>VRLP01000150.1:0-330558 GCA_009660295.1 Lophius piscatorius
AGACATCAACAATGGCTACTCAGAAAGTCCTATTAGATAATTGGGATTAATTGTTTTTTGCATTACTTTCTAAATAGAAATATGTAGCTTGACACAAAAATGTCGAATAATGGTCAAATAGTTATCTAAAGCCCTGCGTTACAAAAGGGCTGAGCTCATCTAATTAGTATTGAATATTTGTTTTTTCTATTTAAAGACATTAGATTTATTCATTTTATGTTAAATGTGTTAACATTTAACATAAAATGTTAAGAAATGGTAAATATGTTAAAAGTTTTTTGCATAGTTTTATAGCTCCCTCAAGGATGGGTCAAATGCAGTGAATAAATTTCACAAAGTTGTACGTTATGTCTCTGCTGCGCTATATATGTCCAATTTATTATTATTATTATTATTACTGTGTAACGTGTTAAAAATCAAGTAAGAATTAAAATTGTAGAGACTTGAAAAGCAGAATAAACGCACACAAGGCCTGCCTTGAAAAGGCTGTGCAAATAAATAAAGACCCTGTTGCAGGTTCATATTCCTTCATTTTCACCAAATCTGGACTAAATTGGCACACCGCTAAAGATGTTATTTCCAAAAACAGTGTTTTTTCTAAAAAAAGAAAAAAAAAGAAGAAAAAAAAGCTCCCTCTATAGTGTAAAATATGAAAAATTTGAGTAAAACACAATGTGTACTACTAGATTAATCCTTTCATGTAATTTCACATGGACCAAATATTGGACTAAATCAGACCAACGGTCAAGCAAACCTTTAGAGATTACGCTCTCTCTAGTGTCAGAAATATATAACAGACCTCAATCAATCAAATGACTGGAGTGTTTGTGTCAATTGAAATGTTTGGAGATGAACTCAGTGAGTACAATCAGCGCAAATATGATGGAGATATCCGTGACTACAAAGAGGTAAAAGCTATAACTGGTCAAACCGAAGACTACGGACCCCTCCAAGCCACATGGACATTTCACAAACCTGCTCTCACCAGAGGTTCAAAGCCACGGTACCTTGTAATCTAACCTCAAAGCCAACCAGGCTCATAGAACTATTTTGTGACCTCAGATGGTACCACCCTATCAACTGTCTGATCTCTAGTCTCCCTTTGTGCCTCGACGAAGGCCCACTAGGTCGAAACATTAGCACGCATGCTGTTATGACGAAGCCAAAGAAATCTGATTTAACCGAGTTTAGTGCCTTTTGCACTACAATTTGATTTGTGCTCCCTTTTTGGTTCCTCATATTTTGATTACACGACAGACCTTTCACACAAATTATCCACTTCTTCCTCGCACTAAGGTCTGTGATGGTATAAAATATGAAAATGATCCATGAAATTGTTTTGTTGTTAGTTTACATATTAAACAGTGTTTTTCGTTTAAAAAAAAAAAAGCACTCCCTAGTGAGTAATATATGAATTACTGATGTAAAATATGATTGTTTACATGATAGACCTCCTCCAGTCGATTCATACGCACCAATTATAGCCAGACAACGTTTGAAGATAAACCTCCCCCTAGTATTGGATATACTGTATACAACCATTCTTTTCCAAAATCAATCCAGTTCTTCCTCGCACTAAGGTCTATGTGATTCTAACATTTGAAAATGATCAATTAAATAGTTTTGAGTTATTGTGTCAACACAAAGGACTTGCAGCGGAGGCTGACGTGGTGGCGTTGGCGATGATGATTTCATAATATCCCAGACATTTTAGGGATTTAAGAAACACAGGTATCATTCACAACATTAACACCAGTTACTGACTCTAATGTCAGGGCAGATAATTTCATATTCTACACAGCAGGAAACTTACTTTATTCTGCAGACTGTTTGTAGGTATTTAGGTGCTCATTATTGCATAATAAAAGAGCACCCTAGCAGTGGTCATTAATATCGTAATGTTTTTTTTAATGTTTTTCGTCTGTCTACAAACTGACGGTGCAACCCAACAGAGCCAGCCCTTGATCCATCTAGGATCTGGTATCGGCACTAGATGTGCCCTGCTTGTAACCCCTTCGTGACTTAGATATTTTATTATCAATGTACACAACTAAAAACAAAGTAAGACGAGAAAAAAGCACTCAGAGAGCACAAACCTGGCCAAGGCACAACAATACCCGAGGAGGATACTATTGTGATCCGATTCAATTAGATGGCTTTGTTTAAAATAAATGTATGCAGATTTCTCCAATAATGTATGAGTTATTGGTAGCTTCTAAATTAACAAACTCTTTGAGTATCTCACAAATACTATGTAGCCGTTTGCCTTCTGAACCTTCCACTTCAGCGTCTCTGTTCAGTCCTCCTAGCCCCAGGCTGCACCACTAAAGGAACATCAGAGGAACAAAGGCATCAACAATGGACACAGTTTCAAGAGAGCACTTCGCCACAATGTGACGCCTTTGCGCCAAGCGGCTTATTTTATCTTAAATGCTGAGAAACACGTTAGGTAATCAAAATGATAATCAATCTAGGATATGCCAAAAACCTACCTCTGGGTTAAATTTCAGGCAAATTCATCCATTAGTTTTCCGTAATCCTGTTGACATACAAACAGACAAACACAGGGGTGAAAATATAACCTCCTTCCTTGGTGGAGGCAAACATATGTGCTGTTTGTCATCTTTGATGAGCCAGCAGTACAAGTGGGTGAGCCTAGGCACACCCAAATGCAGGACCTGGAGATCAGAGTGGAGCTCCCACCTGAAAATCGGTAAAGTCTTATGGTGTGTGTGCAGAGTCGACACGCTAATAACTAAATTATCTTTAAGAAAGAGACATCTGTAGTACATAAAGGCATTAGTATTCTTACATGAGTATGTCTTCACTCAAAGGAAGGAGTATCAATGTCTGAAGTTATCATCAAAGCAAAAATGGATAAAATAAATAACATCGTTATCTATCCAATAAAGGGCTTTTTTCTGAATCTAAATCGAGTAATCCTGTTAATTCAGAAACAGTCATTCTAATCTATATCCTATTATTTATAAACAAGCCATTGTTTTTTCTTCAATATAGCTAATCAAACAAACTATCCAAGTGACGAACTATTTCATACATATCGTTATGAATTAAAACTTGTGGTCTCCGGCAACCGTCAGAATTATTTTCAACACGGCTCTTTTGTGTGATGCTGTGGATAACGTGTCGGAAAGCCAATGAAAGTCTGAGAAACAAAAGTAAGCCCGCCCTATAGTGGTGTTACTGCCAATCGTCATTATCATCTAGATGGATGGGCGGGACCAAATGCACATCAAGGTAGTATGCTTTGTATATATACCAACGTCGACAACTGGGAAAAATAGTTAGCTAAGATTATCTTCACTGTTGTCGACGGTCGGCAACCACGTTATACCATAGTTCGAAATAGTAAATTGTTATCAGTATTCATGAATTTACTTACACAAATATTCATATAGTGACTAGGAATCAATTTTCAATACGGCAAAAACGCCTTTTGTAGGTTAGTACATTAAATGGAGGAGAAGAAGGAAGACGGAGACTCGGAGATACAGGAACACGGACCCGAGCACTGGTTCTCAAAATGGGAGCGGCAGTGTTTGGCCGAAGCGGAGCAAAGGGAGCCGAGCGAAGAGGAGGCCGACAACGACCAGGACAAACTGTGGCATCTCTTCCAGAACACAGCCACTGCTGTGGCACAGTTATACAAAGGTTAAACCAGCGCGTTCTTTCTACTCGTTTCGTCTTACGAAACATAACCAGGAAAGATGTGACTTGTTGGTTAGCATCCTAGCTCTTCTCTGTAAACTATCGTTAGTGTCAGAACCACTACAACGGTAACAAGTTAAACTAGTCCTGGCTAGCCGTACAGCTGATTTTGCAATGCTAAATTTAGCTAGCTAGTGCTAACCAGTGACGGCCCTTAGGTCTGAACTCAAATCTTATATTATTGTCCGGTTAATCAATATAGTTTATTTTGACATACACGATTAAACAAGTTAACACGAACTCCCTTTGCCACTACGCTCGATTCTCCATACCTAGTTAGACATCAGCGGTAAGCTAACGTAACGTTTGCCAGGCTAGTTACAAAATGGCGAAGGAAACAATCGTAGCTACGCGACATTCCCAGATGACAGTCTGCTGTCAGTGTAACTGAGTGTAAAATCGGCCCCGGTAAACTGTCCGACCGCGGAATGATGAGAGTACGTTTACAGCACCTGAGTGTATTTGTTCATATAACAGTTTAGTAGCGGCGGTCTGTTTGTTTAGTGGAGGGAAGCCGGCGTTAAAATCGCAAAATGGCGAGGATTGTATTGGTTCACTTACATATAGGTTTATGTACAATCTGCTCTGACCGTGTTCTTAGACCCATTCAACTACTGTCCGTATGGCTAACGCTCGTCTAGCATATTTGGAATGTATGTTTGACATGTCCTTGCAACTTTACTGCTGAGAGGGCAGTTAAGTTGGTGTGTTGCTGCTGTCTTGCTTCACATGCTGATGCCAAACTGGCTATCTAGTGCGGGTTGACAGTTATTTTTACGCAGCACCATCCTCATGCAATTGTATATGTGAGATAAAATGGCAAATGGAAATGATCCCCACTTCAACCCTGTAATCAGCAAGCTGTTTTGCCCTTCAGATGTGTTGTTGTGCTTGATCCTATCAATCAAGAGCGCTTGCTTTCTAAAATTGCGAATGTCATTCACAAACAACCAAACATTTCCTCCCACAGATAGAGTATGCCATCAACAGGGCCTGTCATTGTGGGTGCCATTTCAGAACTCTGCTACAGCAGTCACCAACCTCTACAAAGGTATAACCAAGTCTCACTTCTCTCCATCTTTCTGCCCCTGAATGTGACTTTCTAATCTCGGAAATATAACACCTACGGTTGTTTTTATCCATTCCACCCAATTGGCAATCATATACATGTCTAGGTCACACGTATCAGCTCCATATTGATCACGCTGTCACAGGGATTTTAAAAAGAAAATTTGTGAGTCAGTGTTTATTATCTAGAAATTGCAGGCACTATTTTAAAACTTGTAAATAATAATGTGAAGAATTCATCAGTGAATAGAGGTGGGTTGTTGGCCAACAACAAGACACGGCACTTAATCTTTCAATCTCCTTTTAGAAAAATTGATAATATGATAGAGCTAGCGCCTGCTGAGTAGTAAACATCCTCTGGGTCTGTTGATAAAAATGCTGCAAGTCATGTGGTGCACTCTGACAGCTGTCATTCTCATTTTTTTGTTATTGTAATGAATTACATTGAAAATTGACTATGATCTTGATGAATGTTTTATATCAGAGAGTGTGGAGGCCCATCAGAGAAGCTTTGATCGGGGAATCCAGATAGGCCACCAGCGCCGTAATAAGGTGGGTGTTTTTGGTTTGTGTGTGAGAGATACCTACATTCCTGTATTATTTACGTTGCTTCTTCTTTCTATATATTTTTTGACAGTTAAGAACCAGATTCTGACAGACTTGAATAGGTTGAATAACAGGTGTGTTGAATAGGGAATATATGTAATCATATTTTTTGTATCAATCTTTCTCTTTATTGGATTGCAGGACATGTTGGCCTGGGTTAAAAAGCGTCGGAGAACTATTCGCAGGGAAGACCTTATCAGCTTTCTATGTGGCAAAGCACCACCTCACAGGAGTAGCAGGGCCAACCCTCGGCTGACCATGGTGGCCCCTAGTCGTGCTAATTCACCAGTGGAGACTGGTTCATCTGTGGAAGCTGACCTCCAGCCATTCAGGGAGGCCATTGCACTTCATGGTGAGGATATTTAATTTAAGCACCTGGTTTATAAACAAATGAAGGTTGTTCATACTGCCAAATCTGAAATTTTATTTCCGACCCAAGTCAAATTTTTGTTGTAAAAAAACAACAGTAATTTAGACACTGATTTTGCCTGTCTGTGTTTCTGTTCTCACACACAAAGCTTATCCATGTACTGATTCCCTAAATCTGGATTTAAGTTATTGCATCATAATAAAGTGCTGTTAAGTATAGTAAAAGTATTATATCAACTGGGTCATGTATTAATGTACGACTGTTTGCTGCATGAGAACAAAGTGTCGTGTGGTACTTTTTAGTACTGAACTACAGTTTGTGAGTGTGTGTGTGTCTGTTTGAGAGAGAGAGAGAGCACACTTGTCCTTCAGCTGTCTCACTTTGCTACATGTGGTTCAAAGTTGGTGTGGTTCAAATGTTGTGTGTGTATATGTATTGGCCAATGGTGAAAGTTGGCCTCCCTTTTGAAGCCACTCCTGTGTGTTAGAACATCTCAGTATACCAAAAGCTTTGTATTTTTTTTGCCAAACCTAAGCTATGAATATTTGACTGCGATTGTTTATTTCTAAATAGATTCTGTTAAGTATGTATGTATTTTTGGCACAGTTTGCACAATAGAATATTATGAACTACGTCTAAAAGTTCCAATATTTAAAGTGACCATTTTAAGCTCTGGCTGTGGTTAGGGTGCGTGATGTTAGGTATTTGGTGGTTTAGGTTACAGATACACCGTGTCGGGAGGCCTCGCTCTGTCTCCTTTCTCAGTTATCGGATATCTTTTGCATCTTTATGTGTGTGTATTTGTGTTTGGTGTGTGTTGAGACTAAGGCTGAGTGATAAGAAGTTAAACTAATATCATGATTATTTCAAACATTTACCCTGCTTGATTATGAACTCAAATATTATATTTGAGTTCATATCTATTATTATTAATTGAACGTGTTATTATGTTTTGAATTATAGTTTTAAGGGCAGAAAATATTCAGTGTGACATTTTATCCACACGTTCTTGGTAACTATTAAAGGTGCCCTTTTCTCTGTTCTTGGCCTTTGTGTCCACATGCAAACGATATTAACGCTCAGCATAAACAGATACTTAGAAAACTCTTTCCAGGGTGAAGACTCTGAGTGTCCGTTAAAGGTGCTAAGGTGGTTGTGGGATAACCAGGTATATGCAAGGCTGTCTGCATGAAACATCAGTTTGCATTGCTAATGCCTTGTCAGTGTGAGTAAGAGTTCTCTTGTGGCGCAAAGAACTTTCGAATCTGTGCATCTGCAGACGCAATTTCTTGCCTACATTAGAGGAAAATAAATTCCATTGTACATGTGGACTTGGCAGCAGAAGAAGTCTCCCTTTTCTTGCTATGTTGGTTATTTATAATGGGTATTGTACCAAATAAAGTAGGTGCTTCAATTAGTTGTTTGACTGTGGGCCTTAATTTCATTTTAGTGCATGGGATGGAAACACAACTTTAAATAGTTTTATTTTATCAATTTAAATATATAGCTTTTCTAGGTTGGTTGTATGGTGACTGGACTCAATATCCAATTGAGTTGGGTGATTATGCCCATAGAGGGTCTCCCATCACTTAAATTATAGTTAGGCAGGCTCTAAAATGAGCTGGATCCGTATCTCTGACATAGAAATTCAACCACCTGGTTTGAGTTTATATCAACGGTAAACACAGCAGCTGACTGGGCGGTGCTAAAGCTTTGGTTCCATCCTACGGGGTCCTACTCACATCATCAGCCCTTTATGTCTGGTACCTAGTCTCACATATCTGGTCATTATTATAATAAGAAATGCATATTTTAGAGAAGTTGGCACCAATGAAAAGACATGAGGCAGAGCTGGAAGATTGAGATGGATTGCCATGCAAAGGAGGGATAGTGGATATGTTGGTAGAAGGATGCTGGAGATGGAGTTGGGTCCGTGTATGTTTGGTATTTCATTTTTTTGTTTCAAAAACTAATATTGAAAAATCAAAAACAAGTGGTAATTAGATTTTTTTTTTTTTGGGATAAAAGGATCAAAGACATGTTTCCTTTTCAAGACCAAATGAGGATGAGAGAAATTTGATAAATGATTTTATTTTCGTTTTCTACTTTGATTATGAACAAAAGAATCACGAGGAGAGTCAAACGAAATATGGTTGTTGATATCTGAGACCGAATGTTGTAGTTTACAAGCGCCGTGCTCCTGATCACCGCCTTCAGATCGCGACACATTAGCAGCTCTGATATCAGATTAAGATTGATTATACCCCATACCCGGATGCTTCAAAGGGGCGGCCCACTGCTCCCTCAGGAATGGGTCAAATACAGAGAAATGATTTCACTATTTTGTACTTTGTATGGCTGCATTTGATCAATAAAGGATTTCTAATACACACACCAATCAGCCACAGCATTATAACCAGTCACTGACTCATTTAAATACACAATGAAGCCTAAAACGACGGTGTAAACTTTAAAGGGTGGAGTTCATATTTCCTGACCAATCACAACATCCCATTTTGCGAGGGCATGTCACCAAACGGCGGCATGAGAAATGTACAGCTGCAGTCTCAAGTTCACTCCACCAGGGATCTTTATAGCCATAAACTACCTAAACCAGCTGTGTCTCATCGATTCCAGGAGGGGTCATACACTGGGAATGTCTGGTAGTTGCTGTCAGTCTGCAGATACACCAAAACATAAATCAACATTCTGATATGACGGACTGCAGCAATATTGATCAGTTATTATGGGAAAGGGTGCACATTTGGAGAATTACCAGATTCCAACTGTGTAGAATATATAACCATCAACCACAACATTGGAACCACTACCTGTTGTTAATGCTGTGGCCGAACGGTGTTTATTAGCGGTTGGAACCTCAATTTCATCTCTGCTGACGTATTTCATATTGAGAGTAAAGGCCATACAAAGTAATGCAGACAACACAAGTGGGCAGAGCTTATCCACCCTTAACGTCTTCATATTGCTTTGCAATATTCCGCTAGTGTTCAGGAATAAAGCGATGATTTCCCTTTAATCATCAGTTTATTCCTCAACAGTGTGTGCCGCTGTCATTCCCTCGTAAACGATCACATCCGGTCTCAGAAAACTAAAAACCAAAAAAAAGTCTTAATTCCTGTCTCCTAGGGATTTTATTTTTTCATAACCAAATTACAAAACGAAATCAAATAATATTTAAAATTTCGCTCATCCCTATTTGGTCTTTCAAAGGAAAGATTTCTCGTTTTTAAATTTTGATTCTTGTATCTCAAAACGAAAAATCAAATAACCGTTTTTTCGCTTTTCAAAATTTTTTTCTGAAACGAAAAGCGAAATACCCAAACATACAAGAACCGAGCCTGTGTTTGTTCCCCAGGAAGTAGCAACATGTAGTTAAACTCATCACTAAGTCAGTAAATAATAGAGACGAACCTCCCGCTGTTTCCATGCAGGTATTAAATCAATGATGTTTTTATGAAGTAGCTTGATTATCTGTCATATTTCTCCATCCGGTGACATCCTTTGTCGGTTTCTTCTCTCTGCCTTCTCTCCACAGGTCTGAGTGGAGCCATGGCGAGTATCAGTGTACGATCTGGGGCTCCAGGGTCCCCCACACATGTGAGTGGGAGCAGCAGTAATGGAGGCGGTGGAGGTGGTTCATCTAGCTCAGGGCCGGTGTGCCGCAGCAGGCGCAACGGGCTCCAAGATGTTGACCTGAACACTTTCATCTCAGAGGAGATGGCACTGCATCTGGACTCCACAGGCTCTGCCTCTGCAGGAGGGGGAGGAACCAGGAAACGAAATTCCACCCAGTGTACTGATGTCATCACGGACTCCCCTACTCACAAACGCAACAGGATGATCTGATCTGCTTCTTGCCTATGTGTGTGAGGGGGTGGGAAGGAATTCTTCAAAGCCAGAAGAGGGGATGGAGGGGGTTATGTGGGACGGATAAGCAAATTGACAGACGGATGATTGAATGCCTGGATGTCCTAAAGAACCCGAGCTGAAAACAAAGAAGGGGGCCGAAGGTCTCCGCTCGGTTTATTCGGTTGCTGAATGAATTCTGTTCCATGTCTTCTCTCTCTACACTATTACTAGAAATAACTAATCTGCAATCAGAACACTCGACACGTGTCTGTGTGGAAGACGACGCGCACTCCTTGTACATCGGTGTTCTGGAAAGGAGATGGTGAAGGAAATAACCAACTCCTCCTGGGATGCAGACAGTCCTCTAAGTGGTGGAAATGCACTGCGCTGCTTAACAAGTAAAAGCCACTCGATCCTTGACAGATTTGTGCCCTTCTCCCCTTAACCTCACTCATCCTCACCGACCACCTTAATAAAATAGTGAGGACCACGATCAAATCTTCTCACTTGCTAAGTCAAGTTCCTCGCCAAACGTTGGACCCAACTGTCAGAGACTCTAACAACCATCACCTCCTCTGTTGATTCGTCACTGCAGCTCTGTTTCCTGTCAGCGGTGGAGCAAATTCACACACCATCCACTTGTTGTAACCAGTTACACTTCTCCGGCTACTACTAGTTTGAGGGCATGTAACTACCAACAGACAGGCGATTGATGTTTGGGCATAGTTTTAGTTCAGCCAGTCGCCCATTTTGTTTTTAGTCGATCAACCACCAGTGTTAAAAATCTAAGTTTGTTGCCACCGTTTGCAGCAGTGATAGCCAAGTTAACTTTGCAGAGCTTTTTTTCTCTTTTCTTTTTTTTTTTTTTGTGGAGGATAATGAAACTGAAATCAATTTTGTGTTGCGTGTACAGCTTTTCAGATGGCTGTTCTGACCGCGACACCCTCTCACCCTTTACCCCTAGTCTTATTTACGAAAGCAGCTGCTGTTCTATGTGATCTTGTGATTATTCTGATGAGTTGCAATAAGGATTCTTTGCACTTAACTTTCACCTTTAACTCATGCAAAACAAATCGGCTCTTCCATTGTGTCCCAATTTGTAGCCTTGCCCAACCCTAAACAGGACTGTCTGTCGTCGGTTTGCACACAACTTAACAGTGGTGCTTAAGAGAATGAAACACCAATGCACATAAGGCTCTGGTTAGTGCGGCTCCTGTCAGACCGGTTGTCGGGACACTGTCCGTTTTGTTAAGGGGTCTTTGCAGTAATAAGACGTCAGTGGGTTTGATTTACAGGATGATGCAACTCATGCCTTGTTTCAGACTTGAAATGGTTGTGGCCTTCCATCTTTCTGTCGAGTTGAGAAGGAGACATTGATATCACAAGTCAGAAATTTGGGTACAACCAACCGTTTGCAAAAGGAAAGTAACTTGTACGGTAGCAGTTTCTGCCTGATTTTTAGTGGCTTAAAAGACTTCATCAGAATGAAATCCTAAACTTCGTTTTTAGCATGGGGATGCTAACAAATTGTTACTTTAAAAAAAAAAAAGTCTAAATTCTATAGTTACTAGGTCAATTATAAAAATATTTTCAATGATGCCCTGCCTCAGAAGTGATGCAGTAAGTTGTGAGAGCGCTGCACCCCTCAGCTTCACCTCTAGTACCACCTGCAGCTGACTTATTGGATGTCACTGTTTCTTCCTCCAGATGTCTCTTGACCTGCTAGCCCCCCTTTATGAGCTGGAAAGTGGTGTTTGTTTGTTTTTTTGTTGTATTCAGCATGCCATTTTTTTAACCTGTTACGTTTTGGTCACGGATTTCTTGTTTGCGTTAAAGGTTTTATATTCACACACTATAACTGGCTCGTCTGTGAAAGAAAAGAACGAGACTGAGATGTTTTTAGAATTCTGTCGGAAGTGGATCAAGGTAGAGCATTCAGGTGTTTTGTTCTTGCACACTAGTGAACCCACTGAATAAGATGGATGAAAATAAATCTCATGTTGGGAAAGAGAGATTTGATTTTCCTATAAAGATGCTCTTATTGCAACTGGGCCACGCTCATATTGTTTGAAAGTGTCCTGAGTCCCAGATAGCTTTAGCTGTCACATGCATAATGAATAATGTAACATAGGAAGGAACCCGTTTTTTCTTTTCTTTTTTTTTTCTTTTTTTTTCTTGTTTTTTGGAATAGGAACTTCACCATAGAAGTTATTGTGAGTCCAACTGATTTAGACTACGGGTTCTCCTGCTCATGATGGAACAGCACGCGCAGAGCTGATGGAGTGTTGAGATGGCGTGAATCCTGACTGACATCAAGAGTGTCCACGAAATCCTCCTTTAAACCGAAGAAAATGATCATGGACTATATTAGTTTTCGCAGTTCCTCCAGAACCTTGAGCCACTGTTTTGTGTCCGACACTCCACATGGTATCATTCCCCGCTGAAATCAAATGCGTGCTCTGTCACAGACGAGCAGTCATCATGTCAGTTAAAGTGTAAGTGGACGAGTGAGTTCATTTATTCATCCAGTCATTAATGGAGATGTGACTTTGTAAAGACATGGTGACAGGCAAGTCCACCTGACTGGATCACCAGTCACGCCAATCCAGGGGTTGCGTTCCATGGAAAAAAAACCTGCATGGTGAAAGTAACTTAATCTGAATGCCCTCATTATTCTAAGGCGTAATCAACATATATTAATGATGTGAGAGCAAAAAATACTTGCACAGGTCGGTTCAAAGGGAAGATGAGATGTGTCTGGCGAAAGGAAAAATGAACTAAAATTCAGACAATGGGTCCTTTTTATTTCCCAAAGGCTTCGTACGAGCAGGATCATGACGTCTCTCCGACCTGCAGTGCAGACTTCCTGCATTGATTCCCCTGGTTATAACAGAAGGCACTTTTATTCTTCTTCCTGTGAACCGTTCACAGGGCGTCACCCTCGGTGTTTAAAAAGGCCAAGTCGTGTCCTGTGTATCTGGAGCCATACTTATTTAAGAAGCAATTAATGGCTGAACTATACACTTAACATTTAATTGTTGGTATGATATAAATGTGGTTCACATTGTAAAAGAAATAAAAACACGTGGACTGTTTCATGAAAAATAAAACATTTTATCGGGTTGATTTAAACAAAAAGTTGTAACTTTTTAAATTACAATTTGCTTAAAATTCTTGAAAGTGTCATACTGAGATGTTATGTCACCTTGCAGCTGTTGAACGTGTAGAGGTCTGGTGAGTCATATTTGCCCCAGCGATCAGCTGATAGTAAATGAACAAATTCTCTTTTTCCAGTTCTGAGGAAGTGTAGTTTTTCTTTCATTCCTCAGTTAGCACAGTTTGTGAACTCAAGAACTTGCACCAGGGTCCCTGTACAGCCCGAAAAGATGTTTGGATTTTTTGTGAACATGCAAATAGAGAAGTAAGCAGCTATGATGGAATAATGCGTATGAGGCATAAATAAATATGAAGTAATAATTTGCACTTTTCGTATTGTATTTTGTTTTGCCTGAGTCCACAGGCTGAAGACTAACGTGTTCCTCAAGAGAAGATGCAGAAGACAGAACCAAAGTGAATGAAAACTGTAAAACTCTGTGTGTCACCTTGTGTTCACCATTGTTCAGGTTTCTATGTGGATATTGTAGAACTGCCTTTGAAGCTGGTTGTATTCAGATCCTCCTGACATTGTAGTGATTTAATTTCTGCATCCTGCTGTTGAAGACTCGCACACATAACATGATTTAATGATCAGCAGTTGTCTGAGATTTAATTGCTGACGGCGGCCACTAGGTGGAGCCAGAGGACAGCCCGAGGAAAAAAACTACATCCTCAGGAAATGTTGGACGTTGCCATGCTAAACATGTTAGCCAGTTATCACTTAAAAGACTAAATCCCAAACCTGTCAGCATACATGAATGAATGAATGGGTGCAGCGGGATTAGAAACACTGAGGCCTGGCTCTAGAATATAGAAATGGAGGGGGAAGGTAAAGCAGTTATGCAAAGAAGTGGGGTCCAAAATCCACCCACATTGTCAGACTTAAGAGTATATTTGGGAGGAAATGTTAAAAGTGAATTAGAGAACGGTTGAACACAGAAAGATCGAAACCCACCAGACCATCACGTGATTTTTAATTGTTGCAATATTTTAAACGTTTATATTGTTTATGCTCGCAGATATGACAAAGGCAAAGTACAGTGAGCTGACGACAAACATAAACAAAAATGATTATTTTATACATAATGGAACAATAGTCCACGCAATATTAAATAGGTTTTATGAGTAATGACTGAGTAAGACAGTAAAGGAGGGAGCAAACAAGATGGATGGACAGATCAGAGTGCTTCTCACATTGACGTGAGTACTTCTGTTTCCCAAATGATCCATGGACATCTGACACTCACATACAGCCAACATCCTCCACCTTGCCTGCTGTTGTTAAGTTTTGGTCCGTGGGTGGTATTTTTTAGACGTATACCCACATTTTTCACAGACCACCGTCTTTCCCCTTCTCACAGCTACTCCTCAGCTTCTACTACAGCATTGCGAGGCGAATCCCACCACCCAGAGGTCCTTGAGTTCCTCCACAGCTCTCTGACCAGACTAAATCAGCATGCTTAATTGAGAGAAAATCTGAAACCGAGTGACAGTAGATGGATCCAGGGTTTTTAATCCATACCCTTTGAAGGCGGTTCAAATGAGCTGAGATGGTTAACACAAGCACGTCTTATTTGATTTCTGGATTTAAAAGAATCAAGACATTTTGGAGCTGAAAAAACAGACAAAGTTGCCTTTTGTAGCGATACCGGATTTGATCGTTTGTGTTTTTCTAATTAGGGCTCTTAACAGGAAAACGTGGGGAATCCAAGGAACTCTGGGAGGAGATGGACAGACGTTGAGATCTGAAGAGTCCATTTCAGTCCGATGAGGGAAGCTGTTTCTGAGCTGGAAAGTACTAGAAAAGGTGTGGATCCAGCTGAAGGTTTTGGGGTAGGATTAAATCTGACTGAGAGGCAAGAACTTCTGGTAGTAGCTCTTGGTCACGTCAATCATCAGGTCCTGTGTGCACTCTGGCAGCTCTGCTGAAAACAGACCTGAGACACAAACAAAGACATGAAAACCAGGACACTATAAACCTATTCACTTATTATCCTACTCTAGTCTCCCTACAACCAACTCACACTTAAGCAAGTTTACATAAGGCACTATCACTTCCATGGTCATCAGGGCTATTAACTTTCTGCACTTTGTAAATATTTATTCTCCATTGCATTTCTTTGCACCGTCTTCACTTAACTCCCCAAAGATTGACATGTATATAGTCCTAAAAGTATATTGTTTTTATTCCTATGTTCCTTATTGTATAGGTACATTGGAACATGGGTGAAAAAAACGGTAAATTTCCTTTTATGTCAACACATACTTGGCCAATAAAGCCGATGATGATGGACAGAGGAAGCATGGAAGACAGTTGAAAGAGGCGTGTGTGTGCTGACCTGGGCATCCAGAGAAGACGGTGAATGGTGGCACCACGGTCTCAGGAGGGAGAACTGTGTTGTCTAGGATCTTACAGCAGTCCTTCAGCACACACCGACGACCCTGGGCACATTGAACAAAACAAAAGCAACTTCACACACATCTGCTTCTGATTCCCATCGTTTGTCCGACTGCGAGCGCTCCACTCTGATCACAATTATAGACATAAGCATCCTTAAAATGTGGAGTTTGAGTCTTGCGCTGAACACCAAACCAGTTACAGATGTTTCCTGTGGGCACAACATTTGCTGGAATCTATTAAAACGGACACATATAGTTCAAAAAACATTTAATAAAAATAAACCTATCCTTTTGACAATGAGGTAGGGGCAGGGTGTATCTCATTTATTTTACTTCAGTTTATCGCTAGAATCCCCTTTTCACCTTCGGTAAGGACAGAGAATTCCCTGTTCACCAGTGTTTGCTCGTTGTTTATCTGTTACTTTGTGAGCGAGATCACGGAACAACTATTACCTAGAGGTAGGTTTTGGCATATCATAGAGGGTATACGGGGTCTACATGTCGTAGGGCCCTTGAGCAAGACCCTGAAACCCCAGCTCCCCTTGGAAACTAACAAAACAGGAAATGATGAAAATTCCTAATTAGTACTGAGTTATGTGTGAAGAAGGTTTTGTGGTAAATATAGATTCTGAGTCACGCTCCAGAAATTTAGCCTGATGAAAAACACAGAACCCATTTCAACGTCCCCCTACTCAAGTAATTTGTGGTGGACAAACAAAGTCATTAAATCTGTTTCATTTCAACTCCATCCCTGGTCTGTGCTTTGCTAAAAGCAGCCGCTCAGCAGTTTGCTCCTCTGTTCAGCTGAACATGACTATCATGTGACCATTTCCCTAAAGGCAAGAGAAGACAGGGCCTTTTTTTCTATGCCCTCCCTCAATTGGATTGCGATTTTTCTCATTTCCTTTCTCTGTTGATGAGGTTGGTTGTGTATCTAAATGCTTTGGCACTACATACTATAACACAGTTCTTTCCAATGTGGACATAGGAGCCAATCTGTGCTGCATTGACCACACAGTCCTCCTCGATAAAGACGTGGTCTCCGATGTGCAGCGGGAAGAACGCCACTCTGGAAGGAGAGATGGAGAGTGAGAGGAGAATGAATATAAAATAAACGTTTGGTTGTTATCTTCTGATGCAAAGACTGTCAGGGGGAACACAGACAACATCAACACTATCACGTGAAGCCTTAACAATCAGATAATAATAAGGTTTAAAGGTCATAATACTTTCCAAGTTAAGTCAAAACAAAATCCTGTACAGTTTTTTATCAGTGTTTTACCACTACTGAAAATTTGAAAACAGAATTCCCTGTTTTAAGATCGACCCCTAGACAAACTCAATCATTTCCAGATATCTTCAGAAATTTAATATAATTATAATCACAGAAATGTGATTGATCTCCAAAATGAATTTACAGGTTTCAGCTAGTCTATGAGGTGTTGCCTTTTTGCCTTATAATAATAAAAATGTCTTTGGGTTTTTGACTGTTGAAGAGATTCCCAATTTTGATTCGTCCCCATTATTTGTGGGACACTATGAGACATAGACCAGATATCAACAACAAAGACGGATACTTTACCCTTTGCTGAACTTTTTGAAGGGTGGTCGAATGACGCTCCGGCTCTTTACCACACAATGTCTGCCCACCCTGACATTAGCCAGGTCGCCTCTGATGATGCAGTCATTCATCACAATAGTCTAGAGCAGAATACACAGATTTTAATCTATATCACAGTTTAGTAGATTCATGCCATCATAACTTCAATAACAGACATCCTTTCTGTTTGTTCTTACTTTGCCATTGAGGACGATGTTTTGACTCCCACAGAGTACTGACTGTCTGCTCACTTTGTTGCCTGAAGCCTGGATTAAAACGACACAAATCATTAACGGTTGTGATTATGTTCAATTGTTTATCTTGACTGATAAAAATAATGTTTTTCGTCCTCCAACACCCAACGCCCTACTCCTGCATCAGTTAGCATGCTAACAGCTATTTAGCTAACAACAACTTAAATTGAAACAAATTACCGTCTCAATGTACTCCGCTTTGTTGTACAGTATTTCAGATAACTCCATGACTGGGTGTTTGGTATTTCTTAATGACAGTGACGATAATTCAGTAGTGATAAGTAACACATCTATGTATTTTTGCTAGCTCATTTGCTGTCACTTCGCTCGGCTATCCACTGTTGAATGAATCTTCCCGAAATACGAGTCAAATACCAAATCATCGATTCTGTTGATCAATCCAAACATATGAATAACGTTGATGCCATTTTGTTATAAATGAGTTGAAATATTATTCCATAATTTATCAAATGTAATCAATCTGTTAAATTACCAGGTATTCCTGATTTATTTGTCTAATTAACTGTTTAACCACTAATCCTCGATGTGATCATTATCGATTGTTCTTCCCTGAGCCAAAGTGTAATGAGTGGGCATGTACTGAAGTAAACACTGGCTTTTTAGACAGAAAGTCTAAGAAGCCAATTATTAATTTTACGTTGATTTAAATGATAATATATATTCTGATTTTAGAAAAAATATCAATGGAATAAAAATTACATTGCAGATATTGTAGACAAAATCTGCAAAGCACGCATGCGTACGGTAGAGCCCTTGACCCCGATTCTTTTTCGCCTTGCATGCTGGGAGCTATCCGTCACTTTTCTCCGTCATGGCGGCTCGTGTCCTGCAGCAGTGCGCCCGCTCGCTTGCCCGGTCTTCGCTGAGGCTTCCCTGCAGTTACCTGGCAGCCAGAGCCGTTACCGCTGTGGCACCAGCCATCCACCGACCGCTCTCTTTTGCCGCAGACCACCGGGGGACGCGGTGGCTCGGCCAGAACCGGGTGAGTGTTCTGTAACATTGAGGAGTCGTGGCCTAGCATGGAGCTGTGACCTACCGACGCCTTTCAACAGAAACAGACTAAAGCACAATTAGAAGTTCATGATGGCACGCAACAAGTTTATTTTGCGGCAACTGAAAACGTTTAGCGAGATAGCCAGCCTGCAATTACAGATACTTTATCACGTCATATTTGTCATTACTCAGGGCATGTTTGGTTTCTAAGCTAGTTAGCCAATAACCCAAGAGGGTGAGTTCACTGACATACTTCTACGACTTCTATTCATTATTGATGACTGCAACCTCATTTCTTCTAGCCAAAACTCTCATTTAAGATTAAGTATTTATATATTAACTAGTCTGATATCAAAGTCAAGGTATCCACAACGTGGTTTTGACTAGTAAGTTTGGAAATATTTTTTCCCATTCATATGTATGGGGTTCTGTAATTACAGATAAATCCACTATTCGCATTGCTGCAGATATCCACTTATATATTATGACTAGTTGTGATTCCAGTTTAATTCTGTCCTGTCATAATTCAATTACAGATATGTAATCACATTACCAATAGACCAAGTCTAATCTTATTAAAAATCTTGAATTAGAGTCTTCACCAGGCAAAATGATGTTGTGTGTCATGGTTTATGGGCTGTAGGCCGTACATTTTTGGTTATAACTCCAGAATGGATATCGGTGTTCTGCGACCAGACTTAGTTGTAAGTCTTCACGTATGTCTGGAGATGATAAATGTATCATGAGCAACATCATGCATGACAATTCCGACGAGTCACTCTCACCTGCAGCCTATAGTCACACGGATGCCTGAACTAAAACCACATGTAGTCAATTCCAGTGGAGCAGTAGCTGATGATGTTTTGCCACATAAGTATGAGAGGAAAATATTGCTTCACAGCAGATGTTTTTATATTTATATACAATTTTGTTGTATAATAAATTGTTTTTTGGGGGTGTCAGAAGTGTGAAAACTTCAACGTTACTGTATTAAATTGATGTCAGGTTATGTGTATCTCTGCTTTATGATAGTCAAGCATTAGTAAAATATCTAGAGGGAAGCCAGTGGGATTTATGTATCACATTAAACTGATTGCTGCCATAAAATATAATCTTACCCAACAAAGTATACTAGTCCACGAGATCCACCCCACAGACAAATATGACCAATGTCATATGTTGTTGCTCTGTCACAAAACCGCCACCTTTTATAATCGGAGTAGTAAAGACCGGTTAACGTGAATAATGTTAGAAATGTTTTGGGCATCCTAACCAGAAACAATTAAGCTCTGCGCTCGCTCTTGTACATGTAAGGACACGAGGCTTCCATATGGTTAGTCGCCATAAACAATTAAAAACGACATGCAGAATCCAGGATTCTTGCACTGCTTCTATTGTGTTGATAATTTTATTGAGAATTGATAAGTTGCTGCAATTATTCTTTGTCAATCATGACAAACAGGTTCCAAAAACTTTGAATAGTCAAGCTCTCCCTGAAACGTGTTAGATTTTCCTAAGATGCACTCAGCCCCACGGACATCTTAGTTTGATGTGCTTTGGTTTATAATTCTGCTGCATGAACCAAAAAAATTTAGAAACATTTAAAATCTGGGCAGCAGGTTAATATGCAAGACAGAATAACAAACGGATCCTGCTTATTTTAAGATAAGATCAACCTTTATTAGTCCCACAACGGGGAAATTGCAGTGTTACAGCAGCAAGAGCATGTTACAGAATACCATTATATACAATTAAATTAAATTAAATGTGCAGTTGGTCTGCTTATTTTATTGGTAGTTTAAATGTCTGTATTTTGTCTTACGCACAAATTGCGTTTAGAAAGGAGTTTGCAGCAAAAATCATTACACACCAAACAAATGCTGAGGCATAAGAAAGCGAAACAATAATAATGTAATTTTGTGTACATACATACATACAGGACAACATTATGAAATTTATTCTCTGCATTTGACCCTTCCCTGGGGAGCAGTGGGCGGAGCCTGTGGATTTGGGGTTCAGGCTTTGTGGTAATTCATGCGCTGATCTTTCCCAGAATGATGACCATCTTTCTTTCCTCTCCTCTGACTTTATCCATGAGTTCTATGCTCCTCATCACCCCTGACCCTCTCTCCATCTTCCTCTTTAGATCCCCTCCGTGAGTGTCCTGTGCCGACAGTATGGGGACCTACCCCCCCTCACTCTAGAGACCATAAAAGACCGCGTCATGTACGTCCTCAAGCTCTATGACAAGATCAATCCTGAGAAGGTGAGGGCAACCACAGACTGCAGGGGCGCCCATGATCACTGGGACAGACTTCGTACTGAGAAGTTGAGATTTTGTGCACAGCTCTCTGACTCAAACCTTTTGTTAGTCTGCATTCTGTCAGAAACCATTTGGATATTCACGCTTTCTACATCCAGGATCTGTCTTAACATTTAGATATGATCTTTTTCCTTGTTTTACTTTGTGTTAATGATGATTATTATGTTATAAATCTTTGGTTCTTAATCAGATCCTTGTCACACTCTCTGCTCCATAGCTAGGGAAATCCTCCCACTTCATGAAAGACCTGGGACTGGACAGCTTAGACCAGGTTGAGATCATCATGGCCATGGAGGATGAGTTTGGTGAGTATCTGTCGGCGTGTCAACAGGGCACGCGTTTAATCATCAGGCCAGCAAAGATGAAATCTTATTTGTGAAAAGGAGTGATGGAGAAACGGCTGAGATCTGGAGATTTAGCAGAAGGATGATGCTCTCAGCGGATTGAGGGGAAAAAAAGATGCTGATCATGAAAGGATGCTGTTACTATTCACTGCAGTCGTGACTAATAGGATCAAGATTATGTGAAAAAAAAACAACCTTCAGGATATTTTCAGTGTGACTGATGCTCAGTACTTCTCCTGGTAGGACTATCACTTTACAGTTTTCAGTAGATTTTGATTGCAGGATGACCGTTAGTATATTTCTGTCTGCTTCCACGTTAGTATTACATGATGCAACAATAACTGAATGCTGTAAGTTAATGGTTTGGTCGTCGCAAATTAGGAACCAGATCTAATTAATTGCCAGGTTTGTGCAGCTATCCCACGCTTTCTGATGAAATCATAAACCTAAACTTCTTAATTTCTGCATCCTAAACCTAAACGTGTGACTACTTGAAAATGAGGGTTTTACACGTAACATGAAAATAGTGGTCGTTTGGACGCCTACGTGAAAAAGACTTAAACTAGATGAAGGATCCTTTACGGACAACATCCATCATATTTGGAGATGGGATCATGCGGACTGCTTCAGTCTTTATGGTGTGTTCAAGTTCCATGTTGAACAGATAACCGTCTGTCCTGCAGGCTTTGAGATCCCTGACGCGGAAGCAGAGAAGTTGATGACTCCTGAGGACATTGTACAGTTCATCGCAGACAAGAAAGACGTCTATGAATAATCCGCTCTAGAGGCGAGTCTGGTCCGCCATCTTTTCTGTCTCCATCTCACATAAGCCTTCTGTGTTTCCTGTCTAATTGGGCGTTCTTTGTTTCTTTCAGGGAGGTTGACCCCAGTGTGATCACACAGGAAGCGGCAAACAATATTCCACTTTTTCCAGCTCCTGTCCATCACAGCGTTTTTGTCTTTGACTGTATTTAAATGAACATGTTCCCTGGGAGCTCGGAGATTAACAAAATATTAATCTATCATGTTGCTTGTTAGTTTTATTTCTTCTTCTGGTTCCACCCGTGGTTCTGATGTATATTCTCTCATGAATAGATCAATAAAACACAAACTGTATAGATCTGTCTGTCTCTGCTATGATCGAATCGTTGAGAAATAAACACTTTTTTTGAACCAGAACCAGGAGGCAGTCTTAATAAACCGGAGCAGCGAACACGATTCCTACAAACGGCAGATCATTTATAGGGACATCTGAGATGCAGAAATAAACACAGCCCATGACTGGAGATCAGGTTTTGACCTCACTGGTGGAATTTTGGCCCTCTTCTTTGCAGAACTGCATATTTTCAGGCAGGTCTCACCACAGCATGTAAACAGGTTCCAGGTCCAAACTAAGACTAGAAGCTTTTTTGTTTTCAGTCATTCAGAGGTGGGCTTACTATTCTACTTGGTATTGTTTTTCTACATGACCCCGTTAACCTTGAGTTTAAACTCACAGGATGCCCTGGTAGAGAGCAGAATTCATGTTTCCATCATTTATGGTACATCATCCCGACTCTAAACCCGCTTGAGCTCATTTTGACTGAATATTTCCAACTGAAAGATTACTTCTGCTGGACAGAACCGGTTTATAATTAGACACATTGGCTGCATGTACTGTATATGCTAAAGAGTAAGGGGCCACGGATGGAATGCTGGGGGTCACCACAGGTCAAATGAGGATGCATTAACAATGGCTGCTGAGAAAGTCCTACTCCATAAGTAAGATTTTCCTGGTGTATTAAGTCATGTGTGGACTTACTAAACCAAATAATGTAACTTGATACAACCAAAAAAGTCTAACATGGGTTAAATAGGCTTCTAAAAATAATGTTTTATCACAATGTTGAGCTGATCTCATTGCGATTGACTATTTGATATAAAGCTCAATTTCCCAATTTTTTTTTAGCGATTAAAAAAATTCTTAACCAAACATTTATTTTATTTAATAGTATATAAGTTAATAAATGGCCAGAGAAATATTTATATAAACCTATCCGTAGTTTTCTTTTTTGGTGAGGACATTAAAGGGATTCATCTCCACAAGGGCAGCACCGTGGTTCTAGTGGTTAGTGCTGGTGCCTCACAGCAAGAAGGTACCGGGTTCAAATCCACATCTGCCGTACCTTCTGTGTAGAGTTTGCATGTTCTCCCTGTGTCTGCGTGGGTTCTCTCCAGGAACTCCATCCACAGTCCAAAAACATGTGACTGTGTGTGTGTGTGTGCAACTTGTCACCAAAAGACATGTTATTTCTTGACTGTAGATTCAATCTTTTAGTTGAACTCTTTGGAGCCTCATTTCCTAAAAGTTCCAACTTTTAACTCATTGGTCCATAGAATATTGACCTTAAAGCTCTGAGGAATCCATGTTGTGAGAGGGTCCCGCCATTCGACGGTTTAGTGACTGTTGAATGTTCTGGAGGGTTGGTCACTCCTGGGAAGGTTCAGTAGTAGATGCTTCTCACCGCGGATAAAGTCAACCACCTTCTAATTCAGCTTTTCTGGAATTTCTTTTGATTTTGGCAGTGTGCTACTGGTGAGACATATGAGCCGACCCCATACTTGTGAAAATGGTCCATTTAGGTGAAGTGATTGAACAGGGTGGTGATCCAGTCTGGGTGGGTCTATTCCAGCTGGAATAGGTTATTAACGCAGTTTGCAAGTTTTTAGGATTCAGTTTCTAGTAGGAAAAAGCTTTTTCAAACTACTATTCTCTCTAGGAAATTGTCGGAACACCTGTCCTCTTACCTTGGGCACTAATGAGTGAGTCATCAGCCTGAAACATGCAAGTCTCTGGAGACCCGGCCATCTTATCAGTACGGGAGACGATTAGGGTCACATGTCGATGGGAAATGCTTTTTGGAATTCTGACTTTATTCTCAAAATTCAATTCGTACTTTAAGGATTTCAAAAAGTGTTCATGTAGCCCAACTCGGAGAATAAAGTCAGCAGATCTTTGATGGCTAGATGATTGGGTCAGAACACGGGTTACAGCAGATGGGTTTGTTCTGAAATGTCTTCATGGCTGCGGCACGAGTGAGGAGACAAACTTAACCAGGTAGCACTTATCAATAAGACAAGCCTGATTAAGGCTTTATAAATCTTGAATTTTCCTCCAGATAAATAAAGTATAAATCAATATTAAAGGGTTTGTAACTAGTCAAGCTGTGAACTCCTAATAATCATTAATACGCCGCCTTAACTCATCAGATATGAACGATAACAGTGAATCTATATTAATAATTCATAGCTTTTGTTACAAACTCATAAATGCCGGTTGATGACTGAACCTAATTATTGTAAGTTGGTGCTTTTTATCTTGATCATACTTGAGATACTTTTAAACTTACTTAGCTGATTACACTGATGAAAGTGTAGTTTAGATGTTTGAACGCATATAATGGATGTTTTCTAAGACATGAGGCGCCGGTAGATAAAACAAAAAGGAAATTAGGAGGATGGAGAAAGGATGACCCCGGGAGACGACTGCTGAGTCATTGTTAGTCTTTTATTGTGGGTTGTACCCAAGTTTTACAGCTTTGTATGACGGCCGCAGGAGCCAGAGGGTTACAAACAGTAATCAGTATACGAGTACAGCCAACAGAAGACCTACTACCTACTACTATACACCTTAGTACAGATTCTCTTAAGAGCACTAAAATCAAGAAAAATAATAAGAAAAAAAAAAATACAGAACAAACCAAGCAACAAAGGAAGGAGAAGAAAAAGATCAAATGAAAAACCAAAAAGAGGGACAGCATCAGAGGAGACATTCATTATTAGAGCACACTGGAGTTGGTAACTATCACTTGTAATGTCAGGCGACTTTGCTTTTTGTCAATTTTTCTTTTACCCATACAAATAAAGATTGTCCTTCAAAAAGTGCAGTTTCCCCAAAAGTTTAAGATAAAATCCTTTGATGACCCGAGGAAGACGTTTGAAATCAAAAAGGTACTTCCTGTTTTGTTTGCGAGAGGAAGAGTCCCTCCCCTTGATTATAGACACGTGTACGCTTATATTCTCATATATATTATATAGTTTCAACAGTCTCCCAAAGCAATGTGCATATTAGGTTTACAGGTGATCAACTACACACTGTGGATCGATAGAATCTCTATAAAAAACGTAGTTGTGTAAAATTTGCAGTTTCACCGGCCTCACACCTCTCGGCTCACCGGGGAGACGAGCTGTGAATGGACTCTGCAAATCTTCACCAGTCCTCTCCTGCTACAACTGGCCCAACAGCTGTTAGGTAATAAAGGTTTCATTATTATTATTAGCAGTACTACTAGTACGATTCAACAATGGCACGACACGTTTGAGGAATATTACTGTAAATTCCATCTCAGCTGTACTTATTTTTTTTTTTTTAAAACAAGTTTTTGGGATATTTTTTGATTTAAAAGCAAAAAACCCAAGGTGGACATGGAAGCCTGGGTTCAACACTCCACTGCATAGTCTCTCTGAGCGACACCCACCCGCACCCGCCTGAAAACCCACCCCCACGAGCCGCCCACCCCACCCACGTCTTTGTGCTGGTTAGACTAAAGCTTTTCAGGGTTTGTGTGTGAAGATTCATACTGAATGTAAAATGACACAAAAGACAGCAGATTCTCAGTTCGGTTGGTTGGTTTTTTTTTGAAAAAGTTTTTTTAGTCAAAAAAATAGCCTTAGCCTTTTGATCGACGTAAGATGCCATTGGGTTTTGTGTTATCATATAATATAGCATTTGCTCACAGGATAGTTAAGTCAAGAGAAAAACAAAGTCACATTATTATTTTTCAAACATTTAAAAGTAGTAGAGTGTCACGAGCCAGCTTCCCTCCTTTCCTTTCCTTTCCTACCCTCCATCTATCCTTCCTTCCTTCCTTCCTCCCCTTGTCTGGCCACGTCGGGAAGCTGCTTGGCAGCCGTGGGGATTGTACATTGCTCATGGTGGTTTTTACATTACTGAAAAGGTTTTCCTCACGTCATCCTCTCGCAAATGACATTTTTTTCTTCAAGCATTTAACATTGTCCAGCTTTTTAAATATACATACACATCTAGGATCGAAGAAAATAAACAACAAAACGAGTATCAATCCCTTTCCTTCCCTGTCACCCTCCCTCCGTGATTTGGCATGATAATGTGTTCAGACACAAACACACACGCACACACTCTCACGCCGACAGTTGATTGGACGAGACAGAAGAGATTTAGCTGGAAACTCAAACAGTAACATCAATTAGAGGCAAATTTACAGACGTTGCTTGTCCCTTCTCTAACAGCAGAATGATGCTTCCACCAAAGGTGCTGACCCGGCTGAGTTCTGTCCCGTTTAAAGGATACTGAAGAGGAAACCGAGCTACAGCTAGATTGGCGTCGAGAGAGAAGCATCAACATTAGAATGAACATAATGTAATAAAGTAATTTCGGCAAAAAAAAAAAAAAAAAAGCGGAAAGATAAGCTCGAGGGTTTAGAGTTAACTTGCCGCTGCGTCCTGTCAGGTTGGCGTTTCCTCGTTGGTCGTGGAGCTAAGGAGCCGGAGAGGCAGAGCTGATCCTGGATACGCCAGCAAAGAGTCAGAGGAGCCCTGTATCCCTGAAAGCTCAGGAAGATCCGGCCAATCACGAGTTAACGCACCCTTGCCTGAGTCACGACAGACCAACGACAAACCTGACTCGTTTCAGTCACACTGTCACCAACGGTCTCCATGGCAACCAGGAACAGTCTGAAAAGTAGCTTATTTGCACACAACAGCAACGAGCTGCGGTTGTTCTGCTAGATTTATAGGCGCCGCGGGTTTCTGTTTGAGGCCGATTGAGACCCCGGCTCTTGTTCACACTTTTAAAAAAAACGTTTTCAGCTACCATCGTAGGCAGTGTGGTGACAGTCGCTCTCACCAGCCAACCCGGTGAGCAAGGAGCAAACCTGCTTAACAGGGTGACAACCTTCACCCCTCTTGTCTCGCACACAGGCGGACACCAACACACACACACACACACACACACACAACCATGTCACTTCTCTCTCACACACACAAACCTCCTTCAGACAGAGCTGAAACTACACCATCATCACCATCCATCTCTCTGCTCACTCGGCCTTTAATCCATCCAAGTGCAAAAATCTGAGGCTCCTCAGTTCAAATCGTCAAATTAAGTTAACTCAACAACAAACCACAGACATGTTTCAGATGTTCCACTGGATAAATTGTTAATCACGACAAAAACAAAAACACAAATAAGAAAAACACGTATAGTTTTTAAGCAAAGAGATGTGGAATTAAGTAAACTAATCTTTCGAATTATTTGGTAGAGAGCAGTTAAATACTGGCATACACCGCGGTCAAGACTGGCTAATACTCAAGGTTTGTCTCACTACGTATGCTTTGTTAAATATTTACGCTCAAACTTAAAAACACAACAAAAGCCAACGCTTCGAGTACTTCTAAAATAACAATCTATATCAGAGGGGGAAAACACACACACCAAGCTTAACACATATTTAATTACACGTCAATGAAGAAAGAAATTAAGGTCCATGGCTTCGCTAATGCTGACTTCTCGTTCACGCGCTCTCTGAGGTTTCTGTCTGACCCCAGATATTGTGCATCATCGTAACTCAACAATCACTATTAGGTAGGTGAATATTATTCACACGGTTATTCTGTCAAACAAAAAAAAAAAAAAAAAAGGAAATCAAAAAAGGAACACCACTGCTGGATATACATTCACGCTGATCCCACGACCCCGTCCCCCCTCCCCCGACACAACACCTTCCATTCCAGCGGTAGAACTCTTATCAGCCAGTACAGCGCATCACACACAGACACATGATTCATCAGGTCAGGAACTTCAGATGAGCGCAACCCCCCCCCCCTCCCCAAAAGGAAGATAAACAGTACAAAAATACAATCATATTCTGCTTGTAAACAGGTAGAAGCCACTTGACTTGTTGCATCTTCGGACACAATTAGGATCAAGGCAATGAAATGTGGACGACTTTTGCACTGTTAAAATAGTATCTTCAACCAAAACATGATTTTAAGCGTTTGTGTTTTTTTTTTTCTTCTTTCCTTTTTTCAAAACACCATTTGTGGCAATGAAAGTGATTAAAAATAAAACAAAAAAGTAAATATTTCTGTTTTTTTGTTGTACTTAATGAAACATTTAAAACATTTTTGAGACACAGGGGAAAAACAGTGAAGAGAGAAACTGCCTCTCGGTAGGCCGTGTGAGAGGCTACAGTATGCATAGATACAGATTCGCCTTTCTCTTGGTTTAAAAGTCTGACAAGACAGAACGTTTCCCACGGACAGTCACACAATCACACGATAAACACCCACTTTAGATTTTTACATCAGTGGAGTGGAAAACTGGAGGAGTGGAGGAGGAGAGAGGGACAGGCCATACTCCGCCTCCTCACATCAGGCTCGCTCTAAAGACAGCATATGAAAGCAGTGTGTTGAGCTTCTCCAGCTTAAAGCAGTTATTTGGCAGAGAAAAAACTTACGGACCTATACATAGTTTTCAGTGCTAGAAGTTGGATTTTCCTTTCCTACAAGGAGAAGTAGTTTTTTTTTTTTTTTAAATTCACCTACAAGGGGGGAAAACTGGCTTGATTTCCTGAGAACCATTGCTGGTTATTTAGCAGACAGTAAGGAATAGTTCAAATAACCAACGCCATGGCCAAAACACTGATCCGAATTCCCAGAGTTACAAAGCATCGTCTTCATCCTCAATAAGAGTTTACATTTTTGTTCATTTTTTTTTATTGGTTTTTATACTTTTTTTTTCAAGTTTTTCATACATCATTTTAAGGTTTTTTTGTATTTTCTGTTTTACTCCATCTTCTCTTAATAATGAAGAATGAACACACGTTCCGCCTCCTAAGTCTTGTAAACAAGAGGTTGCAGTGTGGCACCTCCATAACATTGAAAGCCTATTCTGAAAGTGCTGTCCCCCCCACTGCTCACTAGGGGGCCAGTGGGAGAGCTTGCTAGTTAGACCCCGCCCCCTATATGTGGATGGGCAGGGCTTGCTAGTCCCAGCTGCGGCTACAGTCCTTTGCACTGCAGAGCTCAACGTTCTTTAGTTTTAAAACAAAATCGGTGCAATACTTTTAATGTCACTTTTGCTATCACCAGATAATCCTCCTAAGTCAGCTTTTATTCTTCTTTAACTATCTGTTGATCTTGAACTCCACGACAACGCAGTAAGGTAGGCGTGCCAAGGCAGAGAGGAGCGCACACATACTCATTCACACACACAATCAAAAACATACTCACACAAATTACTTCCACACACACGCGTGTGCACACATACGGTAAGGACCTTAATGAGTAAACAGCTACACTGGAAAAACTGGCTGCTCCCTCTATATTGCAGATTATATATATATATACTGAGAAAAAAAACATTCAGTGCAAAGTTAAAAAAGCTCATACTCCAACATTGTCAGCAAACAATTGCAAAAAAAAAAAAGAAAGAAAAGAAAACGTTAAAAATGAAAAGAATTGGAATTCAAATAAACATGACGAATGAAACAAAACAAAAAAATAATAATAATGAGCTCGATTGAAGCTTTTTTTCGGTCTGAAAGAGCACTACCTGGAAGCAAATATCCATCCGTTCACATTATAGAATTGGCCTGCATGATTCAAGTATTCCGACTGATATGTTTTTGGGCTAAAACAAAGTGGACATATGTGCAGAGAAACGTAACTTGTTTTCCACAGGGGAGACCCCGTTTTGTTGAAAATCTTGTAAGTTAGAAAGAGTCCTACTAGTGCCATTGCATTTATATCTAGCTATTTTTTTCCGCATTTTCTTCTGCAGATTATTGATAATTCTCTACTGACCCTTTCCCCAGCCTGTTTGATTGGCCGGCGGTTTAGATGTCCACTCCCCCTGTAAGGTGTTCCACAGGAAGGAAGGAGCTGATTGAAGAGGGGCTGCTGATCCTCCCTGCCTCTGTGCCACTGGGGCTACCCCACAGGCTACTGGAATAGTTGGGTCCGCCCCAGAGGGAGGAGCTATGAAGGTCGCTGCTGTTCCACTGGTTCTGATCAGAGGCGCGGCTGGGAAAGGGATGAGACTGATCCATCCTGCTCTGAGACGAGCCAATGGTCTGCCAACCAGAGGAGGGAGAAGCCAGTGACTGCCCTTGTGCAAAGAAACGATTGATTTCGTCCTCACTGGCAAACTCAGCCAAAATAGTAGTGTTCCCCAAAACACACCTGCAGAGGGACAACAGGTGAAACACAGAGAGGATGTGTGAGTTTATCTGCTGCTCAAAAAACATGCACCTTTACTAGGGAGGACGGTATGAGGTATTACCCAGTGATATGGTCCAGAAAAGTCAACACGTACAGTGAAAACGTGAAACCAAAACTAAGTACATCAAACTCATAGCACCTAATAAAAAACCCAACTTTGGCTCAGACGTTCAGGTGAGACAGTGTAAAAACTATCACTGATGTGTTACGTCTATAAACCGTCTTTCACATGCTCACATATAAAAGCAGTTTGGAAATGCCTCACCTCATGTCATAAGCATGACCAAGCAACCAGTAATTACCAGTAGGAATCAGGCCCGTTTTAGCTCCTAAAGGTCACGGCGGCGCTCAAGACATTACCTGATCGATAAGGCTTCCTGCAGCACAATGTGAGCCTGAATCAACAATTGAATAACTGAAGGTGGCGTGTGAGCTTACATGTGCAGGCTCTTCTGGGCTTTGGTGGCCTCATCCCTGGTGCTGTAGCATACGACAGCGTTACCGTGTGGCAGGTTGAGGTGGAATGTGATCAGAGGGCCGTGCTGCATGCATAAGGTCCTCAGGGTGGAGCCATCAATCTGTGAGACACACACACACACAGAATATGAATATGTAACAGGGACATACGTAAAGCCACTGCTGACAAATTGTAATCACACGACCCCCTCCCTGTGTGTTTGCAAAACATAAGCTGACAGACACTTTGAAAACAGCTGCAAAGTGGGAGGAGCTATCCTGGGCCCATGGTTCCCAAATTAAAAATATCATTGATCTTCTCTCAGTCAGCACTTTAGCTTGGTGTTGCATTAAGCTCTCGTTTAAAAAAAAAAGAAGAGAAAAAGTCAAAGGTGCAAGCTTGTGTTCCTGAACGATAATCTGCTTAAACTAATTCACTTGAAATCTTTACCTCTTTGCATTTCTATACAGGATCAAGAAAAACTTAAAGGTTATATTTATGTTCATGCAAGTACCTGAGGTGTGAGATTTTTCAGAACAAGCCATTGTGTTCTTCCTGAGCTACTGCTGTCACCCCAACTCGAACCTACCAATACAAACAGAATGGAATCACTATCAGCAAACATGGGCATTTCAATAGAACTGTAAAAGAGGGCAAAACAAGACGGGTCACGTTATGAGTGCTATAAACGTACAGTATTGATGAAATAAGAGTGGACCAGGGAAGTGGCCAGTAGTACATAACATACCAATATAAAACGTAAATCACTTATACGCATAATCCTTTAGACAACTTGGACTTTACTTAACGATAACACAGGTCTTAGTGACCCGGGCATACATCACAACATGAGGCTCTACGTAAGGAATCCATCTGTTCACAAACACTTTGATTGGGTTATTGAGGAAAAACTGCAAAAAAATTATTATATTACTATATTATTCAGTCCACATTTTGATTTGATGCTAAATGTTGGGTAAGTAGATTTCCCTTTTCAATCAAAAATGTGCAAACGTTCTTCCTGTAGATAGTATAGCACATGTGTGTGTCTCGTCTCTCCCTCTGCTCTCACCAGGTGTGTATCTGGACTCTGAAGAGCCCCACCCCCCGAGCCTCAGGGCAGAGCCGTCCCAACCAGAAGAGGCAGAGCTGGGCTTCTGGCTGGTGAGGCCGGGTGGGGGTCTGGAGGGGGCTGCTTTTGGAGCCAGGGGGACCTTCCATAGCTCATGGGCCAGGGAGGAGTTGGACACGGAACTGCCGCCGGGAGACCATTTTGACTCACTGGGTCTGGCTGCAAGGACAGAGTAAAGCAAAGTGAAACCGTTATCATACATTTTATCCAAAGTAGCTGCTTACAGATGAGTATCATTTATTTATGCTGGGTATGAACAACATTTAAAATTCACAACACTCTATATAAACTTTGTCAAAGCCTGACTGGCCTGACAGTTGAAGAGGACCAGATTACACAGGCAGACTCGTACCTGAAGTGCTTTGTGCTGAACTGGTGAGGGAACCACTGTGGCTGGAGGCACGAATGGATGACCAGGCACTGTTAGAAGGCATCGTGGTGTTCAGTGATGAGGATGGCCCTGAGAACAAAGTGGAGTTGGAGAGAATGTTGTCCATAGCCATTTGTCAAATCCGAAGCATCAAACCCACTCAAACTTTTTTCAGATATTTGTCTGAGAAGTCAGAAAAATATTAGCAAACTAATGCGAGTCACCTGCTGCTAAAACCTGATAATGAGATCCGAGTAGCACAACAGATGAGAGCGGTGTGTCATACCCACACCCAAGTTCTTCGCAATTCCTGTTTCCCTATTAACTCATAATAATGTCTGTAATACAAGTTAATGGGGTTTAATATAATATATTTCAGAGGCAATCGGAAAAACAGCACATCTGCTGGCAAAGAGTAGTGCATCTTTATTTCAACAATCTTTGCCACAGCACGGATACCGTCTTAAATTCTGCCTTTGAAAGCAGTTATTTAAATCACAACAACGAACAAATGTTGGCATGAATGGAAACAGATACGAAGTAAGTCAACTTAACACATTTTTGTACATTGATAATGTAAAGAAAATTGGAGAATTGATAGAAGATGACTAACTTAAGAGTAAATAAACAATTGAATCAGTGTGAGCTACCGTTGTTCCTGTCCCTGAGGTGGTCTGTGTCGCGGACGGTGTTGATGGAGAGGTTGTTGATGACACTGCCGGGGGTTACATAAGGGTCAGTCTCAGGGTCAATGTTACGGTAACCTTTCCAAGGTTCGCCCGGCCGGAACTCTGTCAACATAAGTAGAGAGTGCAATGGTTAGGAGTGTCCAATGCAAACATTGTTCTTCTGTTGGTGTATGTTAAAGCAAGTGTACCTGGGGGCCAGGTGACAGTGTTTCCATGAGGCAGAGGGGAGTTGGCACGGGGAGGCCAGCCATCGCCCACTGAGCCCAATGATTGGCCGGGAGGACTCAGGGGAGATGGGCCAGGAGACAGGAAGTCATAGAAGGGAGAGTCCTCCAGACGCAGCTCAGACGACATAGCACCTGTGGGATAACAAACACACTAGCATGAGGACATGGTGGTTCAGGTTAAAACTCATTCTCTTAATGAAGTCCTGCCGTAGTTTAACTATCATTTAAAAGTTGTAAAGCAATCGTCCCGCAACCGTGAGACGTGGGTTCGAGCCCAGCCCCTGACGCAACATGCTGTGGGTCCTTGAGTAAGACCCTGAAACCTCAGCTCCCGGGGCCCTTCACAGGGGCCACCCATTGCTCACTGAGGGATGGGTTAAATGCAGAGATAAATTTCCCGACCATGTACTGTGTAACATGTGATACATAAAGCAAAGATTATTAATATTATAAAAGCTTAAGCCAGCATGTATTTGTTATAGATACGTATAAATATATCCCAGCATGAACGGCTGGCCTTGAACCCCCAATCTTCTTATTGTGGGATGGCCACGCTACCTACTGAGCTAAAGCCTACTTATAAACAGAAACTATGTAAAGAGCTCATAATATGACAGATCACAAGAAAGGTTCTTCCGTACCAGATTTGCTGTTCTGCTCCAGGGGGTCAGTGGCCCAAAGTTTCTTCAGTTTGGACTGAGGCAGCTCTTTGTAGCTACCAGCTGCACCTCCATTACCGCCACCAACACCCATGTCCAGAGATACATTCAGGTTTGAGTTCAAGCCTGATAGGAGGGACAGAGGAAGACAAAAAAGAGATTGGGTCAGTTTGAATCTAAAAATGATCAATATCAGAAATGTTAACAGGAGGAAATCCGACAAACAATCATAAATACATGTAATTCACATTTTAAAATGAATATTACAGGAAAATAGCTACACCATAATGTATTACTAGTACTGACTCTTTAATTCTAAATTAATGGTATATAACATACTTAAAGGGAAGTTGCTGAATCCGAGAGAAGCAGCATCCTTCTGCATGTCAGTGGTACTGTGGGGCAAGTAGCTATCAAGATAAGTCTTGAGGGGCGGGGCTTGTTTCACAAGAGAGGGGTCCAGGTGTCTTGGGGTCTGCATCATTGATGGAGATGAACCAATAGGACGTGTCTGAGGGGAGAAAAATAAAGCTGTCAATGACATTTCCTATGTAATGAGGTAGGATTGATTTTTAGACATGTACACCTACCTGTTCAGTCTGTCGACCCATAGACATGCTTCTCTGAGTTTGGGCTTTCTGCTGCTGTTGTTGTTGTTGTTGCTGCTGCTGCTGCTGCTGCTGTTGCTGCTGCTGTTGCTGTTGCTGGAAGAGAAGACGCTGCAGACAAGACAAAGAAAAATTTAACTATTTGTCTTCGTTCCTCTTAGGCTGAAATAGGGTGTTATAGTTTATACTTCAAATATATTTGTAGACCTAGGGGAGGCAGTCTGTGAAACAGTATTCATCATAAAAAACAGAAATAAACACATTTATTGCCAAGAGTTTATCTTGATTTTTTAAATTTGCTGTCAAAACGTGATATTTAACTTCATCTGTACAGAGTAACAGAACATTTATTAATTAAGTCGTTATTCAAAACAGATTATCCTTTTCAGGGTGAAATCCTCTAAATGCTTTCAAGTGTATGTTTAGGTCCTTCTACCTGTAACTGGCTGATCTGGTTAAGCTGTGTCAGCTGGGAGAGTTGGTTGAGAACAGCAACCTGCTGAGGGCCAAACAAGGGATTCAGACCTCCGTTACTCCCTGTGTACTTCAACAAGGATGGAGGGACCTGAAGAAAAAACAAGATCCAGTTATAGTATTCACTGTAGAATGATCCTATAGCCAAAAGAATTACTTTTCTGATTAATGACGACAATGAACATCTCTGAAAACTTTACAGATTTAAGGTCATTGTCATTTTTTTTAAACTGTCCATTTTGATTTGTTCTTGATATTTTTTTTTTTGCTAAGTAAACTGGGCACTAGCCCCCACTACATTCTGAATCAAGAGAACGAATAAAAAAAACTATTCAGTTCAATAGTCCTAAAGTAAGAAGATAATAGCTTTACTCCTGTTTTCAGCTTTTCATAATAGCACTGTGACAGGAGTGCACACCATTGATAAAAGTCAAATAGCAGCCTTGTTTTCACTACTCCATCGAACTCCTCTGTTTCATCACCGGTAACATTTCCTATCCATATTGCACCTCCCTGAAAATGTCAGATTTTGGTTTACTTTACTTAATTGCCCAGCCCTAGTGCCTGGTCTATATTATAGAAGATTATCAATCTTTCACGTTGATTCACAAAGTAAACAGAAACAAAAGGATGGTTTGGAGGGGAGGGAAAAAAACATTTCCGTACATCATTTGGGTTATGATCAGATTTGAACTCTTTTGCCTTTAAAATACTCTATGAGAACTGAGACATTCAGATCATTTATGGGACAAGAGCGCAACATCGTCATCAACAGTTGCAATGGTTCTTGAATACCCAAAAATTTAAAACATATCAAATCCAAAAGTGATGTTTTTGGGTGTGATTGCTACCTGAGAGGGCAGGATGGGTGGAGGCACTTGGTTACGAATGTTGGGCTGGGGTGGGACGTGGGACTGGGGGCCACCTCGGCCCTGTGCTATGCTGCTGCCTCCCATCATAGGGTTTACATTCTGTGAGTGGAGGAACAAATACATGAATGATCAAACAATACACATGCACTAAAATATAGAATTTTTTTATTCAGTGCCTTTGTGACATCAGCCTTTCAAACAACTTAAATAAAAAATATCAGAATTAATGTGGAAATTAACATTTGAACACTTTGATGGGAAACTTGCTGTATCATTATTTGATAAAGTTCTTGATTTTCTTTACATTTCAAATTTGGGAGATTGCTTGTTATTGTTGTTGTATTCAGGTCGGAGGCTCAAAACCTAAAGACAAGATCTCCGTATGTTCCACACTTACCTGTTGAACACCCATCGGACTAGGGTGGGCAACAGACGGCCAAGAGTTGAGACAGGGGTTAGGCTGAGCGGAATTGGAAGGGGAGAAGCTCATGCTTTGATTGGACGAGAGCTCATCAGAAGCTTGACTATCGTGAGCAGGGGGGCAAACAGATAGCTGCAGAAGCAAGGCCAGGTGCACAGCAGATTTACGGCAAGCACAGGAGGACGGGAAGCACACCAGAAGCCAGAAAAGTGCGGAGAAGAAAGAGAAAAGACGAAAGAGTTAATTTTGCGGAAAATGTAAAGATGGAGGGAAAATAATTTAATGAGGATCAAATAAATGGCAGGAGAGATAAGGACATAATAGTAAAAAGGGTGAGTAGAAGGGATGTAAGGAGTGGAGAGGATGGTTGAACAAGAGAAGGTGGTGCCATAAGATGGGAGGAAGATAAAGCTAAGGTATCAGACAAGCAGCGTTCAATGCAGAAAGAAACAAAGGAAGGCGAAACAAACCAAAGCAGCTTGGTACAGAACGACCAAAAAAATTATAATTTATTCGATTTTTATTGACCAGTTGCTAAACTCTATATTGTTGTTACAATTTAGCATGTCAATGTTCATATTTATTTACTCTTTACTCTTTAACTCATAATTAATTCAAAAGGCTGATCGATCAAGCAAACAAATAAATGAAACATCCCTTTCAATGTTGCACTCATTAGATACACTGTGCCAAAACACCCACTGTGGGGCACTACAGGGCTGAGAAAGCACCACACAGCCAGACATTAAGAGACTTATGCATGCTGCTCCCTCCTGATCACCACAATGGCGGATAGATATAGTGTTCACAGGTTACTAGGACACAGGTTTGGCCATCGTGGCCATGCAAAAAACAGCCTGCTGTTCTGTAGTACAAAGACGTGTTCCTCAACCTTCTCTTTACAACCAACTATAGGATACTAACAATGACGTTTCTGCATACCTTGTCATAGTAAGGACTGCGATCTGCGGCAGAATCCTTGTGAAGCTGGTGTCGCGACCCAGGGTTCTTCCCCATAACTCCATTGAAGTCTCCCATACTGTTGTGTTCCATACGTTTGTCTTGTACCATGCCTGGTCCTGTCTTCATTGAGTCGTCAGGAGAGTCTCTCTGCAAATAGATGAGAAAAGGAATGAGAGATCCTAAGTGTTGTATGTATTGAGTGAATCCCACATTAAGATAATTATACAGTAAAGAAAACATTGTTAGATCACCTAGTTGCACATACAAAGTTAGATGCAAGCACAGTTCTAAGGTGGACAGATGTTTCCAGGCTACATGACATTTAAAGATGCTGAGCTCTTAAGAGGAAGACAGGGAGTGTAAGCTGATGTAAAATAGTCCTTACGGAGAAGTTCATGCTGTTGAACTGGTTGATAAATGGTTTCATCCAGGGCTCATCCTGTTTGTTGACTGGTTTGTTCAACTGAAACAGCAGAGAAAAAAATCAACTGGAGAAATCGGAAGCATTGAAAAATATTTTTGATAGTCAAGTCTTTCTATTATAAACATTTCTATTCTTATCAAGGAAGATTTCCAAATTAAAAGCCCTGACCCTTTAGAGTGAGAATCAATGTTTTCCTGTCTCAAACAGAAAAACACGCAACGGTAAGCTAAACAAACCTTGTAGGAGCCTTTCTGCTTATAGTTCCAGGTGTTCTGATCATGGGACCGACTGTCCTGTTGGCTGTTGCTCCACATGCCGATTTCCACCTCCTCTTCTTGGTCCCAGCTATTTCCCATGGACACCTCCTCACTACCCCATGTCTCCATAGGCTTGTGACCTGGAGTTAAGAAAAGAATCATTTAATACAGTTACTTCACTCATTTTGAGCACTTCCTGCAAATAAATCGACAGTTTACCCGGCATACGTGTTCAAATGTCACTGCAGGAAGAACAGAGGTGGATGTAACCGTGACAATGTCTCAGTGAGGTGGCCAAGTTACAGTAAAACCGCAATGATAAATATACCTATGAGATGAATATATTTTCTCCAACGTCACTTAACTACAGTCGGAGTTCAAGATCATGCAGGACTGCTTTTAGTTTTAACATCACCCTAGCCTACAGACGAAAGTCTGTGCTGAATATTCAGCCCAAATGTGCACCTACCGGACTTATGCTGGTTGGCCCACCCTGACCCAGGCTCTCTGTTATTCCTGCTTGGTTCATTCCAGCTGGAGCTGGTGTCCATCGGCTTCCCCCAGGCAGACGTACCGTTGTCCACGTTCACAGGGGGAGCAGCGACAGGCTCCCCCCATGGCGGGGGCTCCTTGTGCTGGGTGTAAGACTCACCCCAGCCTACAGGAAAAGATAGAGTTTACCTTAAGAATAAGGACATTTTTTCTGTGTTGTTCTAAACTTTTATTCTACTATTAAACACCATAATAGCACGACTCATTAAAATGCTACTGCTTTACAACCCCCTATGTCTAAATAAAATGTACATTAATTAAGTGGGACATCATATTGTATGTGTCACAGTAAATTTATCAATATATTCGTTTGCTTTCCTTATTCAGAGTGGCTATGACAGGTTCTTTTGGAAACCAGAAAGTAGAGTGAGTGGCATCCTATGAAAAATGTGACAGTGCCGTTAATTTAAATATGTAGATGAATACTATTTTTCTCAGGATCCTACTCATGTTTTCACGCTCGCAATTATTTTGAAAATAGAGCCTCAAACACAGAACACAGCTTCAGGAGGGAGCCTGGCTCATGTCACTGGGGAAACCTGCGTCACCTTGCTTATGTAAGAGTTGTTTACTTAAACTTCTGTTGGTATGTAGATGTCTGCATGAACCCACATACACTTTCAAATATGACACTGGGTGCTCATGAGAGTATTTCTACGGTTTCAAAAGGTTCCCATTACAGCTGACCACCCAGACCTGCTACTTTCTCCCTGCAAAGGAGGCGTATGGTGAGATGCCACGGATACCTCCCTGTAAAAATAGGACCGATCACAGGGTGTCCTTAGGCTCTAGTATTTCATGTGATTGGGCATGCTCACACACAAGTACACAGACTGAACATACACACAGCTACAACTGACATACAGAGGCAGAAGCTTATACACATATTTACAAATATAAGCAAGTTATAAGGCAGATGTATATATTTTATATTTACTCACACTAACAAGGTGAATATACATCTCATGCAAAGATACGCTCTCGCAAGTACCAATTTATAAACCTACAAACCCTTGGCCGTATGTAATTCTGTATTTTAGCATCAATGGTGGTGCTTCAGTTAACCAGAGGAAGATTTCATAGGCAGAGCCAACATTTGAGTCTAATTTTCATTTAACATTAATTCCATCATCGGTTGCATTAAAAGACCTACATTCAGAGGATTTGCTCTCAATTTACCATGGTTCTATTTTCTGTGACTCCTGCACTTCAAACCAAAAATGTATTAAAATCTGCGACATGGTTACTTTTCTTTCATAGTAGCCAGTTAGTTTGCCGCACCCTTTTTTGCGACCCATTTTGCAAGTCTAGATGACGACCCAGAATTACCCTAATAGCCCCTCCTGTTTTTCCCTCCTGAGTCCACTTCGATAGAAAGGCTGCCTTACTCTTCTTAGTTTTCCCATCCAACACTGAATCAATTCCTGTTACCAAGTCACAAGACGTCCTCTTCCACTCATAGTCTCTGTCACACACCCAACAAAAGCCAGAGTTTCAACAACAAGAATTTGTGTGTGAGTGTAAGAAAGAAGGAAAAAATGGCAAAAGAGAAAAGGGAGGGAGAGAGAGAGAGTGAGAGAGAAAAAAAAATAAAAAATCCGTGCTCTTTGCATTCCAAAGGGATGACTCAACCAGCTTCTCTAAAAGAGCCCTCAACACAAACCACTCTGTGAGGCAGTGGGAGAGATTGGTTTTGTGTTTGTTTTCCCCACCATGTTTAGGACCCAATTAAGCTTTTTTTAATAAGTATGTAAAGAATTTTGTGTTTTACACTATCGAAATTATCTTAAAACCTAATTTTGGTTATCTTAAAAACAAAAGAAGAAGAGTGATTGTAGGACTTGCACCTTTTTTTAGACTACACTACAAGGCTTGTAACTAGGGCGGGTCGATTAATCATAAAAAGATAGCAATCTTGATTCAGACATTTTCAAGATCTAATTTCTTAAGTACAGCGATTCTCTAGCATTTTAATTCATATTGTGAGCCGCAGTAAAAAAGAAAATCCCTTGCTTAGCCGCAGTTTATGTTACAATGAGCCTTGTATGGGGCAACGGTGGCTAAGTTGGTAGAGCGGTTGTCACACTTATCTGAAGGTCAGTGGTTCAATCCCTGGCAACATGTCGAAGTGCAAGATACTGAACCCCATGTTGCTACCAATAGCTGTTCCATTGGTGTGTGAATGATGGCGTGAATGGTTTCTGCTCCTGATGAGCATGTGGCGCCTATATACACATATCTATCATCACCGTGTGAATGTTAGTGTGATTGGGTCAATGATGGCTCAAATTGTAAAGGGGTCAGGTAGAATAAAAAAAGCGCAATATAAGTACAGGTGATTTACCATTTGTAAATATACCAGCGTGGCCTTGGCTTGCCTAAGCTTAGCACAAAGTTAACGACTTAGCGTTAACTAAAAGGTCTACTGAGTAGCTGGAGAGAAAACGTCACGTAGCAAAAGCCAGAACAGGAGTTGTAGTCTCTTATCACTCCTAAACTCCTTTTTCTTTCTACAACTTCATTTCTCGATTGTTTCACAGAGGCTACGGATTTCTTTCACTTGTAACTACATGGATTAGTCACGCACTAGATTGCAAAAACCCAGCTTAAGGGTCTCCACACCGACAGGCCATGCTGGGTGTGGACGTAAAAAAACAATGTCAAATTAAAACTTTATACGAGAGTTGAAGGTTGACAGTTACAGCCGAAGCAAATGGACTTCTGCTTTTAAGTTTTCCCAAGTTCTGAGTCAGAATTTTAAGGATAACTAAGACCTTGATGAATGATAATCTACAAGCATTCATCTGAAACTGAATGCAACCCTGTCTCAGAACATTCTGTCAAAATTGAATTGATTCAAGTTTCCTTGCACCGAAAAGTCTCAATCTCTATGACTCATCACTTTTTAAAACAAAAATGCACCTGTTCAGTGTGTGGGCACGTGATTAACTTTTAGTCTTACTCATTGACCTTTGGCCAAAGCCATGTTGAAGCTTACATGAAATATGTTGAAGTTTAATCTAATAATGTCTTGGTCTGTGTGGCACAGTTTTTTAAATTTATTTTCATAGGAAAATTACTATTCTTAAGTGGTGGCCTTTGTTTTGCTCAGTCTCAAACTAGAATGAATATGAATTTTGGCATACCAGAGTTGCAGCTTTTGTCCTGGGCAACAGGCTGCATGGGCTGAGGAGGATGCTTAGAACTTTGTGGTGGGTTGGCCTGGTGTTGAGAGGATGGACCCATGGCCTCCTGGTCTGATTGGCTGGTCTTGTTCCACATGTTGACAGATCTACTGTTGTATTTACCTAGAAAGAAGGGTCCATTCTCAAATAACTTTGTTCAGGCTTTGAAGCTGCTCAGTTTATAGTGGGCTGAAGGCTTACCAGGATCTCCCCAGGCTGCTGTCCCATCATCAATCTCCATCCTCCGACGAATTGTCTCTGGCGATGGCTCTTCCCATCCAGTTGCCTTTTCCTCCTTTGGGCCAACTGTGGGCATAGGGCCTCCCAGCCAGCCTGGCAGATGAAAATTCAGAACAAAAGTGAGTCATCAGTTCTGTGTCCTCCCAATAAACTTGTCAAAATTGAGTTTTGTTGGGGGACCAATTATCGTTCTTACTTACTCAACACAATACCCAAACATGCAACTACGTGGGGTGGATAGTTCAGCAATTTACCTGTTGGCTTGCTGGGGCCTTGGCTGCTTCTGGACATGCTGGATTCAGGACCTTTTCCCCAAGCATTGGAGAGCTTAGGCTCACCCCAGTTCTGGCTTCCTTGGCTGCTATTGTTCTTTGGCTCACCCCAGCCCTGGTTGCTGCTTTGAGGATTGGACTTTTGGACCGATTCGCCCCAACTGGAACTTGGGGTTTGCATGCTCTGGTCCGGAGTATTTGATCCTCCACTCCCTGCCCAGGTGTTGCTGCTACTCGTGTTGGTTCGGCTTGCCTCACTCCAACATCCAGAGCCAGACCGGTCACTGTCGCTGTCCCACCCCATCGAGCCAGCACCTTTTTGGGGCTCCCCCCAGTGGTGGCCAGCCCCTGGTCGGGGGACATCTCCATTACTCCAGGCCTCACTTCCATTTCCGATGTTAGAAGTCCAACCCTGCTGCTGTTTTGGTGCATTAGTCCAAGTGTTGGACCTAAAAAAAGGGCAAAGAATTAGATCTGTAAACAATTATTGAATGTGAAAATAATGTATGCAAAAACCAGTGAAGGTTGTGAATATTACTTAAAATTGCTGAAAGAAAAATAAAGTCTTAAATTTCATTAGACTACAAACATAATTTCTATTAGTATAACCAACTCCACTCATACCTGTCATCTTTATTAATGTTATTGCTCCAGGTGTTACTGGTGTTTTTGCCTCCTTTGTAGCTGGATCCGTCGTCCCAGCCACTCTGTCCACCTCCTCCACTCGTCGGGACTTTACTGTCCCACCCAGCAGTTGGTCGGTCTCCCCAGCTGGAGCCTCCTGTACCTGGGCCTGAGCTGCCATGCCCCCCCGCCCAACCTGTAAGTAGAAAGAAAAATATTTCCAATTTTCAATTACCTTTGAGTTTATAGAAAGTGGTTTTATTATCAAATTAAATGTTTCTGTTCATAGGACTAAATACAAATATAATGTAGTCCAACCTGCAGAGGTCTGGGAGGGAGCTGCCGGTGTTGCTGTGCCCCAGCCTGAGCCACCATTGTTCTGCTTTCTTTCATCTCCTCTGGGACCCTGCTGCTGATGTTTGGAATTGACATCCCAAGAGGTGTTCTGACGTATAGGAGTCTGTCCCCATCCCGTGTTGGATAGGACCCTCGGGTCCACTTCAGCCCTCGACACAGCTGGCAATACTGATGCTACTACTTTTCTGCGATTTCCGTCTTTTGGCTGGTTGGCATCTTTATCTGAGCTTGAACGTCCCCCGGAACTCTCTCCACTTCCCTCACTTCCACCTGTACGACTCCAGCCCCCAGTGATACTCCCCAGGCCATGGCCTCCAACTCCTCCACCTCCCATGCCCATGGCATCATTTTCCAGGCTCTTCCAGCCATTGTTGGCAGAGCTTCCTTTATGATTTCCAGTATCTGAATGATTGTTACCAGGAGCAGCTGATCCCCATTCTCCATTTGAGATGTTGGAAGTGGACGAGGACGATGAAGACGAGGAAGAAGATGCACTGCTCCTCCATGGGTGAGGTAACCCTGCTGCAGAGCCCATTGTAGTTTGGTTGCCATTTCCTGGTGTTTGACCTGCAGAGCTTGTGATTTGATTTGAGCAGATACCCCAGGGCAAGTTACTCTGAGGCTGGTTTGGGTTATTGGTGGGCCCCTGGTCCCAGCGTGGGGCCCCAGTGTTATTGTGGTTATTATTACTCTTGTAAGCAGCAGTAGAGGAGATTTGAGGGTTCCCAGCCTGCATTAAGGTAGGATTTTGGGGGTTCACAGTGTCTGAATTTGCATGCCCCTTGTCTCCAGGGTAGGTAATTGCGCCCCAAGGCGTACCGAAGGCCCCAGAACTCGCCGGTTCACCTTGAGAGTGCTGGGGTGTTGACGAGGGGTCTCCATTGGCCAGCGGACCCCCGTTTTCTCCTCCAATAGAGCCCCAGGAACAATCCCCGCTTAATTGGGATGGGGCGGTAGAGTTTGGTGGATTAGAGGTCATTGTGGCATTAGTAGTAGTAGTCGTGTTCATCATTATAGTGTTATTTGGTCCATTGGATTCAGTGTTAAGAGTGGCAGGCTGCAGCCCACCATTTCCACTGTTGCTACTCGCCGTACCATTGTTCACATCACTTTCTTCCATCATACTGCTGTTGTTTGGAGCTGCCATACTACCCCAGCCCAGCTTTGGGCCCTGGGGAGGTAGACCCAGTTTGGAATTGATCCCCTGGGCCTGTGGAGGATGTTGGCCCTGGGACACTGGGCCTGGGGTTGGGGTTGGATTCTGCGGCCAGGCACCATGGTTGGCATTTGGGTTTAATGTGTTTGATTTTAATTCTCCATTGACGCAGGGGCTGCTTCCAGACTGGATACCCCATACACCACTGTTATTGACGAGCTTGTTGTTGTGGTTGCTATTGTTATTGCTGCCAATACTGCCGGACCCAGCCATGGAGTATTTGGCGGGCCCGGTAATTTTATTATTTCCATTATTGGAACTGCCAACGGTTCCCACCCCTCCAGCCATTAGCTGACGACTGTTGCCGTTGCCGTCTCCATTCAATGAACTGCCGACCGTCATGGCAGAAGTCACCAAAGAGGGGGATGAAACCGTAGAAGACACAGAGGAAGGAGCATTTGCTGACATCATCATCACTGTTGTCACAGCGGCAAGATTTTTCTCTGAGCCTATTGGGGAGCTAGAGTCTGCGTCCATGCATTCTGATGCCAACTCAGGGTCTGAGCCAGACCCACAGCCAGAAGAGGAAGAGGATGAGGAGCAGGAGAACGTAGAGGAGACAGGCCAAACGGAGTTTGTGGAGGGGTTGTTGGATTTGTCTGTGCTTCCGTCCACTATCACTTTGCCCCAGTTGCTGTCATTGCTGCAGGGAGAGCCAGATGACCAGGGGGAAGGTTCATACTTAGAGTCTAAGTCAGGATGTTCAAGACCTGAAAGGGAATGAAATGAACAATGAAAAAATTAACACAAATAATCCCCGGAAGTTTAACGACAGAAGTATGAATTCCCTTCAGTCAATGTTGCTTTATTATTTTCTATTCCCTCTAGCATTTACCATTTTGTCACCACAGTAGGACCCAAAGCATGTCAAAACTATAAACTAGGACTCAGGAAGGTGACTATCGGAAGGAGAAATGGAGAGCACAGAGATGATGGGAATGGGGTTTGAAAAGACAGCGGGAAGAGGATAGGAGGAACAGATGGAGGCGATGGCGAGAAATAGGCAAGTGCCAAAAGAAAATATTCTTACTTTGTTTAAACATTGAGATCAGAATTGGACTACTCCGACCATAGATTGAAAAGCAGAGAAATGAAGGAATACTGGGTGGAAGAAAACAGAAGAACAGGGAAAGAGGAAGGCAATGTGTGGTCACCTGTTTGATTAGGGGAGTGGCTGACGGAATCCCGAATGGGAGCCATGCCTGGAAATAGAGAGAGGAAAGATTGTCAAAAAGAGCTAGAGTGAGTCAGAGATAAGAAAAGCAAAGACACTTACACAGGGGGGGGGGGGAATATCCTATTCAATGACAATTGAATATCCTATTCAATTGTCATTGAATAGGATATTCAATGACAATCAAGCAAATAGAAAAGAATGTCAGTCAGAAGGATTCAGACGAAAAGGGTTTCCGAGTAGCAAAAATTTGAATTAGTAAACAGAACCTGCTTGTTGGAGAACCTAAATTATTAGTATGTGACAATCCAGATTATCATGAATTTAAATTTGTAATAGTGTGTTTTGTCTTCAGTGATTTTTCTACACTGAATTGCTACACCAATAGTTGTTTTCCTCACCAGCATAACAATATGACATAACAAAAACATATTATCTACTTAGTTTGCAGGATATTGAAGTTGTGTTATCTATGTAGAGCGGTCGAAATGAAGCTTTTGAATATTATTTCAAAAGCTTCAGGATATTGTCGTTCGTTTTAAATTCAATGATGCATGAACGAGCAACTAAGTGAAATCATTGTGTAATTGGGGCGGCTACAGTTCCTGTATATTTTGAGGAAATACACTGCTGTTTTATTGTGTTCGTTTCCCCCCCTCTTATCTTACTTTACCTTTGAGAGAGGCTCGTGGATGAAGCTCCTGGCTGGGCAGGAGAGTTTCTCTGTGTTGAGTGGAGAACAAGTGACCTCTGGTTCCCAGGTTGATAAAGGGGTGGCCAAAGGTCAAATCTCAGAGAGCACAGCCTCAAGGGTCAGTGGTGAAGCGGCAAGGCTTGACAGAGCAGACAGCCGGCTGATCAGCCTCCCTTGGCATTGCTGAAGACTGTGTGAGAGTTTGTGTGTGCAGATGTGAGTGTGGGGAAGGGGAAGGGGGTGTGTGGTTTTGGTTTAGGACTGTGCTTCGGCTTCTAATGCTTTGAACCTGCACAGATAGACAGGGACAGAAGAGATAAAGACGGTCAGACCAACATGTTGTATGTCCATTATGAATAAATTCAAGAACAATGATCAGTTTGGAAACCGTTTGATCACAACATCCAAATTATCTCTAAGCAGCAATTTAAGTGTAATTTTCCGTAACCAATAGGTACAATCACCTTTTCTTCTTCTCTAAGACTCAAAGTCTAAGTGGGAAAGTTATCAGTGACCTGCTGCAACTGTCCGTCAATGCAAGATCGAACATTAACACTGTTATTTACTAACTGTTTATTTGCAGGCTTGTATATTTGTTACTAGGTTTATCCCAGTTTTGCTCATATTGACGCATTTGCATCCAGCACAGAGTAATCTGGTTATTTATATACATAAGTACTAGAATTCTGGTTACTTATTACTTCGTTCTGCCATTGTTAGCTAACAGTACCGATAATTGTATTTATTAAGCCGAGCCCTAACATATCCGGTTTGGAAATCAATTTCATACACACAAAAAGAAAGTTATGAATATAACATTCCATTTATTCAAATAGAAACTGCTAAATACCCACAAAATTGTAAACCCTGGACCTTCAATGTTGGAAATAACCAAAAATGGGTCTGCATATGCGCAATGCCAGCTCTTGCAAACGGGAGTATACATTTCAAGGGGAAACACTGACCAGCAAAGCGAGACGTAGAGAGTAACAGACAATGTAAGACATTTCTTCCACTTTGAAAGCTGTCAGTCTGTTACCCTGTATGACAAGGGAGCACAGGATGAAGATAGACAAATGTGACTAGAGGGAGGGACTCGCCAGTTCAGTTACACAGAGTGGAGAATACATTCCTATATGAGCAGGGTGTCCTTTTCCTGGCTATGTGACATAATTGTTTATTATACCAGAGGAAATAACGGAAGAAGCTCCTGCTCTGTTACATGAAATATTGTTGTGATGAACAGAATGGTTTACAGTGGGCAAATTGATTGGCAGCCAATTGCTTTGAGATCACAAAAGCACAGTCAAAAAGTTTGTTATAAAGCAAGGTGCCACTGCTTCATCAGTCGATACCTACGCAGTAATGCACAGCGGTTAGGAATCCGGATTAGACCTATACATGTAACAGTATTTCAGAATTTTGGGGAGTTCTCCAGCTAGAATATTCAGGTTATCGTATCTTGGTTACTGTGATTGAAATGTAAAATTTACATGCAAAAACGGGATACTCTAAAACCCTGATAACGATCGGGATACTGGTGTGCATGTAAACAGTCATTAGAAGGTTCGAGTTATGAAAGTATTGAAAATTAGCCTCACTGAACAATCTCCACTAACCACGCCCTACAAAAACAAAGTTTGTTCTTTTTAAAATACCAATTCATCGTGAGTTAGCAACAGCAACAACTTACAAGACCAAACAAACATGGCATTGAATCCTAATAAGAATCTAGAATGTAAATTATCAGAGGGAACAGAAAAAAACAACAAATAGAAAACGGCAAACTACCGGCAAAAAAAGTATTATGTAATATCAATAAAAACCCAAGAAGAAACCCCAAGAAGAAACAAAGAATTTTTTATAATACATAAAGATAAAGCAATAGAACCAAAGATTATAAAAACACTGTTTTTCAGGTGAGAAAAATTATAATTCAATAATCTTAAATGCCATTTTAATTTAGCTGACTGAATTAACTATCTGATCCATTCTCTTTGTACAGCCAAAAGATACCAGAAAATGTCCATTTCTCATACACCAGGTTAGTTAAAAGTTAAGGGTGAGATTGAGATCGACCATCCTGCACAGCGCCTCCTGTTGAAGGGGATCAATGTGTATGGTTTAGACTAGATTAGAGTTATAAAATTGACTTAAAGCTGACAGCACTGCGCTAGGACTCAATGGCAAGCAAAATTGTATTCCAGAACAAAGACAGAGAAGTTAACAACTAATAGAGGAATGGAGGAAGGAGCTAAACACCATAAAGGGCCAAAGTCCAAATTTACCAGAAAGCAGAGGGAAGAAGACATCCTTCAGTAAAAGTGGACCGTTGTGTTTGTCAGAAAGAAGTGTTTGTCCTGCCTCCTGATTTTTCTGAGTGCAGGTTAGTAAGTGTGTGAGCTCTCTCTACTTGCTGCAACGGCACACAGGTCTATTTATAAACCTGAAGTTCAAATAGCAACGACTCTAGCCACTACGATAAGAGAAAAAACAAACCCGTGTGCACAATGAGCAAGTGAAATGAGTACACACATGCTAACAAGGTTTTATAGAAATATGAAAATCATTTTAATAATCATTTGGAGTGGAGTGTTTATTGAATTAGGAATAATAATTCAAAACTAGAGATGCATCGATTAACATTTTTTGGGCCAATCACCTATTTTAAGTCTGAACGGCCAATTCAGTTTAGCCGATTCCAATTTCTTTCTCTTAAAGTTTAAAAATCATAATGAGTAATGTTTAAATGTTCTTGATTTGAAGAATTAGAGTGGAAGTAGCCAGGCTTGTCTTTTTACGTTATTTTCTTAAGAAGAAGAAACCCTTTATTGATCACATAGAGAAATGATTTCTCTGTATTTGACCCATCCCTGAAGGAGCAGTGGTGGGCCCCTTTGAAGAGCCCAGGGTGCTAACGTTTCAGGGTCTTGCTTAGGGAGTGAGGGAATCACCTACACTCCTTGAGCTGCCTTCCGATCTTCCGATTGGGAGACGGCCGCTCTACCCAATGAGCTATAGCCGCCCCTTAACATGTCATGTTCCGCAGGGTGATTCAATTTGAAGTGTGTGAGTATGTTCGTTGTGCCGAACGCTTTTGGGGTTTTTCCGCCGCACCTTTTTTTGTCCTTATGTTCTATAAACTGCAGCATAGATACATGTACACAGAGGGCTGATGATTGGCTCTGGGCTCCTGCTAGCTTCAACAACTCTGCAAACGTGAGCCCCTTAACTTGCTATGTTCCTCGGGGTGATTAAATGTGAAATGTGTGATTAAGTTTGTTGTGCTGAACTTTTTCGAGGTTATTCGTCAACAGCTTATTTTGTCCTTACTGGTATTACAAATTGCGAGTTTGCTGTGTCTGGTTTACTTGCGAGACATTTGGAGCCGTTGTGTTTTGGGTGTACGACACATGGTTTGACAAGCACGTAACCGGCCTCAAGTGAGGCTGCTTGTGGAGAACAGGTTGTTGTTGTTTAACAATTTCATCAAACTAGGCCACTTCAATTTAAAACAAAGAAAAATAATCCAACCACTGCATTCAAAATACAGAGACGGTGTCTTTCAGGAACACAGAACAGCAACAAGTGCTATTAAAATTCTACATACTGACCATACACTTTAAACTGAGTCCAAACTGCACCTTTGTTCAATCACACCTCACTTGTTAAATCAGTGCACACTCCAAAAAGTCCAAACATAAACCTGACAGAAGCTGCATACCTGCTCTTTGGAATCAGGCGACAGAGAAACCAATGATGTCAATACAAAAAAACTCAAGACAATATCTAGAAAAGAATGTTAAAGATTACTGATGCATTACCATCCAGAACACATGAAGACTAATAAACAGAGCTGAACAATAGATCACAAACTGCAATTGACCTGCTCTCTCTAGCAGCCGTGGAACTAAAGGTGCGAGCCCCTCCAGCAAACCAAGTTATTTACTGCCATGAATCATAACTCAGGCGTCCATGGAAAGACCTCTGTCGACCCTGAAGTAACTGATTCAAAGCGGGACAACGCCGAAAATAGTTATCCTTATAAGGCAGTGGAAATGAAATGAATGTAGAAAGATTAAGAACATTTTACTTAAACCATTGTTGGCAATGAGATATATTTGTCAGAGACTTATTGCAATCTGAAAGAAAATACTTTTGATTATTATATATTTAATACCTAGAGTGTACTGGATGTCAGATAATATGTATGTGAGCCAGGCAAATAAAATCAAGAGTCCATTTCTGTCACAGAAAACTAATCAAAGCAACAATAAATCAATAGATAATCATATCATTATTAGAATTATATTTTAAGCCAAAGATTACACACAAAAAAAATGCAATCGTTAACCTTTACATTAAGCCCTTGTGTGTGTATTCTTTATAAATGATAGGATAAATAATTTCCCATTTGTTTTGCTAATATGTTCCAGAATGACTTACAAAATGCGTTGCCACTTTGAATGTGTTATGATTTTAAAACCCTCACGTAATACTGGAGTGCATAGGCCGTTCTTTGTCGGTGCTCAACACACACAGTACTGTTTGTTCCTCTTTCCCCCTGCTTCCATCTGAGGACTGCTTTCATGAGGGCCCCTGGACTTGGCAACAGCTCAACAGCTGCTATCAACTTACAGAGAGTGGATTGGTGTGTGTACAGACAACAATTTGGCAGAGAGAAAGAGAAATAAAATGAAAAGTAAAAAATAAAAAATATTACGTTAAGGAGGGAGGAAAGAAGTGGAATGTGAAAAAAAGGGAGGGGCAAATAGATCATGTAATTTAAGTCCAATGAAGCTGACGAGAGAGGAATGCAGCTGCAGCTTGGAACATGTATGAAAAGCAAAAAGGTCAACTTCTTGATGTCTGAAGTCTTCGGCAAATGAACAGAGTGGCAAGTTTACTCCGTTAAAGAGTAAGACGCACAGAAACTAACTAACTTTTCGGAGCAGCCAAATGGCCAACATCCTAGATTAGTGAAAAAGCATCAATAAGATGAACCAAAAAAAAAGAAAAGGTTTCAGACCCATTTTATGCCTGACGGCATACTGATGTTCCACAGTATTGTGGCATTTGACAGCATCAGCATCTATTATGATGTGTAGTATGTGCGTTGGGAAGGGACACTGCACTCTAAACACTGAGTGCTGCGCTTTCACAAGCCATGCACATTCTCCAAACACAAGCCAAGTTGCTGTGCATTGTGTACAGCACGATGCGAACAATGGTGGATTTGTGAGAGCAACGTGCTTTTATGATCAGGAACGCAATTGAATAGAATTAGTTGTTTTTGTTCCTTCCTTGAATAAGCTGCTAAATGCTCTCTAAATTCACCCAGCAGTGAGCCGCACACATAACATGGCTGCTTCTCAATATGAGGACATCTGTGGACTGATGAAACGCCCAAGTACTGTTGCAATTCACAAGTCTGCATCAACCAAGTACCCCCAAGTGGACTACGCCCATTATATTCAAGTCATCAAAAGTGGTGATTTGTAAAGACTTGGGACAGTCATGTATTCCGGCATTCATTGAGAGAAATGGCAGAGGAGAGAACACACAACTGTTGATAAAAGGAACTGTTGAACGTATTTTTAAGATTTTTTTTTTATGATGAATGAAAATGTTTAAAATTCAGGTACGTGCCCAGTTTCTCAAAATTAAGCCTATATATGAATTTGTTCTGAAGTTTTTTGTTGTTGTGAGCTTCAGTTAACTTCCCAGATGACCGGTCGCCGACAACGGTACACTATTTCCATATTTAACAGGCTGTCTGAAAAGGGATGTAAACTAATGTAGAGAGTAGGTGTGGTAAAGAGGTGATTGCAAACCAAACATAATATGCTGAGACCGTCAACGGAACTTGGTTCTTAGATAAATCCAAGATTTTATATGTTTTGCTGTTGCTATGTAACTGTAAAATCCATTTGAAGCATGGCGCTTTGTTGCCAATTGCGGACATTCTTCATCATAATATCTTTGCCAATCACACATGCGGAGGTAAAGCATGAAAATGGAACACGATACGGATTTGGCAAAAAGTTTGTCTGGTTATAAAATGAATTTCAGCTGTCACACTTTTAAGAGCCGCAAAAGCAGTAAAGCAATATCAAGACTTGACAATTTTGTTAGAGGTGCCCCGTTTGCAATATTCTTGGCCGATCGCCAATTTTATAATGTAAGACCAGCCGATTCTGATGCTTTTTACTTTAAAGTTAAAATTTAATACAATAAAATTTTAGTGCTCTTATTCTGAAGGATTACAGTCGACATGACGTTGTCCTTTTGTAATGTGCATGTATTCTGACCTGATGAAATGAATGTGCCCTCCGTCCTCCCCAGCATGCGTTCCTTAAAGCAATTGTATAAGGTTAGCCCTGCTAATGTTAGCTTCTAAACGTGCTATGTTTTTCGGATGATTAAATTTGAAGTGTGAAATTACATTCGTGCAACGAAGGCTTTGAAGATCAAAATTCCTTTGTCATTTTTAATGTTTCACATTAAATATGCAATTTTGTTTCACACTAGTAATGCGGTGTACGAGAGAAGACTTCGAAATTATATTTTAAGAAATAAAATAAGATTTACTAAAATAGAGTAAAATAAGTAGTGGAGGAACAGTCTCTTATGTGATATGTGCTCACATTTCTGATTAAGCAATCAAACAGCTTCTTTCCCACCGCAATTAAACAGCAAGCAGCCCTTGATCTGATACTTCTGTATCTTCCCGGCCTGCATGAGTGTGAACAAGCCATGGGAGGGATAAGGTGTCCTTAATGATGCGGTTAGCCCTATGTTCAGTGCTCAGCGTGGTGGTCTAAATTGTCTGTCTGTCAAAGGTTAACTAATATTGTGATGAAGTAGATGTGCTTTTTACAAATAATTTAATTACCTATACTTACAGGTTTCATTAAATAGTTGTTAAAGAAAAGCCAATCCCAAACATGTTTTCTAGAGTGGAATTAAGCAGTAAAGGAGCTCCTGTTCATGAAGAGCCTGTTACCATGTAAACATTCCTAAACACTCCCCTCTTTGCTTCTCCTAGCAAGCCGATATCACCGTAGGGAGTACATGCCAGGGTCTCTCAAATTTAAAAAAATCCCTAATAAACCTACAAAGCAGAAACAAGCACTGAAGCGAAAAAGCAATCTGCATCCGTCCTGTTTTAAACTATCTGTGGTTTAACGTTATAGCAGATAGAAGCCTCGAAAAGCACGAGGAAGTGTTCTGAATTTTACCGGGCTGCAGAAATTCCCATGTTGAATGAGTCTGCATCCATTTATAAACCCATGTGCAGCAGTACACAAGATTAGATTTGCAGCGTCAGTGTGCAAGAGCAGATAAGCACACTTGTAACACGGTCAACAGTGTCACATCGATTTTGGGAGGTTTTTTGTCAGGCACAGACTGACAGACACACAAAGAGCTCAAACTGCGGTCAATATGTGCAAAAGCTCACTTTTTGTTTTGTTATGGCTTATTAGCGGGTTTTAAAATATTCAAAATCAATTATCAAAACTGGTGCAGGCTACTATTGCAGATTCAACTTCATTGACATTGCACAGAGTACAAGTACATTTCTGTAATATTTCTAATACTATTGTTATTACTGCTAAATAACAGTTTCCCTTTAATTTCCAATTTCTCCTCAAGGCAGATAGCTGCTCACCTACATCCCATGGCCCATCAAAGGGTTTCTGCTTGTATAAGTTTTTTCCTTGACAAGTTGTTGCTCATGTGGAATGTTGGCTCTCTGTAAAATAAGGAGTAGTCAAGACCTGCTCTTCTGAAAAGTTCAATTTGATAACCTTTGTTATACAATTCTGCACTGTCTAAATAAAGCTGACTTGATTTGACTTAATCAGTAGCACAGATCTTCGAGACATTGAAGTGAATCAATGTTATCTTGATATAATCAAACTGGTGGTGAATAGTGAAGGGCTTCTGATAAGACACAGAAGTCCCTTTGGCCTTATAGCAAGACACTGTATAGTTAGACACTGATCCTTTATCCTTTCAATGAAACAATGATCATACTGTTGTTATTGTATAACCATTATCTATCTGGTGTATGTGTGTGTGCGTGGGTGTAGCTACGGTGACGAAAATCTCTGTGCAAGTTCACTGTTTGGTACTATAGAGAATGAAACTCTGAATTACTCTCGTTTGTGCCTGGACGTATCGTAAAATCTAGCAACATTGGATAAGAGACTAGAAAGATAACGGGGTCAGAAGCCGAAGAGTATAAATAAAAACAAGAGACAGAGAAAACAACTGACACAAATACACACTCGAGGTTAGAGACAGACGTATCAGACTTCCTGCCTGCACAACAGTAGTTTCAGCTTTAACAGTAGTCGACTCATAACAAAAGGGCTCAGTGGAAACTCTAATAGCAATTCTAACGGAATGAACCACTTTGTCACAAGGCAAAGAAAAAAAAAAAACTAAGACTATGGGAAATGGCATCGGCTTGGGTGAACATCACTCAACTTTTTCTTTCACCCTCAAGCGCAAATAAGATCCAACAGCTCCCGCCAAGATAGAAGCCATGACGTCTCACCTTTTCTCCCAGACCTGTATCTTGTTATCTTCCTCTTTATTCACACTTTCTGTCGCTCTCCCTCTTCCATCCACTATCCTTTCCTCTGTGGGTAAGTTCCTTGTGGAGGACAGGAGAAAACAGTTACTTTTATTTTTACTGGATTCACATTTTGTGTAAGGATAGGCAATGTATTACAATAATATCGCAATGTCTATTATTATGTGCGTCCGTCCATCCATCCATCCATCCTGCCAGACTATCCGATTGAGGCTGCTAATGTTACCTTTTAACTTGCCATGTTCTTTGGGCGATCAAAGTCCGGATTACATTGGTTGTGCCGTACGCTTTCGGGGTTGTACCCCCGAAGTTTCTTTTGTCCTTAAGTTTTGAAACCATAAATTACAGCAGACTCGTGGCTCGCTCTTATCTCCCGCCTGCTTTAGCAGCTATGCTAACGTTAGCTTCTCAACTTACTGCTCTTCGGGGTGATTAAATGTGGAATGTGTGATTTAGTTTGTTGTACCTAGCATTATCAGATATTCCTCACCAGCTTGTTTTGTCCTTACTGGTGTTACAAATTGCAAGCTCTGTGTTTTTCTGGTTTATTTGTGAGTTTTTTGGAGTTGTGGTGGGTCATTCTCTGTGTGCGTGTATGGCATGCAGGCAACCGGCACGTAGCCGGCCTCCTGTGTCTCTGCTTCGCCGATAGTCGATATCATTAAAATTGGCCTCCTGGCGCTGATCTATCGCTGCATCTCTAATTGACTTATAAGGACATTGCAAAGCCACAATTTCAAACAGATGTTTATCAGTATAAGTTTAACTGCTTTAACGTAAGAGCATAACGCAGCATTAGTGTGAAGACATGGCAGCTCCGATTTAATGGCAGAAATAAATCTCCTATTTAACGGCCACCGACAGCCCATGGAGATTTCCCCTACCAATATCTACACATTTATTGAGAAAAATGGTTATTAATTGATTTGATTTAGTAACGCTTGCTTCCAAACTGGTCTAAAATAAAAATAATAGGCAGCGCCCATGATATAATAAATTTATTGTAAGTTATATGGTGCTGTGTTCTGGTCACATGGATAGAGTAAACTAACATCCCTTATACTGAGTGTGATATTTATCATATTGCCAGACAACTTTAAACAAGATGAAAAAAATATACAGCTAAAGATCTGTAAATAAATATTTCACGAGTCTTGGTTAAGTAGAATACGGCTTTTCTTTCTGAAAAATCAAGTCTTGTTATGCGTGTTCTAGAGGATGGTTATCAGATGGTTGTTTGTCCCTCACTGGGTGCTAAGTACAGCTGCACCGTTCCGTTGGGTGTACATTTAGTCGTCAGGAGAAAGCTGCAGACTAATCCGATAATGGGATTACAGTAGTGCATTTATCCTGGCAAGAGATGCAAGGAGATGCTGAAATGACTCAAATATGTACCATGGCTGCATTATTTAAAATATCATCCAGCCACATTTGACACAATTTCAAATGCTGTATCTAACTGTCCTAAGAGTCAGTGAAAAACTTACTAAAACAAGATTCAGCATTACAAAATATAAATATTGCCTGGATCGAAAAATTTATTTGCAGTACTGAAGCTTGTTTGTCTAAATGTATTTAATAAATGAAATAATTAATAATTTGTGCAACTGGCAGATACATTTCCTTGAAGATGCATCAACTCAGGGTTTGTGCAGATTTCAACAAGTTGTATTTGAAAAGATTCTAAAACCTCTTTAGAACAGTTACACGGCATCCCCCACCATTGTGTAAGGCTGTTTGTTCTGTTTCACAGAACTGTTTGTAAATGAAAATGTTGTAAATTTAAAAGAAAATCATGAGCACTTTTGAAGTAGCATTAAATAAACACGGTTTGAGACTTCATTGATAGCTCCAAATATTTTATTCATGAAACTCATTTATAGCTTCAGTTTTATGTAATGATGTAGGGGAAACATAAATGAAAAAATAAGACACCGGTATATTTAGAGTGGTGTTAGACAACCGTCATAGTCTAACACCGAAGACAACGAACAAAAATCAGTGATTAAAGTAGAGTTCAGTTGTTTTAGTGTACGTGCTACAAGTGGTCCAAGCAGTACAAAGCAACCAGAAATATTGCCTGTGACAGAAGTCTGACAGATCAGTGGCAGCGAGCATCCTGTTTGACATGGTAATCAAAAGATACAAAAGGAGGGCTCGCCTAAACTAATGTTCTGCGTGTTTCAATGACAGTTGAAATCAAGTCTGTCATAATAATTTCAAAGCAAACCATCTATATTTTTATGGCCACATTCAGTCACCACCCTCCTCTGTCTATTCCCAGACTCGCTCATGTCCTTTCTAACCATCAAGTGCTTCAGCAGATGGTTCCGGGTTCAACAACAATAACAGCAGAGCATGGTGGGGCCCTCCTGGAGAGCACACAAGCAGACCATGGGCAGCATCTGTTTATGAATGGACTGACAATGGCCCATCCCCCGACAGCTACAGCTGACAGGATGAGCGGGGAACGCCCCTAGTCGCCAAAATCAAGAATGAGGTTTAAGGGAGAACAAGGCTGACGCTTGCATTTTTGGACGTAGCACTGTTTGATTAACTCACCTTAACGGTCACCTCCACGAAAAGTCATGGCAGGGTGCGAGATATATGTGTATCTGTATCAGGGTTCAAGATGGTGGCCCAAAAAACACACATAAGTGAGTGAGCTCTCTTTGCTCAGCAGTGGCGTTTGATACAAATTCTTTTATGATAAATAGAAAGGAATATCTTGGTGATACTTTTCTACGTGATATATGATACTTCTATGTATTCTGTATTTTCCACTTCATCCTGATTGAAGATGCACTAAAGGTGGTTTTCAAACCTGTTCGTCCTTGAATCCACCATCTAACAGGTGCTGATCAATGTTTTCTGCAGTTCATTAAAGAGTTTGTTAATGCACAAACATGATTAATCAAGCCAGTAATGTTAAAAAACCTTCATTGTTTGCCTCAACGACTACAGGTACATAAGGAAACACTGTCCTCACCCAGTTTTATATGTTTGTATGTGTTATAAGTACAAATCTGTGGTTATCATATTCAACAAAATTCCATTCTTGGCCCTCTGAGTTAGCTGCTTCCGTTTCTATCATCTCAATAAAATAATATTATGGGATTATTGGTGGGACGTAACCAGTTATTTGACTAAGACACTGAACCGTTGGAAATTGTAATGGTCATTAGTAATTATTCTCACAGTAAATAGACAATCATTTAATTGAGGAAATAATTAGCATATTAAATTAATAAGTTAGAATTTCCTATACAAGACTTCAGAATACCAACAATAATTTTGTGAGGGCAGTTGCTTTGGATTCAACCCACATGGATTACCATGACCTGGATGAATGAAAATCTACACAGACACAGTGATGTATCATCAACATAATATACTTTGAAACTACCTTTGTTAGGTTGCCTTATTTTCAACACCTTCCACACAGGAAAAGTGCTGTGTAACGTAACATGCAAATCACCAGACTGAAGAATGGAATTGCTTTCCAAATATATTTTCAATATGGTCTTTGTTGGATTTAAATACGATAAAACAACAATCTGGACCGTTGGTTGCAATATTCAAATACTCTTTCTGGCTTTTCAACTTGGGGGCAAAATTAGTACTGAAGAAGGATTGAGAGCAGTAGCTATACGACAGTTAGTTTGGGAGTCTCTGAAGAACAAACGCCAAAGGGAAGCCTCGTGGCTAATTTGCATGTAAAACTACTCCTAATTTACATCAATTTGCATTAAAATATTCTCAGAGTCTGAAGACTGGAGCCTCAATTCAGGAAAGCCATCATTTAATTCGGGGATGACAACGATTATCATCAAACAAAAACACCAGTCAGCCAACAGCGCAGTCTTTGCCATTGCAAAATGAAACATTTATTATGTAGCTGCTTTAAGAATGTCACCTTTAAGGAACTCTCAAAATGATGTTAGTTCAATTCAGGTGATGGTATCTTAAGGGAATGCAATATTTCTGGCCGAACCCGCTTTTAAATTCTGTTAACAAATGAGAATTTAGATATTTCCTAAAGCAAGGCTTTGAGACCTGAAATTCAAGTTTAATACTGTCTTTAAAAACTATTTTACGGAAGATTTCTTTTTTACCTTGTTCATTGTATGATGTTGATAAAAGATGTTTGACCTTAATTTGGCAGATTATGGTTGCGGAAATCAAGGCATTGTTTGTTGTAAGCTTTAATATCAGTTATGTTAATATAATAATGCCAAATTTCAATATTTTGTTTTAATCCAAAAGACTTATACAAATAATGAAAATGGACTTTGTTGCAAAAACAAATTTCTGTTTCCAACAGCTCAAAATGTCAGCTACACACTAATTTAAGTAGCGAAAACACCATTGTTTGAACACAACATTTCCAGTTAAAGTTGTCCTCTGCAAAGACGGCAGACTGCAGCAGGCAATGGTTAACTACCTGATCCCCAACCAATATAGCTATTATGCAACACCTAAGGAATTTATTGTACTGCCATATTCATTTCCAAATATGACTATCTCAAGATGGTCGTTTGAACATGGACTCAAGCTGTACTACAGTTCCAACACATCAGACTACCTTGTGCAAATTTAGATATACTATACTAATATACTACAAAACCAGATATTTTTTCATCTAAAATGAAATTATTTTTATGGGAAATTAAGATGCACTATCAGTGTGCAAGCTGGATTGCAAGCCTGTGTCTAGAAACTGACTCACAGATGAGTTTTGTTTTGGCATAACCTGAAGACTTCAGATCAGATGTTGAGGAATTTAGTCCATAGTTTGCACTTCTCATATAAATCATAAGTATAAAAGTTCTGAATATTTTACACTGTGGTTTGTCCCATTTCTTTTTACATAAAATAAGTAACATCCACCAAATGCCATTAGTAAACATTAGGGGACTCTTATTTATTGTACTGCCATAATATAACACCACTTTCACAATGCTATGAATTAAAAAAATATCCTATTGTTGCTGTTATTTATTAATCAATAATTGTTATATATGGATTAATAATTTATTATATTATTTCTATCTGAATTTATGTATTAATTTACACGATACATAGATAAGACACCCACATACCAGAAATAAATAGCATTAACTTTGGAGGTTGAATGTAGGCCGTGTTTTTTCCTATTCAAAGATTAAATGAAGCAATTTCATTCAAACAAAGAACTATACTGGACTGATATGTAAAGAAAATGAAAGTCGCCATCAGGACTACATTTAATGATAGCCAATACGGAGAAAGGAATACGCTTAATGCTATATCTTTTTTTTGCAGCTGAATAGAAAAGAAAAACTGAAACATGATGTTGTAAGTTAAAAATTAGTCCCAGTTGCTATAGATCTAAATATATCAAGATAGTTTCCATTACTTCAAAAGTAATTACTCAAATACACACAGCAGGAAAGTATGTGCCAATGCTAGAAAAATGTGACTCACCATCAACTGGCTTTAACAACCAACCATAAACAAACCAGCGGAACAAAATAACAACGTGAAAAGCCATCAGCTAAATCATTTTTAAACCGAAAAACCAAAAACATTTATTCCAAAATAAATACTTAAGTAAACCAAAACCTTAAATAAAGTACTTGATATGATATACATCTCAGTTTTGAACACCACAATTTGTCAACAGAAACCTTTGAAATGAGAATGGGGAGTTGATGGACTAGCTCCTGGAATTTTAAGACAATTTAAAAAAAAAAACATTCAATCAAGACGGACAACAAGCGCCACAGCAAGATACAGGATGTAATAAAAAGATAAATTAAATGCAACTCTTCTACCAGATTAATAGACTAGATGTGGTTCAGTGCTCTATTGTATGAACACAATGGGCTTCAAAAACACCTCTCTACACACAAAACATCAGGACTCTAGCTTATCATTTAGTGATTTTAAAACAACAAAGCTTATTCAGCATTATGTGGCCTAGACCAACCCAGACCCCCCAATTCAATTCAAACGGAACTGCATGTGCTTGCATAAGCAGCATCTGCCCATCATCTGCCCCCCTGATCCACACATAGCCCCGTATTAACCAACCACACAAACATACAGGTTGTTTTGGCATTTAAAAAGAAGCACTCTGATAGTTGAAGCACATCAATGCACATTTTAGGTTATGTGTGCATACAAAGGATGGAAAACTCACCTGTTAAGATGCTTCAGCTTCTTTGGTGGCAACAGCTTCCAATTCCAAATCTCTGAAAGATAAGGTTGAGATAAAGTTTACCTGTCAAAAACAATTTATCTGAGCATATCTCAACTGTTAAATAAAATATATCAAGTCTGTGTGTAATTGTGTTTAATGATTATCGTCAAAGCAACTCAAATTAAGTGTTTTAGTTAAGTGCCAAACCACATATATAAACGTAACTAATCTTTAAATGTTTAAAATGTGAGAAAATAATAATCGTGTTTAACAGGTTAAAAGATACACCTCACTCATTAACATAAGAAACAACCCATGAGAATTGTCAGTAATGGTCGCATGAAAAGTATGTAAATTAGGAAATGTGGAAATGCAAGTTGAACTGCATAGCAGGGCAATGCTCTTCCAGGCTGGGCCTCATACCGTTCAGGCCATACAAGATGAAAGGAGAATGTGGGTTTATGAGAATGGAAGATAAAGACAAGGAGGGTGAGAGTTTGCAGGTCACAATTGCAGCCTGGGCCCTAATCGGCCATTATCTCAGCTGTTGTCTGACTTGCAGCTTAACCAACATGGCTTCTCTGCAGCCTGATATTTTCCCAGCCTAAACCGAAACCAACAACTGCCTTAAGATGACATCGAAGCAGAGTCGTTGCAATGATATTATTATATTGCTTCATAGTGTTTGCAGTAGTACAGAATGTTTGTTGTAGACTACGGCAAATGCAGCGACATAAGAAAGCTGGTGTTAGGCCAGTTAAGCACCGCTCACTACCGACAGAGGGGGTTCTACTCTCCGACCGCCATACAACTCTGCAGGATGGTAATTTCACTAATTACCCTGAACAAAATTAATGCATACCAGAAATAAGGGATATTGAAATTTTTAAAAATACATGTATCCACTCTGAAACGTGAAAAAGTACCGGGAAATAACTCGGAGTTACTACTGCGCAACCTACGTAGTCAGATTAGCATAGCTGCTACTGCTAGCTAGAAGCTAAAATCACATAGCGGGTAATTCTCCCCTCCAGTCCGACTCTTATAATTAAATATGCACGTTGACAATGAAGTGTAACCAATAAAAATATAATTAAAATCTAAGCAAATAAGGCCTATTCGATTTAACAGGTATCTGCGCACAGCTGGCGAGCTAACCAATTCTGTTACTAGTTAGCGTCAGCACTAGGTAGACCTGCTACAAGCACAGCCGTTTTCGGGCCCAACATTCCATTAAATTATCAAAAGTCAACAGGAAAAATCCATTACTTTGCTTGGTCGTCGATGATTTTGCAAATAATTTCTGTTAACTGCATTGCAACCGAGTCGCTTTGCAAAATGAGACTTGTTAGCTCAGTCGCGGCTGACTTAACAACAGCGGTTCTTAACTTGTCTCCACCAGAGCCCGGTCTCTGCTCCATGGCTCTCTTACCAACAAATACTCTTATTAGACAGAAAACACCACCACATTTTTTTTTTACCTTTTTGAAGAATAAAGTGCAACAGAGTGGAAAGGAAAGCCGGCTGTAAGGCTAAAAGAATTTCAACGCGTTTGCAGCATCTACGAGGGGAGGAATCCGTCCGGCATGATCGCCATTTTCTTGACTCACTGCTGTCTACGTCCTTCGCTCGAGCAACGCTTTCCCCTCCTCCTCTCTCTGCGTTTGCTTCAGCTACGGTCGAGTGTTCACGGATAGGAGACCGACAGGAAACACGATAACCACTTCCTCCGCCGAGCAGGTCAACCCTCTCCAAGTCCTACCATTGCGACAAATATGGGCCAAACCCCGCTAAACTGCACCATTCACACAAACAAACAAAAACAGTGATCGATTTTATTTTTAAGTTTAAAATTGAAAGCATTGAATATATTTTAGAAGGGCTCATTTGAGAAATGATTACTTAAACCAGGGATCCACTGTATAAACTATACAAACTAACACACCCCTGTAGTAGAATATTAATTTATATGCTCAATTCTTTGTATATTTATTCTTTGTATAAAGCCCATGCTTTAATCTGAAGTATAGAAACACAACCAAAAAAAGATCATTTCGATTCCACATTTTCCCCTTCTACAACTGTAACTTTTAAAAATATTTATTATGAAAACAATGAGATAACAAAAAAATAATAATAAAGTAAACGTTATTGGAGAAAAATTGGGACAAATAAATATCGTTAAAATTGTATTCAATCTCTACGAAAATGATTGTCTCTATATCCAGTAATTCAGCTTCACGTTGAAATTAATATAGACCTTCTAATTTGGAGTAAAAACATTAAGCAATTTGACACAAAAGTTGCCAAGATAATGTACATTTTCTTCTAAAATGACTTTGAAGATAAATGAAACACTCTTAAATTTAATGCAGTAAGAATTTTATTTTTAACACAGCTTCTGATCATTTTATTCAAAGTATAACATATCCAAATATTATTTTTTAAGGCAAAACCTGAAACAAACAGAGTTTTTATTGAGGGCAGCATAGTTGACGGAAAAAACACAGCAACACATGCCCAGAAGAATATCTCCTGCTTGACTCAACAACCTGTAAAACCTTTTTTTTTAATTTACCCAACAGCTTTCAACACAACAAGTTTACATTCCAATTTAATTTAGCCTTTTTCAATTCAGCTTTTTTAAAATCAGCAGTTAAAGGCAGAACTCAATAATTCTTGATCTATTATTGAATTTTCTTATCTAAGACTATTGCCAGAAATGTAGCCTTTAAACCAAAAGCACCTAGAATAAATAATAAGTGGGGAATAATGAAAAATTCTTAAATGCATTTGGAATATTAGATTCTGTAAAACAACTCCGTCAGAAAGAGTTTATATAATGAAAGATGCTGTGTGGTATATATATGTAAATATATATATTTGTTTTGTGTTTAATCTTCATTTTTCTTCAAATATAATATTCTATTAGAATTTTTTATATTTGTATTTATTATTTTTTTATTCCAATCTCGTTTTTTTTCTTGATTTTGCATTATTTTTTATAATCTAAATGCTATTTCTACATACAAATGTTATTTCTTTCTAAGCCATGAAATCGAAGTAGACTCTTTTATTTAGTACTCTATCTAGTTGTTTTTTTTAACGGATAGTTTCTGTTTCTTTGGTGAGATAAAGGTTATCTAATCTAATCTAATATGGTTGCTTACAATAAAGACATTCAATAATTTCTCAGGAATTGAAAGGCTGAAACAACATCACAAACCATTTCAACTATTGTAAAGCTGAACTAATTTGTACAGACAGAAAATCAAAAGCATTCACTAAGACTGACCTTTTGATGAAGAGTCCAGTCAAACATCACTATCAAAATAAACAGCATCCACCCAGCTTGAGTGTCCTTGAGCAGGAAAACCGTCAGTAGTGTCTATTCATGTTTGAATAGACACCTATTCAAGGAGCCTTGACCGAGCGACTTATGAATGTTATTATTTAGCCTGCGTGCCATTAAATGTTAAAGTGTACCCTGATTATTATTATTATCTGAAACTCTTCATTCTTACTTCTTCTCTATGTGGTTTATGAATGAATGATGTGCTTTTAGCTACAAACTTGAATTAACTAGGCCTGCGTTGTTTTCCCCGACGGCAAGGGTATATCCCTGAAAGCCCCAAATCCCCTGCATTGTACAATTAATCCGGTCTGATAGATCTCCTCAAATTAAATGGTAAATTAAGTAATTAAAAAAAAAGGATTTTCATTTAAAAAAAAACTCCCCTAGTGGAAAAAATATGATTAGCTATTAGAGTAAAATATGATATACACAAGATAGATCTCCTCTAGTCGATTCATATAAGCCAAATTTGGACTAAAATGGACTATGGTTGAGAAATTATGGCCGTAAAACTTTTGGAGGTAGTGTCAGAAATATTCGACGGGCCTTTCCTTCCCAAAATCAATCCAGTTCTTCCTTCCTATGTTGGTATGACATTTTAGAATGACAGTTTTTGAGTTATCTCGTTAACATGAAGGATCTGCGGTGGACGCAGCAGCGGACGCGGTGTTGATGATCCCACAAAATTCCCAACTTTTTGGGAATAAACTACATATCCGAAGAATATGGAACTTAAAAGGAAGGCAACCTGAGTTACGCCTTTTGAGTGACATAGAAAAGTCATACAAAACCTGGTGAAAAAGTATTCGCCCCCTTGAATTTGCAACACAACTCTCTGATAACTGGAGATCAGTCTCTGACATTGTCCATTTTGTCCCACTCTTCTTTTCAGAACTGTTATATTTGAAGACACATTGGAGGTTTTGAGCACATGACCTCTTTAGTTCTTGGTCACGCTATACACAATCAAAGAGGCGTTCCGGTTTGTCACTTGAGCTAGGCCATTCCAAAATTTGAATTTTATTCCTTTTTGGTCATTCACAAGTGGAACCCAGCCACATGGAGGTCAGGTCCCAGTATACTTCCATTGCCGGACCCAAACCCGGATAAATGGGGAGGTTTGTTTCAGGAAGGGCACCTATGACAAATAAATATGCGTAACGAGACGATCCGCTGTGGCGACCCCTGGAGGGAAAAGCCGGAGAAAAAAAGAAGAAGAAGTCATACAGACATTTTCTTGTTGTTGTATGACCCAGTTGAGATTTCACAGACTGATGACCTGACATTCTCCTTCAGAATTATGTGGTAGACAGCAAAAATCCCATTTCTCTAAATTATGGGAAGTTGTTGCAGTCCTGAAGCAGCAAAGCATTCCAATTAAATCACATCTTTTCTTTTGATTTTGGCATAGTGTGCTACTGGTGAGACCTATTAGCCAGCTTCTTGCTTCTGAAAATGCTCTGTTAAAGTGATATCCTGATTGAACTGGGCGGGTACTGATCAGGTCTGGGTGGGTCCAGTTCTGATGGAATCAGTTATAAATGAATTCTGGTAGTTTTTCCAGATTTCTTTTCTCAGGGAGCAAATACTTTTTCACACCGACCCAGTTGGTATTAGATAAGCACAATAATCATTTTAAATCACATGTATTTTGTGTTCGCCCATGTTTTCTCTTCTTTGTTAAATGTTACATTTTGTTTTTAGATAGTGGACACAGTTTGGTATCAGATATAAGAAACCAGGAGGGTTTCCAAATTTTCACATCTTCTTTAGGGCTTTCATACAAACACAGAGACTCTGCTGATTTCTAAAGCGTTCCCCGGTGCATAGCTTTGGTTTTGCCGAAAAGTAAACCTGAAAAGAGACAGGCAGAGGAGAGACAAACAAATACAGTGTGGAATCTGCCAACTGCAACGTTTCACCGTGGAGACAAAGGCTGTTTCTGCCTACAGGAGCGACCAGTAATATGTGTGTTCAAAGCATTGACCGTTGACCCATCAGTGGCATAAACAACCCCCATCCTCCTGCACAGATTGCCTCTCTTATCTCCCTGTATCTGACTGTAAAGGAGAGAGAGAGGAGTAGAGTTCATCTGTTGCCATGTTTTCATTTTATTTGTCCAGACACTGAGATTACAGTTAACGGAACATTAAAAAAAGAGAAAAAAAAGGGGGTAACCCTCCTGCACTTTGGGACGGTTGACATGAACTACTCAAATCTGTGTTTGCCTATACATTTATAATACTTATACACTGTTAAATAAAGAAATGAACATACATATATATATATATATATATATATATATATATATAATAAATTTAAAAAAATTTAAAAAGTAACTAAAACTTTTCATTTCAAGGCAACTTCCTGTAATAGATTTGTGAGGTTAGAGTCAAACTCTAAACTGTTTTAAAGCAAATTACGTCAAGTTGTGTCAACTCATATCATGTTTAGTATTCAGATCATTTATCTTTCCAGTTCTAAAGATTTTTAGTTTTAAGTGCTAAGAATTCCTTGCGATAAAACTTATTCCAGCTCATTATTCTTAGTTCGCATCATCTATCTTCCGTCTTTCCTGTTTATAAAAAACTAAATAAAAAAACTGATTTATTATGAACTCAAGTGTTATGAATAAAGCCAGTTCCTTATTCCAAGCATGAGCTCATCACGGGTCGGCTCAGGTCCAACTATAATTATTTAGTTTTGCAAACGTAAACAATCTATTGAGGCCATCTTTACACAAGAAACCCAATAAAGGTAGTTGGAGCGACTCCTTTGGTATACTTTACGATAAAACGAAATATTCTTTCCTAAGTTTACCTGAAAAATCATACTTAGACCAACAATAAAAAGTTTTCATTTTGAACATGCCTACATTTGTGAGTTTTCTAATAAGTTGAGAAAAGTCACGAGTCTGTTTGTTTGTTGTCCTCGAGGTAACTTGAAAGGTTGTCAATCAATTTTGATTGGATTTAGTGCGGGCGCTGCTCTTGGGCCAAGAAAGAGCTGATAAGATAACGAGTCGGATCCAGACTTTGGCAGTTCCTTCTCGTAGTCTGGATCCCAGAGGATGTTAGTGCGTAAATCCTTGATTGGATTTCCATATTTATCTTTTTGATCTTTCTTTGCAGGGTTTGTGTGGGCAGGTTTGACAGTGAATGTGAAGACAGGGATCCTTTATTGATCGCTGTGGCAGAAGATGCCCTAAGAATGTTTCTAATAAATAAAGAACCGTGCTGAATTATACATTAACTTTTGGAAAACTTATTACCACTACAACAATAATAATGTTGTCCCCGATAGCAAGGGTATATCCTCGAAAAGCCCTCAATCCCAAAACTCCCCCTGTATGTATATGTATAATCTACAAGTATAATCTATCTTCGACATATATGTATAATATGTAGAAGATAGATCCCCTTGAGTCGATTCAAATGGATCAAATCTGGACTAAATCGGACCAAAAGTTGAGAAAATGTGGTCCAAAACATTTAAAATATCGGAAATATACCACTAACTTTTCCCCAAATCTATCGTTTTCTTCCTCGCATTAAGCTCCATCGAGGTTTTAAATTTGGCAAATAGGTCTCACCAACTGTTTGGGGATATAAATATAACTTTTAAAGCCTATGGTTGTAATGGTTTTGTTTTGCTATTTATCCAGTAATTAAATAGTAATAGATGGTTGTTGGTACTTGTACACACGCATGAAAACAAACCACAGAGTAAGTAATAATGTGTTCCGATACGAAATCTAACTAAATTACACAGGTTGGTTGAAATACAAAGTTAGAAAAAGGATAATATCAAAAGCGTTTGACTGATGTTGTTCATGGGTAGTGCAGACATTCGATCACAATATACTGAGATAAACTGACTTCAGATTAAGGTCATAGAAGATTGTAAAAAAACATAAATATCCCGAGTCAGCAGAGAAGAATGGATCGCCGCAAACGCTAACAAACAGAGTGAATAAAATTGTGAATTTATGCATCTGCTGTCACCTCATAACGAGCACCTATATCTCATAGTAATGGAACTTGTGTGTTGAAAAGGGTAGAAAATGTGTTTTTTTGCTGGTTGCTCATCACGATGGCTTATAACTGGAATCCTACATGTGTGGGCGGGGTTAGGTAAAGTTTTTGATAAGGCAGTCACCTTGACATGCAGAGCGGTGTATTCATAAAAGGCTGTATAAAAGGCCATGGTTTAATCATTCACACACACATATAAGCACACCGTGTTCAGTTGCAGGAAGCATACCCGGGTTACTTGGGCAAACAAACGTAATCAGGTTCACACAGACATGCACCAGCGTTAGTGCTGGCCGTGACTAGGTAATGCTATTTTATTTAATGATTTTGTTGGGTGTTGGTCTCAAAAACAGACTGTTTCGATGCACCCAAGTACAAAAAAGAAAAAACATATAATTGTGTTGGAGAGAGAGAGAATGAGAGCGGGAGAGAGAGAGAGAGAGAGAGAGAGAGACAGAGAGAGTGAGTGAAAGGGGAAGGTGCATAGAAGATTGGGCTGAAATGTGAATGTGTGAAAGGAGAGGGTAGGAGTGCATACAGAAGCGGGGAATAGAAAGTCAGGGAGAGTGAGAGTGAGAGTGAGGGAGAGAGAGATTATTTAGAGGGGACGAAAGTGCGACAGAGAAAGAGACAGACTGACAGAGGAAGGTCAGAAAAGAGATTTGCATGTCAAGTAGTAATAGGCTTGTCCTGAGTACAGACATGCACACGGCTAAGCTGCAGTGTTCAGAGAGCTGCAGTGTCTGTCCTTGCAGTTGTGCAATTTCTCAGCCAGCCTGAACAAGTTGCCACAGCTCAGCTTTCAGGCACATTTTCTCAAAGTTGTCTGATATTCTGGGTTTCTGGAGCTTCTGAAACATTGCAAAATGTATGTAGGGCAGTGTTGCATTTGTGACATGTGGGACACTCTGTTCCTAAGAACACAGGGCAGATTCACAGCTCACCTCCCCGCTCAGCTGTTGGTGAACTTTTATAGAGGCACCATAGAAGGCATCCTCTGCCACTGCATAGTGAGCTGGCTGCACTGCGCAGGACTGGAGGGATTCGGCCCGGGTAGTTATAATGTGTGCATGCTAGCTCTCTGCAAAACAACGTCAACAGGGACCCAACCCACCTGAGGAACAACTTCTTTCGAGGGGGTTTCGGGGGCTGTCGTTTTCTTCACACTGCAAATGAAGATGTATCGACTAACTGTCTAACTAACCCCTCGCACACTCGGGCCTCAGTTACTGCTCATTTTACGCTCATCTTACTTTTTGTCCATCTAACCGTCCAATTATGTTAAACTCTTTCAAAGTTGCGATGAGTAAATAACTCTGTGAAGTCCATGTAAACCACCTACTGACTCGTCTGCAGCTTAGCCCATAACCCTCAGTTGCTGTAGTTTGAAATATGACTCTTACGGGCCCTCCACCCCCCAACCAATGCCTCGTCCTTGGAGATCCATCAGCTTCATCGTCCGTCAGTCTCAGCAGAGTCATCAGCCTCCGTCACCAGTATCCAGACTCCGAAGCGGGTAGAGAACCTTCGATAATAATCCCACTGGAGAGTGGATAAGAATTTCTGACAGACTAATTATTATACATCTTGTTTCTCTCCAGCTTTCGGCTGTCTCCTTTCAGGCTCGCAACATCGGATCCCCTGTTTCCATCCATAGTTATCGCTGGTACTCTGCTGGCAATTAGTACCAGTGGCTGTATTTGTTAACCCGGGCTAAGAGCGAGCTTGTTTCAGAGCCTTATCTTTTGAACATGTCGCCATTATTGTTGCCACGTTTCAACTAAAAAAGAAAAGCTTCCCCTTTGCATGTTAAAAACGGCCAACAATCAAACACTGACAACATCGGGAAAGATGACCCGAGGGGGTCGTTGTAACGTTCCACAATACGCACCACTGAAAATCAACGTGTGCTTGTGTGTAAATGAGAAAGTCTGTTGTTGTTTTCGTGGGCGTTCCCTTTGTTCTGTGACTATCAGGCCAACAATCTGAATGTCTGTGTTGTCATCATCATCATCATCTTTGTTTGTTTGCTGACAGCGCTGAACACCGAACCTGTGCGCAGACTTGTGGTGTTATTCTGTGGTGCCGATTCTGAAAAGTCACACTGCCATCTGCTGGGCTGGCGTACGTATCGTTGCTTTTTCTGCGTTCTGTGGATCCGAGGGCGTAAGGATGGTTTTCACAGAATCGACATATGAAGCCGAGTCACACAAAGTAAGAACCTTTCCCTGTTATGTAAAGAGGCCATAACTTCCATCATCTGCACTTTTAATCTGCTGCTGCCATTTATTAATCAATACATACCATCTCATTTTTCTTCAACGTTGTTTACCGTTTTATCTGTTACTCTTCCGGTTTTTCTTCTCTACTCTTGTAAAGTTATTTCAGGATGAAACTCGACCGACTAAACTTAGTTTCATTGTCCCTCTACAATGACAACAAAGTCCATCTTAATGTGTCTTCTGTCTCCACCCCCTCCCCCCTCACAGTTCCTTTGAGTCTGGTAGTAAATATTCATCACTCTCTGAAATGGCCTCCCCCCCCCGCCCAGTCAGCACTTAACATCACAACACCTTCATTTCTCATTCATGTTCTCCTTCTCCAGCCTCATTATCTCCTCCCTGCCTTCACCCTCCTCACTCACTTCTTATAAACTTAAATACAATAGCAGCCAGGGTGAAACCCCCGGCCCAAAACACACACAGGCACACACTCACACCAACACACATTCAAAGACACGCACACAGACACAAACTCACACACATATGTAAACACACAGACAATCCCACACACACAGGCACACACACACATACACTGACACAGGCAAAAAGACACACACAGATTAACACACACGGACACACACACAGGCACAAAGACACACACACACTGAAACACGCACACACTGTTTCTAGAGTTTTCTTTCCCTTTCTTGTTCCTCTCTATTCGATCTTTCGTGTTTCCTTTGAGTTTTTCGGTGAAATTCAGCCATGGTCAATGTTAATAGCTGAAATCCTGTGAAGAAGATGATGTTATAATGATGTGATAACTTCACTTCCTCCATGGATTGCTGCAGAAAAAAACTAAAATAAAAACACAAACAGAGCCAAAGCACTTTTCTGAGCCAGACAGGGACTGTCACCTACTGATCCATTAGATCCTTTCTTATACAATAATATAAGATATAACCGATCCAATACAGTAACATGAAAACATGACCTTAAAGAACAATGAATCTTACAACCCATAACCACTTGCCTCGGTTAAGGTCGCGGGGGCTGGAGGCCATCCCAGCTGTCATTGGGCGAGACATGGGGTACACCATGGACGAGTGGCCTTCTCATCCCAGGGCAGAGGCGGAGTTAAGCCAACAACACAACAATTTAAACAGAGAAACAAAAAAGTTCGAAAATAAAATGAAAATGAGGATTCCATCATCAATTCAAACACTTAAATTAAGCCTGCCTATAGTATATACCTGAAAGGTCCCCAATCCCCTGCTTTGTACAGGCGATCCTCAAATTAAATGTGAAATTCTGTCTGAAAAATTGTGGGTTTTTTGAAGAAAAAACTCCCCCTAGTGAGTAAAAGATGAACTATTAGAGTAAAATGTGATACAAGAAAGATCTTCTTGGGTCGGTTAATCTGCACCAAATCTGGATTTAATCTAAATATTAGCTGTGGAAGACCCTCTTGACCCTGGTTGAATCTTATACTTGCCACAGTTGGCCATAGAGGCCAATAAGAAATTAAATGTACCAAATATTTTCTTAAATCTACACAAATGATTTGATTTTTTTTTATCTCACCTGTCCATCTTGCCTGCCAGAGTATCAGCCTTAAAATGAATAAGCTGTGACTCAAATTTCACCTGGTCACTTTGCAAGTATTTGAATATTCAATCTCCTTCAGCTCTGCCTCACAACAAGCTGAATATCAACCTAATCCATCAAATGCTTCACTTTTAATTCTTGGACACACCGATGACTTTCATCCACCCTTGAATATTTTATTAAGACCCAAAACACGCAACTACACTCAAATATAAACAGGAACTATTCTGCTATTTTCAGGATATTTCTGACCCTATAATCCATCACCGGCCTTTTAAATATGCAGATAATCTGGATATGTGTGCTGGGTGACAGTATGCCCTATTCAAATGTTCCCATTTATTCAAATTCACGCTCATTTATATTCATATCGCCGACACGGTGCCAGCCTCGCTCGTCTATTAACGCAGGAACTCATGCGGATCGGTGATTGCAGTGTAAAGGGATTGGCTGCTTTTATTGTCTCTCAGCTCTGGCACTCGTATTTCACCACCCAACCAGAGGTGACACAGGGATGGGAAACAAACACAGCACCACAGTCAGTCACACAAACGCTCAGTCAGAAGAATCCTGCTCGCACACGGCGCCACCGACGTGCCAGTCCATGAAAGTGGCTGCTGTTATAACCTTTTGCTGTTCATCCAGTGGAGAGCATGAGTCTGGGGTGCATGGAGGTACTAGATGTATGAGGAAGTACAAGAGGTTTGCCCACAGTTGTTTCCATTAAAAGGCCAATCATACAAAAAAATTAAATGAGTGAATTATATCTGAGAAACGACGTTATATTATAGAGTATATGCATCCTCAAGTCCTTCGTGTTAAGGCGATAACTCAAAAAATATTTCATGCATCATTTGCCAATTTTATCCCCAGATAGACCTTAGTGTGAGGAAGAACTGGATTGATTTTGGGAAAGGTCAGTTGTATATTTCCAACTCTAGGAGAGGCTTAACTCCAAGATCTTTTCGCCCACATTTTCTTAACCGTTTGTCCGTTTTCTGCCAAATTTTGTGTAAATGAATCGACTCTGGAGGAGATCTTTCTTGTATATATACTGTATATATCAGACCTTACGCTAGTTGTTCATATTTTACTCACTAGGGGGATCCATTTAACTTTTTTTCACAAATAATAGTTTTTTCAGACATAGCTTCGTAACCGTTGGTCCCATTTAGCCCAAATTCGGTGCACATGGATCAACTTATCCATATTATATATCTATGACACATTTTAGTTTGATGATTTATATTTTACCCGCTAGGGGGAAATAAAAAAAGCCAAAAGAAAAACATTGCTTCTCATAATGAGATCTCTTCCTGGATCTTGTCCTCCACGTATGGGGACACGCAGCTGTTACAATCCTCTTGCTTTAGTGGAATCACATGACCAGGAAAATGATGAAGATGGTTTGGACAGAGGAGTGTGATGAAATCACATGGGCTCAACCCACAGAAGAAGTTGCAGGAGGAATCCCTACATGCAGTAACATGAACACCTTTCTTCATTATGATGGACATTATTCCAGGTAAAGTTTTCCTGTCAACTGTTTACAGTGGATGTGAGTGATATGATATGGTGTTTACACGCGGTGCTGTGTGACACGTGCAATCCCAATGGCAGCATGTATATGCTTAAGACTAAGGGGTCAAGGATGGAGCCGTGGGGGACACCACAGGTAAAAGGGGCAATTAAATCGTCTTTTTTGTGAGATTAAGCCGTGTAATAGACATCTTACATGTTTTTCTTCTATTCAACGCTTCTGACAATCTGGCAATTCCATTTGTCTTGGCACCATCCCTCTGTAAACAAATTCCATTTCAATGAGTTCAGACGTTCTATGTTGACAGAGCAACCTTTCTGGATATGTTCTAGCTCCTTTTTTTTTGTCCATAGCTGCCTGTAAAATATGAGTCAGCTGCACTCGATCACTCTTTTCTTTGGAAGGTAACAAGATGCGGCTCTGAGCTGCAAACTTCATCTAAGAGTTGGAGACACGACATAAATTAAACACGGAGCGGGGAAGAAAATCACCAAAAGTGCCGAGTCATTAAACTCTAGCCTTGAAAAGTAAACACGTACAAAACAAAGAGGGAACAGTTTCCTGATGAACCTAACTGGAGAGAAGTCTCATTGGAGCTGAGTCAAAAGAGTTTTATTACCTAGTCTGAAAAGACAGGAGGTAGAGCTGAAGATGCTCAGTGCGATCTTTTTGGGAGTTGGATTAGTGAGACAATTAAAAGGACGGCAAAGGTTAGACGTCTCGGAGACAAAGTCAGAGAGGACAGATTGAGATGGTTTGGACGCGTGAAGAGGATAGAGGATCTTTTGATAGAAGGAGGTGGAAGATGGAGGTGGAAGATGGAGGAAAGAGGACATGCAGTTGATGAGGAAGATCTGGTGTAAGATGGACACAGATGTGGTGATCCGAAGAGGAAACAGCCGGAGGAAGAGGAAGAAGACGACTTGGCACAGGAAAATCATCAAGAATGCGGCCCGTTTTAGGTCCGATGATCAGCTTAATGATTTCCTGTTTCATTCAAGAAATGTAGCATCACGTGCAAAAAAACCAAAAACAAAAAACAACCTCTCAACTGTTCAATAAACATCTTTTTATAGAATAGAAACAATCCAGCGATTTGGAATAGCGATCCAACCTGCTGACTCATCCCTCCGGAGCCGTAACCCTGAGCATTTATAAACCGCACACACTCATCCTCACCACGATCATCTTTGCTGCTCTTTTTTTTGCAGCATCACATCAGCTCCTAGAGCCGAGAGTTATTTTCTCACTCGAACACCCCATAATAGCATACTGAACACATTTGTGCATTTGACTTTTTGCACCGTTGTTCAATTATTTCTTCAAATTAACCAATATTACACGACACCCCAGTCCAAACTTTGTGACATTTCACGTGTGATGAGTTTCTGCACTTTAATGAGCTGAATTCTGAAATGGTGTGGGTTTTCTGTTTAACCTCTGAATGATCATTTCACCGAAGGAAAAGGTCACCAATCCCAGCGCAATCATTACCCCTTACTAGTTATGAAAATCAAACAAAGTTGGTTGATAGAAGTCAAAAGGGATATTTTGATATTAAAAGAATATCAAATTTCTCGGGTACAGTTTGCAACATGGAAGAAAATTGAGTTTCTCTGCCATCCCATGATGCAATGCGCCGCATGCAGGCTGAACTGAGAGCCATTGTCATGGACTGAGCCACTGCTGGCCTTTTGTTAACACCGGGCAGGACCGCAGACCTCTTGTGGAGAGAGAGCCGGTGTGGAACTGCAGTTCAATGTGTGAATGACAAAGAAGGGAGTGAAGTGATGGAGAGAGGGGAGGGGGAGCTGCAGACACTGGGGAGGGGGAGAGGGGAGAGGGGAGAGGAGCTGGCAGAAACAACTGAGCTCTCCTTGAAAAAAAGAAGGGGGGGGGGCACAAGAGTTCAAGCCAACACTGAAGGATTCATCACGTCTAATGCCCTGCATTTAAATCCACATTTGCCGTAATGAAAATCCAATCTATTCCTGTAACAAAGAGGTCAATTAACCATAATGACATTGAAGTTCATTCTCAAACTAGTTACCCGGCATGAAAGAGAAAAGATGCTATTCTAATTTTCTTTATAGCATTCAAAGGAATTTGACTGCCGTTCCCCTTGTTCCTTCCTCTTTACTGGCCTCAGTCACACTCTCACACACACACACACACACACACACACACACACACACACACACACACACACGCACACACCCAACCCCCATAGTCCAAGCAGCTGAAAATGAAACGTGTCTGAATGTGTATATTCAGAAGGTTCTAGTCTATGGAGTGTGTGTGTGGTTGTGTGAGTGTGTGTAAGTTGTCCTGGCATTCTGCCAGACTCTCAGTTTCTCATTACCACTGTGTGTGTGTGTGTGTGTGTGTGTGTGTGAGAGTCTGTGTAGATTGTCCTGGCATGCTGCCAGTCTCTCAGTTTCTCACTACCACTGTGTGTGTGTATTCGTGTGTTTTTGTGTACGTGGGTGTGTGTGTGTGTGTTCATTTGAGTCTGCAACAGGGGCCTGGAAGTATGACAGGCATCACCAAGGCAACAACAGAGCAGGGTCGAGTAGCAATGCATCATATTTGTAAAGGAAGGTGCGCAAACATACTGTAAGCACATATACACACATACACACGTATACAAGCACACACACACAAACCCACGCACACACACAGGTTGAATGGGCTTTGGTTAACCATGCAGATTAGTTTTTATCGTGACCATTTAAATATTCATTCTTCCTTTTCTCCTCCCTTCTGAGATGGATGATGGCCTCTATAGATCCGTTAATAATCCTGAACACACACACACACACACACACACATGGTGAAAATAACTTCAAAATCGCCGTTACGGTACACTGAATAGTGACTAAATGACGCTGGATCCCTTAATGCCATCTATGACAGGAATAAAGCTGTTGAGAAAACGAGGAGTGCCTTATAAAAAGCAGCACCATTGAAGAAGTTACCTTTCATGAAAACCATCATCGGTAAAACTTCCCTGAACACACCGCAGTTCCATTCCTTTTATCCCTGTAGTGTGTATTTACGCATCAAAAAGGTGACACAACCGCCGTCGTGCCAAACACCCCAGGCTACAGTTTAAGGACGTTCTCCAAGGACGGTACGTATTCTAAAAAATAAACCAAGACATAAAAGATATTCTCTGAGGACGTAAAAAAAATGATATCTCCCCTGCTTTGGCTTCATCTTATGTTCCCATCTCATGGGTAATGTTGGTGGGAGGGTCACCGAAAGGTCATCTCAAACCGGGCCAACGCTGTCGTCCCCGTCCGTAAGTGTATATCCCTGAATGGCCCCCAATCTCCTGTGTTGTACAAGCAATCCCCCCGATTGAAGTCCTCATATTTAACCCATCTTCGAGAAACAGTGTTTTTTTGTAAAAAAAAAAAAAAAGGTTCCCTAGTAAGTAAAATAGGAACTATTGGAGAAAAACACGATATATTGAAGGTAGATCTCCTCGAGTGGATTCATATTTACACCAAATTTGGACTAAATGGCACCGACTGTTGAGATTCTGAAGCCCGAAAACTTGTGTAGATGAAGCTCCCCCTTTTTCATAAATATACAACTGACTTTTACCAAAGTCACTCCAGTTCTTCCTCACACTAAGGTCTATGTGAAAATGATCCATGCTGATGATGTTTGATGAAAAATGAAACTTAATGTAAATGACAGAAGTTTAAAGGTGCGTGTAAGAGTTGGTTAGACAGACACAGAAGCAGGCCAGCTGTTCCCCTCGATCCCCTCCAGAGACAGAACTGTGAAGGTCCAGACATGGGATTCCTTTTCTTTTATTCCATTTATCTGTTTGTGCAGCATTGAGTTTATGGTTCGGTTGTTAAAACCCTTAAACATCTTCATCCTCTTCTAACTCAGTTTAAACTTGAGTTAAATGCAGAAAAATCCCACGTTCAAACTATTCTCAAATGGCAAAGAGCAAAGATACAATCTCTCAAGATCTTACCCGCTGAAGGAGCTGATATTCAAAAGGTCACTTCCTCCAAATATACAGGTTTTGTTAGTGATAATAACTTATCTTTCAAACCACACCTTGAAGGCCTCCTCCGTAAATTGAAACTTAAAATAAGTTTCTGTTCCCCTAATTTACAGAAGGAACAGAAACAGTCAGAACTTGTTCCTCTGGAAGGAATCTACATCTATCTTGAAGGATCAGGAACATTTTTGGATTTAGTCAAGTTGATTGTTTCTGAAATAGCACAGCAGCCGATTGATTATTTCTCTCTCTTGTGCATGAAAGTTGTGCAAATAAATGTGTGTATATATTGTGTTATGTCTCTTTATTGTTATACGAATTTTCGGTACTGCATGTCAAAATATGGTGATAACTCTAAAACCATGTCAAGGATCTTTTTCAAATTGTATACCCACATTGACCTTAATTTGAGGAAGAACTGGGATGATTTTGGGAAACCAAAATCACACAACACCGGGACCTTTATCTTCAAAGGTTTTCGGGCCATAATTTCTCAACCATTTGGTCCAAATTTGATCCATAATGAATCAACTCGAGATCTTTCTTCTACATAAATCCTATTTTACTCACAAGTCGGAGCTTTTTATGAAAAACACTGTTTTTTTCCGACATGACTTCACATTTTGGGACGTTCACTCAGGGGGATCGCTTGTACAAAGCGGAGGATTTTCAGGGACACACCCTCGCTGTCTTGGCAGACAGCACGGTTCTAGTTTTGAGTTTATCATCATTTGTATTTTTTGGATATAGTTAACTTTGTAAGTAATGGTTCTGTGTTACATTTGTAAGTCCATTTGTACTAGAGTATATCATAAAACATCACTCAAGTAGAACTCAAGCTTTCGTCTGCTGACTGTGACACTAGACAGCAGTTGTGCAGCGAGGTTGAGGGTAAGAAGATATTCATATATTCCTTTTATAACTCGAATATTGCTGTTTTTGTGTTAGTACTTAGCTCTTGTTGTGATATTTGCAGTAGAAGACAGAGAAAACCAGCTGGAAAGCTTCAGGCCTGTTTGGCTGACAGACCTTCAGAATAAGCTTCAGAGAGGAAAGTTTTGGATTTTATGTGTGTGTGTGTGTGTGTGTTTGTGTGCGTGCGTGTGTGTGTGTGAGTGATAAAGATATACAGAATGCAATTTTTGTTCTTGCAAACTATTAGACATATCAACAAACCTTAATCCCTATGAATTTTCTACATAAATGGAATAATTAAATAGATCATACTTCTCCTCCAATATGGACCTTTCAAGATAATTAATGAATCATTTTGAAACTTTACAAGAATCTGTACATGAAGGACTGCGTGTGTGTGTTAGTGTGCGTGTGTGTGTGTGTGTGTGTGTGTGTGTGTGCTCTCACCTCCCCACCTCTACTGGATTATTGCCCAGTGCCACACAGCAATTAGTTCTCATTCTAAGAGAAACAAAAGACCAGCAATGACAGTCAGAGTGAGAGACTGTGAAAGCGTGCAGGCAAGAAAAGAAAAAAGAGAGTGAAGGAGGGAGTAATAGAGGAGAAGGGGGCTGAGCAGATTTCACATATCAGTGAGCACAGAGGACAGTGTGAGGAATGACTGGAGATTAGGACTGGAGAGTGTCAGGGAGAGAAATTGGGAAATGGGGGAGGTGAGATGAAGGTGAGACGTTTGTTTTTAAGTCAAATTAAAGTTTAGAATGAGGCTGTGGAGGCAAGAAGAGAGAGAGAGACTCTCATCAGCATTTAGAAGTACATGTTAAGATACACTGTATATATGCAGGAGAATAGAAACCCGGGCTGTTAGAGTGGATTTTATACTAGAAAGCACTCAGAGAGAAACAACGGCACCCAGGGTAGACATTAATGTCATCAGAGTCAATTAGATCACTTTATCTAGAATACTTCCTAATTACTGAAGCCATCTAAATAATAGGATTAGCAATGGAGTTAAACTGATATCCTTATGTAGCACAGTTAGTGTGTTATTCAAGATAAATTAACCATTTGTCAGTCCAATCCGTCATTTGTCATCCATCATAAAATCCTCTTCCGGTTCTGGATCTGTTTTATTTCCATTCGTTCTGAGACAGGTACCAGACTACATATGCCTGTAAGAAATTGGAAGGACATCGGTTAATCATTAATGACGTTATTACCAAAAACAAAGAATGAAAAAGTGACTTATCCCCCATTGGTTAAGAAAACATTATTATGACGTCACTTCCTGAGGTCATGACGTTACAACACCAACATTTTATCGTCCCCAGGAGATGCCAAAACCTTCCTCTGAGTAACATTTCATCCAAATCTGTCCACCAGTTTTTCCGTAATCTTGCACACAAGCAAAGAAAAGCAGAACCTCTTTGGCGGCGGTAATAACAGTAGGTGGGTTTACATGTGAAACTTTCCTCCTATACGAATAAACCCTTTCCCAATCTATTCTGAACTAGGGGGCCAATGTAAACCCACCCGGTGATACTAGTGCTATTATGAGAATGGTCCCACACACATGGATCAGCTAGGGAGCAAATTGGTGGTCTTGCTCAAGGGACCTTTGACTGATCTTCCGTGTAGGACACAGACGTCTTAATTGTTTTGGGAGTTTAGTGACATCTGGAGAATCTCAAGTTTAACTGTTTAGTCCAGTGTAAAATAACAGAGGTGACATAGAGGGTCTGTAGTCTGTAGTTAGACCTCCACAGACTGTGTGTGAAAAGAGGAAGGACTTCATAAGGAATGTCAAAAAAAAAAGAAGGTATTTGCAGTTAAACCAGGAACAAATCTCTGCTACTTCTTTTAAAGAGTTCACTTTCTTTTTTTTTATGACTCTTGCTTTGTTGATGCTTTTCTAATAATTAAATTAAGCTCTATAGAACATTAAGGCGCATCTCTGTGAGTCCATCGCACTTCCAAATCCTGACTATATAACTGTAATACAGCAGGACACACACCCTCACAAATACACACACTCACACACACACACTCAAACTCTCACACTTACAAATACAGCTCCTTTCTTCTCGAGTCATCTCCATATCAATGGCGGCAGGACAATCAACTAGCTGTTCACACCGGCAGCCAAGCAGACAGACAGACACACCTCCTCTTCTTTCTCCGACTTCCTCAGACTGACTCTTTCTTTTGTTCCTCAAGGACAAATGACCAAACACACATGTATGTAAATGTATAGCAAACAATACAAGAACCTTTATTAAGTATGTGTACAGTATATCACTGCATACTATTTTAAAAACTCCTTGTATTTACTGAAACAGTCTGAAACTGTAACGGATCTGAGACATTAGTGTGACCTGGAACCGTCACACTAACAACGTGATGCTAATTGAAGGCTTGAATCCACAAAACTAAAAGCAGTCAGGATTGTCTCGTTCTTCTATTTCAACTTAATCTTCATCCACTCGCGTTTATAACTCCGGGAGATGGTCACTGGTTTTCATGCAAAACCAAAAAAATTTGTGTATATCCCCGAAAAGTCCCCATGTCCGTCTTGACTCAAGCTAACTATTCCTACAATATCGATACAATACCAACAGGTTCTAAGATCCGATCCCATCGTGACCCAACTGTTCACTATTTCCTTGTGTCAGTTCACGTATGTGTTATTTAGACACAAGTGGACTTACTGAGTCCTACGATCGGGAGACCGGAGTTCCATCCCAGCCCGTGACGCTACATGCTATCGTAGCATGATCTGACGCTACATGCTATTGTAGCATCAGATCATCATCTGAGTTAATGCCATAACTCAAATTTAATGCATGGATTAGTTTCAATTTTACGACATAGACCTTACTGTGAGGAAGAACTGGCCTGATTTTTTCAAAAGGTTGGTTGTATATATCTGACACTAGGGGGCGCTTTTTTCCCAAATTGTCAGGCCATCATTTCTCAAACGTTGGTCTTTTAGTCCAAAATTAGTGCGTATGAATGGACTCAGGGAGATCTGTCTTGTTAATATTATATTTTACAGTAGTAGTTTGTATTTTACTCACTAGGGGGACCTTTTTTGAATTGAAAAACACTGTTTCGTGTAATAACTCAAAAAATATTTAATGGATCATTTTCAAATTTTATACTGACATGGAACTTGGAAGAAATGGATTGATTTTGAACGCTTGGTTATATAGTTTGGACACTAGGGGGAGCTTTAGCTTGAAAAGTTTTCGGCCCAAGATTTCTCAAGAGTACATCCGATTTAGTCCAAATTCGGTTAATCATAGTCACAGACTGTTGAGGCCAGTTTCCCCTCCTCAAACCTGTTTTCCTGACCTTCCTGCCTTACCAGCTTTCCAGCCGTCCCATGGAAAGCCGATGAAGATGCCCTGTGGTGATGAACATTACGAATATGAAGAGATGAAGAGATTGAGAGAAAAGACAGGTGCTAGGGTTTAATACATATGCAGGATATGCATGCTGCAAAATGAACACCTATTCATTCCAATACACAAACACGCACACACGCACACACGCACACACACACACACACACACACACACACACACACACACACACGCACACACACACACACACACACACACACGCACACACGCACACACACACACACACACACACACACACACACACACACACACACACTCTATTGGCCACAGAACAGGAATGGTTTGGGCGCTGGGATCCCCTCTCTTTTGTTTTTTGGCTCATTTCTTTCATCCATCCAGCCTCCCAGAACTCTCATCTCCTCTCTCTTCTTTCCAGGTCAGCTTTTAGTCATTCATTCAAATTTACTTCCAAAAAATGGAATTAGAAAAACAAAACAACAAATGGTGATTTGAATTTCATTAAGGCTTGGCTGGGTCATTTATATTCAAGGACACTGATGCCTTCTCTACTGGAAACAAGTTTGTGCTGATGTATGGTTTAGCACAGTAACTACTTAAAAATAGCCTGAAATTGCTTATTATTCAAGGTTGTTTTTAATTTATCCTGGGACATAATGTTTCCCAGCAGCCTGCAAACAAATGATTTTGATCTGCTAGCTTTGGGGGACATCTATGTCTGAGGACACACTGTTTAATATCACAGTCAGAGGAGGATGATTGAGTTTGATTTTCATGCTTGACTTAATAAACAAACTAATTTAATTCTCTAAAGAACAGATGTTAACCAGAACGGATCAACCAACCAACCAACCAACCAACCAAAACAAACCAAACACAACCAACCAACCAACCAACCAACTAACCAAACAAAACCAACCTCCCAACCTCCCAACCTCCCAACCTCCCAACCACACAACCAACCAACCAACCAACCAAACCAAACAACCAAAAGAAAGCATAATCAACCAACCAACCAAAACCAACCAACCAACCGCCCAAACCAACCAACCAAAGCAAAGCAAAATCAATCAACCAACCAAAACCAACCCCAACCAACGAACCAAACCGACCGACCGACTGACTGACCGACTGACCGACCAAACTAACCAAACTGAATGGAACCAACCAACTTACCAACCAACCAAACTAACCCAACCAAACCAAAGCCAACTAGAACCAACAAACCAACCAAAACAAAGCTAAACCAACAAACGAACCAAATCCAACTAACCAACAAACCCATAAACCAACCAACCAACCAACCGTCCAAACGAACCGGACCGAATCAACCAACTAAACAACCAACCAACCAATCCACAATCTACCAACCAAACTAACCATCTAACCAACTTAACCAACCAACCCATAGACTAACCAACCGCACCAAACCAAACCCAACCAAACCAACCAACCAACCAACTATCCAACCAACCAAACCAACCATCTAATCAACCGAACCAACCAAACCTGACCAAACCATCAATTCAACCAAACAAACCAACCAACCAACCCAAACCAAACCAAATAAACCAACCACCCATCCAGCCAAGCAATGGATGGAGGTGAGAACGTAACCTCCTTAGTGAAGGTAAAGAACTGTTTTTCTTGACTTCTAGACTTGATTGATACAGTAACTGTGTAAAAAAAAAAAAAGCTTTAAAATCCAAGTGGCAGTCAGTGGCATGACCTACTTTTTTGTGGATGGCAGACTTTGATTTGCCACATTAAAAATCACATGAGGGTAGTTAGTTTTCAAAAGACATTAAAGCCTTTGCTAAAAACCAACACTGCGAGGCACACCAGCAGTTTCTCCTGTTAACGGCCACTTGTGTCACATAGTGAGAAACAAACAGACCCTTTTCATCTCTACACTCCACTTATTTTATTTTCCATTATCAGTGACAACATATATATATATATATATATATATATATATATATATATTTGGACAAATACATTGAGTAGATTTCTCAGTTTTGGACATGGAATAATCCTTTTAGAGTCAATATCATTAAAAAACTCCATTTCCCTTCAAAGACCATGCCAGTTTATTGAATGGAATGGCTGGAATGGTCTTTGTGAAACTCAAAAATGAACAACAATCATAGATAGATCTCCCCGAGACCATAAATCAGACCAGCGGTAAGAAGATATTGTAATGTCTTAGAAACTTTTCATTTGGAAAAAAGCTCCCCTTAGTGATTGGCCAACAGCAGAGTAGAGCAGAGCAGAGCAGAGTACAGTAGAGTAGAATAGAGCAGAGGAGCAGAACAGAGTACAGTAGAGTAGAATAGAGCAGAGTAGAGTAGAATAGAGCAGAGTAGAGCAGAGAAGAGTACAGTAGAGTAGAATAGAGCAGAGGAGCAGAGCAGAGTACAGTAGAGTACAGTAGAGTACAGTAGAGTAGAATAGAGCAGAGGAGCAGAGTACAGTAGAGTAGAATAGAGCAGAGTAGAGTAGAATAAAGCAGAGTAGAGCAGAGAAGAGTACAGTAGAGTAGAATAGAGCAGAGTAGAGCAGAGTACACTAGAGTAGAATAGAGCAGAGTAGAGCAGAGAAGAGTACAGTAGAGTAGAATGGAGCAGAGTACAGTAGAGTAGAATAGAGCAGAGGAGCAGAGTAGAGTACAGTAGAGTAGAATAGAGCAGAGGAGCAGAGCTGAGTACAGTAGAGTAGAATAGAGTAGAGGAGCAGAGTACAGTAGAATAGAGCAGAGTAGAGCAGAGAAGAGTAGAGTAGAGTAGAGTAGACCGTGGAGTAGAGTAGGTGGGTAGAGTAGAAGAGTGGAGTACAGTAGAGCGGAATAAAGTAGAGCAGAGTAGAATAGGGAGCGGAGTACAGTACAGTACAATAGAATTGAGAAGGGTAGAGTAGTAGAATAGCAAAGTAAAGCTGTAAAGTATAGCAGAGAAGTCTGCCTTGTCCATGTTTACTTATATGTGAGATACATTTTCCCGCCTTATAAACTATGAATGCATCATGGAATGAACCCGACAGCAAGGACAGGAAACAGTCCTGCCTTTTTGCCTGGAGGGATTTAGCCAATATACTGTGCAGGTTATACATGGAGAGGAGATGAGAGAAGAGGAGAGGAGGGGAGAGGAGAGGAGGGGAGGGGAGGGGAGAGGAGAGGAGGGGAGGGGAGAGGAGAGGAGAGGAGGGGAGAGGAGGGGAGGGGAGAGGAGAGGAGAGGAGGGGAGGGGAGGGGAGAGGAGAGGAGAGGAGGGGAGGGGAGACCAGGGAAAACACCTACACCATGGATAGCCGGAGAAGCTTATTGTTATTCTGCACACAGTTGTGGTCACAGACAGGGCCAGACACAAACACGCACACACACGCTCTCACACACACACACTGAGATACGCGTGTTGTAATGACACATTACAAATTCTAAATACCATACAAGATTAAGGAATACAAAACATTGCTAATTTGCATAGACACAATTGTGTGTGGATGTGGGTGTGGCTGGAGGGTGGCAGACAAAACCACAACCAAACACACACACACCCCACACACACATACACACAGACACCCAACACACACTTACACAAACACGCACGCAAATGCACACACTCACAAACACACACACACACACACATTCTATCAGAGCCCCTCAAAACTCTGCCACCCAAAGACCTCTCTCATCCAAAAGATTAAAATAAAACTGCAAAAACACAACAAACAGAATTTCACCCGTCCTCTGTACGTTTATTTGTTTGGTAGTTCAAACTGTCTACCTCATAAAAAGTTCACCTTATGTTTAAGAACATCAAACTGGAGCCTGCAGAAGCTCTCCACTAAAGGCCATCAAACAAACCTAATGTCGGAATATTTCACAGACGTTTCCTAAAATGATTGCAGTTATTCCTCACATTGAGGTCTGCCTGGGTAACCAATTGGAAAATTGAGTGTCACACCGTTATGGAAAACATTTCATATATCTTCATCCTCAACTCTTTGAACTTATTTTTGCCAAATTTCACGTGGATTGAATCAAATCTCTAGAAAGAGTTCCATCAAATACGTCGGTGAAAAATTCCAACTATATTGTGCAAAAATTCAAAATGGCGGACTTCCGGTTTACTTTAGGTTATGGTTCCAAGAGGCTTTTTTGTAGATCATGTTAAGACACACATGTATACCAAATTTCATATTTCTAGGTGAAGCACACAGCGGCCACTCCTGTTTTGTAATATTGCAGGGGGCGCTGTAGAGCCTTTTTGCCAGGCTCTTTCCTGATTTCCACAACCGAACCCTCGGCCTGTTGCCTCTCATACATGTACCAATTATTGGGAACTTTGAAACAGGTTTAACCTCTCAAACAACAACTTCCTGTTTGGGGAGTCGCCACGGCAACACAATTAATAAAAAAGTCAAAACATGCACAACAGTGCATTATCAACCTTTCCTGTATTATCCGACCAAATTTGAAGTGAGTGGCTAGTAGCAGTTAATCAAAGTATGAAGTCTATCAATTCTTTTTGTGTCATGATCTACAGAAGAAGATTTCGGAGGCATGACTGCCATTTTCTAATTTGCAATTATTTTTTTCTCTATTTTTCTGTGATGTATTTGATTCAACTAGTCCTCAGGATTTGATCCTATCAACATGAAATTTGGTGCAAATAAGCTAGAGGTGAATAATATGCTTGAATTTTATGCTGTGGTTTCCTTATGCAGTATGCGTTGCGGTGTGAACGATTGGAGCAGCAAAAGCTGGAGCACGGCTTTACGGGCCTTCCGTTATCGCTGCCGGTCGCTTTAATTAAGCTATTGTCCGACCACAATAGCTTGCGAGGACCTTATTGCTTTGCAAGGAGTTTTCTTTTCTATTTTTTTGCAAAGTAAAGCCACTTTGTATCACAATGAGGGTGCTTTTGGCCACGTATGTTAATACCCAGCACTTTGACTTGAGTTTGGAAGGAAACCCTGTTGAAGCCTGATTGTCTTGCTTACATTTTATGATGTTCTTGCTTTCTTGGTGGTCATGTGACTAAATGTGACTGGTTGTTGAGACTTTATTATTTAGTAATGACAGTTATTCAACATATATGCAAAATCTATTTGTAATGCAGCGTAAAGTCATTCTGTGTTATAATGATACATACTTGATGGTTTCAGCATGCTATAAGTGTTGAACATTGTTTGAACCCTTTTACTCCACTAGATGCATGTTACTGTTACTCTTTGAATATAGGCTGGGACACAAATGTATGTCTGCTGTGTTACGTCTCTCAGACTTTATGGGGACGCCATTAACGATGAACTTTCCCGGCCTTAGCTATTGTAGGAATATAGAGGCCATGAGGCAGGAACCGCAGCAGCTAAGCGTCAGTATTAAAGGTTAACTAATAATTGTAAGTTAAGTCGATTCTTTAGTGAGGTTGCAAAACAGGATAAAGGTTGAAAATAAAAAAAACGAATTATTTTACACTACATTTTGGTCAAAAAATGTTGCTTCATGATGATTTCATGTCATTCCTCAGCTGGATTATAGAAAGTCATTATTTAAACGAGACCTATGCTGTCGTGCCTGACAGCTAAAACCCAAAAAGTCCCCAATCCCCTGCATTATGCAAATTAAATATAACTTATTTCCACAGTATTTTTAGTGAGGAAAAAAAGCTCCCAAGAGTGAGTTACATATGTACTATTTGATTAATATTTGTGTAAAGTCTGATGTAAACAAGATGTAAAGGTGTAAAGGTGTCCTGGAGTTGATTCATATGCACCTTATTTGGACTAAATAGGATTAATGGTTGAGAAAGTTTGGCCCAAAAACATTTGGTGGTAAAGCTCGTGTCAGAAGTTTACAACTGATCTTCTCAAAATGACTCCAGTCCTTCCTCGCACAGAATCTATGTGGGAATAAAATTGGAAATCGATCCATGAAATAGTTTTTGAATTATACACAGAAAACAATGTTTTTTCATGAAAAGAAGCTCCACCTAATGAGTACAATATGAACTACTCGAGTAAAATATGACATTTAAAGAGATAGATCTCCTTACATCGTTTCATATGCGCTGAATCTGGCCTAAATCAGACCAACGGTTAGGAATTTTGGTTCTAAAAACTGCGTTTGTTCAGCTTCCCACTAGTGGGTAAAATAAGAACTACTAAAGTAAAACACCATATATTCAATATAAATCTCCTCAAGTCTATTCATATGCATCAAATTGGGAAATTAAATAAAAAAATACAGTTATATTGAGAGATAACTTCTTAACCGTTGGTCCAATATAGTCCAACTCTGGGGCACATGATTCGACTCGGGGAGATTTATCTAGTTTAAATGCGGTTTTCTTGCATACAAGTTCATATTTTACTCGCTAGGGAGAACTTTGTATGAAAAAAAACAGCTTTTCTGATATAACTTCCAAACCATTGGCTCTATCAAGTCCAAATTTAGTGCATTTGAATCGACTATATTTAGTTTAGTAGTTTATATTTTATTCACGAGGGGGACTTTTCAGGGTTTGACACTTGCTGCCGGTGTCCACAGAATAGGTCTAGTTAACTCAAAAACTATTTCATGGAACATTTTCAAACTTTATACCAATTGACTTTAGTGTGAGGAAGAATTGGATTGATCAGACAAGCGAGTTGTAAATTTCTGACGCCAGAGGGACATTTATCCCCAAAGGTTTTCGGGCAATAATTTCTCAAACCATCGATCGGATTTAGTCAAAATTTGGTTCGTACGACTCGACTTGACAAGATCTATTTTTGTATACATCTTCTTTTACTCTAATATTTCATATTCTTCTCACTAGTAGGAAACTTGTTTTTTTTTACGTAACTTGTTAACTATTGGCAGGGGACTGACGACTTTTCGAGGAGGCACCCTTGCTGTCGGTGACGACGGCATAGTCACGTCAATCTCTCATGGCGTCAACAACAGAAAATACTTTGATTGATGTAGCTAGGAAGGATACACCTGCTAGAAGTGTTCGAAGATTTGTTGTCGTATGTTTGATCTGTACTTTATTTCTTCTGTATTTGCAGTATGCATTTTTGGACGGAGCCGTGTCCCGGCAACAACTTTATGAGCGTAGGGTCGAAGCCTATCGTAGGGTGATGGATGCTTCACATGCAGCCCCAGCTGGACGACAAGGAGGCACAGTTTCAGCAAGAACTGCTGAAGGTGGAGGTGCAGAAGCTGTTGGTTTACGTTATTGGTTTTGCTACACCAAGCTTCCACTGCTCACTTCTTAACTAGGATGGATCCGGTGTTCAATTTCTTCTCTTCACTAAAAATACTGACACCACTCTGTGAGTGCTGCTCCGCTGTAGCCTAGTGCGAGTACTGCAGGTGCAGATCATCCTCACTTACCGTCTCTTCATGATAAATACCTTTAGTAGGCCAGATTCAACACATTGACATTTTTTCTTTATGTTTGCAGATGCTTTTGAGAAGCGCCGAAAGATAATAGGAGGAGGCTAAAGTAGCAAGTGGCTGTCAACGTGACCTTGAATGCACCATTTTCCCAAACAGTCCACAAGGATCGGCTCTCTGTTGGACTGCATACTGTTATATCATTTATTGTATGTTTTAAATTAGCTGAGTGTGCATTTTTTGGTTAATGGTTGTCAAACCTTCCAACAATTCTTATTAAAAAAAAATGCATTTTATAAATATTTTTAAAATATCAAATTATTAAGTGAGTTATCTCAAAGGGACATCTGGCTGCGGGTCCTTTCCGTTAAATCAGCAGACGGATGTGCTGCTGGAAACGAATGCTTGCAGCTGCCACCGGCCTTAAAAGAGCCGCATCTACATACTCCAGCACAGAAACAAGGAGAAAACGCGGCTCAGTCTCCATCAGGCAGCGCTGGCACAGCGCCCCGAGACGTCTGCACACATCACGGGCACAAAGGAGGCAAGGAGGTGCAGTCAAAAAAAAAAAAAAGAAGAGATAAAACGAAAAAGGAAGGCTAAAATAAGAACAGGGGATGAAACGAAGCTTAGGCGGATGGCGGGACGATGCATAAATAAAGAAGGCTGAGAGATAAATCTGACAAACCCTACCTTGTTTCTGATCCTCTCCACTCTGGGAGAGCAGGAGGGATGTTGCTCTTGATGGCAACCCGATTGTCTGTCTGTCTGTCTGTCTGGGTCTTTGTGTGTCGGCATCTGTCTCCATCCCATTTTATAGTGTACCCAGAGTCAGCCTCTTGGTTTTTTGTGCCATCTAAGTTAATTGTCTTTATAGACGTCTCTCAGTGTTGGGTTTTGGCTTTAAGTGTCTTTATTGCGGAGGAGGTCACGTTTTCACTCCTGCTTGTTTGTCTGTCTGTTTGTGTGTTTGTGAGCAGGATTACGGAGAAACTAAAAGACGTATTTGCATGGAATTTTACCCAGAGGTAGTTTTGGGCATATCCTAGATAGGATTAATTTTGGTGACGTTACGTGTTTCGCAGTGTTTAAAATAAATTAAAACCAGAAAAAAGCAAATCTACACCAAGGCGCAACAGAATCCTAGGTTAAGGGAAAATTCATGCAGATTCCTCCAGCCTCTAAATCTACCGAGATCTCAATCAAATTGTCTGAAGATCTCTCAAATACTCTCTCGCTGGTAATCTCCTACGCCTTTCACTTCAGCGTCTCTGTTCAGCGCACTGAGCCCCCGACTCGCTTGAAACTGATGTTTTGTCACGACTCCCAAAGGTCTTAGTAGAGGTACGCACTTGTGTGACGTTGAAGAAATGTGCATTTAGGGGAAAAAGTGTTCAAAAGACGGAGGTATTTAAGGGACAGGTCCGTTTCTGTCACGTACCTACGTCACTTCTGCTTTGATCACCTTAGAGACAAAACCTGGCGCAGGCCATAGTAGCCGCACTGTTCGCAGTACTGCTGCTGCCCTGAAATCAAACATCATCTGGTCGGTCCCTAAAGGAAAACGTGAACCAAATAATTTCCACTTAGACTTCTAAAAGACATTTCTTGTCCATCACTATGATGGACAGATTTCGCTCCTCCGAGCCATTTGTAATGTCTTGACTGTACAGGGATTCTGGGTAATAGGCTTGGGTGAAGAGTGGTATGATGCAGACTTGCGGGGGAAGGTGCATTATGGGCGCAACTGAGCACCCCAGGGGAACCAAGCTAAAGAATTTGGACACCCTACAGTCCCGCAACACTTAGCCAGAGCACGCCATCAAGGGGCACAGGTGCGACAATTGGAGCGGGTCATGATCAACGGTTGAAAAATGATGGGACCAAAACGTTTGGAAATACATTTCCTTTGACCTTTCCCAGAATCAACCCAGTCCTTCCTTGCACTAATGTCTATTTAGGTCTAAAATTTGAAAATGACCAATGATATGGTTGTTGAGTTTTTGCGTTACACAGCAATGATGATCCTATAATATCCCTGACTTTTCTAGGATGTAAAAAGACATGCAGAGGAAAGACGAGACGAAAGAGAGGTGGTGCGGCGGAATGCTGGGAGTCCCCCAAGTTCTGTGGACGTCTTGGAGGCGATGGAGGAGGCACAGACATGCCAAACGTCTGGGCTTTTGACTGCACTGGGTTTGGATACAAGCCAAGTTGGGCATCCCACACCCACCAGATTTCCTCCGTTCGATCCCAGCATGCACTGGCACAATGTTGAGTGATTGGAATCACAATGGCAAAAGCAGACAAGAGACAGAGAGTTTGGATCTCTGCCATAGCCTCCTTGTAGCGAGTTAATGAAGCAAGAAAAGCCTGGCCGCGCTTCAAGCATCATTTCTCACACACACATGCACACAGTGGGAACAATAACTCCAGCCAGCACAGACATACTGAACACGTCCTTCAAATATATCCCTGCATCTTCCCACCTCCTGCCTGAACAAATACCCTGAAAGCAGACAGCCAACTCGTTTGATGTCTTGATTCATGTTGGCGTGGTTGTGTTTCTGGGAGAGAAGGGAGAAAGAAATGCCTTAAACTGTGTTTGCTGCACGGACATCTTCATGTGGGGGAGTAGACTAGGTAGGTGGATTTGAGATGTTACCGATGCTAGCTAGGCAGAAAGAGAGAAAAAAATGGAGATGACAAGATATTTAGGTAGGAAGCTCGGACTAGAGCAGAGATGAGGTAGAATAACACGTCACTTCAGGAATGATTTATCTTTCACTGCGTCTTTAAAACGGAAGAAAAATCGGATCACTCTTCTGCCATTTATGTGATATTTCATGATTTATCTCAAGTTGAGCCTCAGTATTTGCATCGCCTCTCTTTGCAGATAGTGGGTTACTTCCAAGCCAAATGTGAAACCAAAGTATCAGACCGCCTCCTGATTTCTTCTATTTCTGAATGTATCTCATTCTTACCTATGTTGGATATTTAACCAAAATAATCAAAGATGGAATTTAGAGCAAACACCATATACATGTTTGAATTATATCCCTATTCCAAACGGCAAAAAGTCATCAAATGCCTCAATCAATAGTTTGAAAAAGTATTTGCCCCTTGGCGGTAGCACCTGAAACCAAACACTTTTACATTCTAATGGTGCTGTTAGCAACAGAATAAGCTAGCATACAAATGAACCATTTAAGCATAGTACGAGTAACTATCTGATCGTAAAATTTGTGCCATTTCACTGAATTTAGCATGACCTAGTGATAGCATGTATATGCTAGAGAATAAAGGGCCGAGGATGGAGCCCTGAGGAACACCACAGGACGAAGGGCCCACAGAGGAGGAAGCATTAACCATGGCTATTGACAAAGTCCTACTCAGTAAGATTTTTTTTCCCGGCATAATAAGCATCTTAAAACATGTTTTACCAAAAGGTTGACCAATCTAATTAAAAATTGACTGTTTCCCATGGAATAAAAAATTCTAAAAGACTAATATCATTTACTGTTTGACAACATGCTTGACCAAATGTTTCCTTCTTTTTTTTTTTTTATTGACAGTTATTTTTTTTTGTAAATTTATGGTTTATTAAGATGGTCAAAATATTCAATGAATTAAATTTAAGACAAAATATAATCAAGGAAATAATTTTGCCATTGTATTTCTTGGCGATATACTACTACTATATCTATAATCTATCTATAATCACTACTACTGTGTGATTATAGATGCTTCATAATCACACAGTAGTAAATAACATGTATACAGTTAACAACAGTTAAATAATGCTGTCTTTCAAAACACACATACTAGAAATCATCTCCTTGGGGTTCTCATACCTGCAAATAGGAGACTATCCTATGAGGTGTTGAAAAATACACCAGCTTTTGTCACATCAGCTATGTGTAAGGAGAAGCAAGCAATCCCTGATTCAGTTCTGACTCGCCCCCGCCCTCTGCTGGAATTATACCGTAACTACATCTAATACACACAAGCAGCTTACTACTGCCCCAACTCTAACTCACTTGGAGTTGGGAGAACCCATAATTCCAACTTTGTGGGAAGAGGCAGACATGCTTTTTTTTTGTGAGGTTGTCCTTTTTTCATTTTCTGTTAATTGTTTTATTTAAATAGTCTTTTATGGACCTTTTTTCATCTTTAAATCCTCGTGTTACTTTTTACTGTCCTCTTTTTGAAACCCTTTCATGTCAATCTGCACAACTGTATGGTTGTGAGCACATTTTGATTCTCTATTTCTTATTAAAAAATGTACCTGAACCTGCTATAATATAACCCAGTAGTAGCGCGTATATGCTAAAGAGTAAGGGGCCGAAGATGGAGCCCTTGGTGACACCAGGGGTCAAAGGGGCCACCGAGGAGGAGGCATTGATCACCGGTACTGAGAATACGGGTCAAATAGTTTTAATGACATGCAAAAAGGTTGATGCATAATATCATGGAATATTTTTATTTATTCTTGCTTTATTGTCAAAGCCCTTTGTAAAGTCTATTTTTAAAGGTGCTATACAAATAAAGTTATTAATATGACATTTGCTAGCGTTCTGGCTCGGGAGAGATGCAAAATACACCACCCAGGGGGGGGGGAATGAACGCCAACTAGTCCTACGCTGTCGTCCCCAACAGCACGGGTATATCCCAGTGAAGCCCCCAATCCCCTGCGTTTTAAAAGCTATTCCCCCGATCGAACTCCTGAAATCAAATGTGAAGTTACGTCCGAAAAAGTGTTTGTAGTGAAAAAAAACTCCCCCCAGTGAGTACAATACCAACTATTAGAATGAAATGTGATATAGACATGATGGGTCTCCTTGAGACGATCCATCTGGACCAGTTTTGGACTATATCAGACCAACAGTTGAGATATTATAGCCTGATAACTTTTGGAGCTAAAAAGCCCCACAGTGGCAGAAATATGCAAACCACACTTCCATGGGAAGAATGATGTCAGGAGGCGTTCGAAAGGAAGACCACCGGGAGTTGTCAAAGGTCATCTGTGAGTGAAGAGGAATCATCCCTGCAGATGTAAATAGTCTCATGTTGATCTCAAGAAGCTCCAGCTCAGATTTCTCTGGAGAACGCAAACTTCCTCATGCAGACAAACATTTGACAAAGACCCAACATTTTAAGGAGGTTTCTTTTTTATTTCCATCAAAAACTAAACTTTCATTTAAATGTTTATCCTTCCATGATTTTAAATTAAACATTCACAAAAGGGAAAAAGAACCCCCACACAAAGGTTGAAATCATAAATATTCACAGTTTGATTTAAATTAATCTCAAACTCCCTCTCAGAACCCTCCTACAGGCGCTCCGGCGCTCCTGGGGCTCCTGGAGCATCAAAGCTCCAGCTTCTACCAAACGGGTCAAACATCTTACATTTGGTTTCATTCCCATTCACTCTCTGATATATGGTGCTTTCACTTTGCCTTGTAAACTTTGGTTCTGGTATGATGCAAATTTGCTACAAGGTGAAACAAAAGGCATCCTGGGGGAAAAAAAAATAAAATAAATCTAATCCATGCACTTTTTTTGGACTGAGAAAGGAAAAACAGAATTCAAGTAAATTACATTTTTTTTACCCCCATGATGGTCAAAAATAATACCCAGCAGAGATGGATGTGGTCGTCTTCTTCTCCTGCACAGGTTCTTCTCTTCTCCATCTCTACTCGGACTTCTTGTGTTTGCTTTTCTTCAGCTCGTCTTCCTCCAGTATCTCCCTCTTGTGCTTCTTTTGTTTGTTCCTCCACTCGTTTCTCCCGTCGTTGTCGTCGTCGCCGCCGCTGCACCCGTGGCTCGCGGACGAACCGATGCTCTTGCTGCTGCTGCCGGGCCTCTCCCCTCGCTCCGTCCACATGGTCCGTCCATCGAGTTCATCCCCCACATCCGCCCCCTGACCGCTCCTCTTTCTCTCAGCACCCGTGTCACCACCGCCTCTCTCCCAGTGGCTGTCTTTTATGAGTTTATCCAACCACCCCGGGTTCCACTCTTCCTTTTCCTCCTTGCTCTCAACTTTATTTCTGTCCTGCGTTGACTCACAACCTGGACTGCTCATTGCGGTCTTACTGACCTCTGACCCTCCAAAGAACTCGGAGGGGAACGGGTCTCTCTGCTGAGCGAGGACTCTGGGGAGGGAGGGTGAGGAGTGGTGGGCCCCTGCAGGTCTGTGCAGGTGTCTGTAGTGACCTGATGGATCTTGGGGACTGTGAGAGTGGGAATGGTCTTTGTCTTTAAGTTTTGCATCCAGGAACTCGTCTCTGGATGTTTTTTCAGCAGCTCTGTCTGCAGTGCAGCTTTTCCGGCTCCTGCCACTGAGAGATTTCCCACCAGGAGAGCAGGAACGCTTGCTGCCGCCCTGGTCATCCCCTCGCCGCCTCTCCCTCCTCTCTGCGTCACGTGACGTCAGATGAGAGGAACAGGAGGACGAGGAGTCCCTCTTTAGTGCCGAGGCTTTGCTGCCGTGCCTCCTCTCTCTCTCCTTGCTCCTGCTTCTTCCTTCCTCCCTTCTTCTCTCTTTTGATCTGTTGCTCCCCCCCTGCCTCTCCCTCGGTCTCTCACTGCTCCTCCATTTCTCCTTGTCGCTTTGTTTCTCCATCCCCATCGTCCTCTCCCTCTCTCCACCTTTCTCCGTAGAGGAGGGGGTGTCAGGTCCGTCTTTGCCACTAGAGGGAGGCAGACTTCTGTGAGAGCTCTGCTGGCCTCTGACCATTTCTCCGGCTGCTTCTCCGATTCTCTGATGTTCACTCTCCGTTTTCACGTCTGATGGCGTCTCAGAAACCGATGACGATGGAAGACACACTGCTAGAGCCTCCGGTTGAACTCTGAACCCTTCCGCATATTCTTGTCTCTCCCATCTGAGGCGAGGTACCTGAGATGGAATGAAAAGGCAGGATTGAGATGAAACGTACATTTATGAGTGCTTTATTCCCTCTGCCGAGATGTTTATGTTTTCACTCCTGTGCGTTTGTCTGTTTGGGAGCAGGATTATGGAAAAACGAAGGTACGGATATCAGGTTTTGGAATATCCTAGAGGTGATTACATATTTTAGTGACATTACATGTTTCATCAGCATTTAAAATCTAATAACATAAAATAATAAGCCGTTTGTAGAAGCAACGTCACAATGTTAATATTGCTGCCTTTGATGTTCCTTTAGGGGAGGAAATGGGGCCTTAGTTTCAAGAGTTTAATTTGATTCCTTTGATGATCCTTTGGGTTAGCGCGGGGACTCAATGGGCTGAAGAGAGACGCTGAAGTGGACGGTGGCAGGCGACGAGCGTCTATAGAGTATTTGAGAGACACTCAGAGTTTGTTGGAGGTGTCAGTAGATTTAGAGGCTGGCAACTCAGACGTTAACGGGTAAATCTGTATGATTTTTCCTTTGCCTCGGGTCCTGTTTTACCTTTGCAGAGGTTTGTGCTCCAAGTGTTTTTTCAAGTTTCTAATCTTTGACCACACCCAAAAAAGTTCAACAAAATAATAAGACGGGGCGAATGAGGGGACACACCTTCGCCACCCTACTATCCTCCATTTCCTGGTATGATGATGAGGTTTCTCATGTTTCCCGCCTTGAATATGTAAGAAAGTTCTCTTTGGATAAAACCAATAATCTCATCACCTGATAAAAAGTATACAAAACCCAGATGGTTGCGACGTTGAATTAAACAATGATTTTCTCCAGAAGACCCACCTGCATGAGTACGAGCTCATCCTCTACGTCTGCGGCGCAAAGTTGGCTGACCTCCTCCAGAGTTTTCACCAACATCTTCCTCTCCCGATCCTCATCGCTGCTAGATTAAATATTCAAACACAAACCTGGAGTCAATATTTATCTTCAGGGATGAAGGCCACTGTACAACATAATTATTTCCTTCATAAATCCAAAACTAACCATGCTAATAATGGTTTATTTACTCATGGTTGGTTGCTGATGATGAAACAGGATATAAAGCATATAATTCAAGTTTTATTCCTTAAAATTTTCAGGAAGATCGTACTGAATTATTTTGGGTGAATCTAAAATGTACCACATTTAGATTCACCAAAACATATATATGTTATGGGGTAACGGAACAAAGCAGTAATATTCTGACCATCCATCATTCACGGGGATGTTTGCTCCGTCATGGTGGTTCTCCTGTCTGCTCCTCGTTGTCTCGCCTTCTTTCATTCCCTCCGTCAGCACCACCTTTGACTGCGACACTCCTGGTGATTCTCCGTCTCCCTCTAATTCCACCTTCGGGGCGTCTGCAGCCAGATCCTCTACCTTTTGTCCTCCATCATCATTCCTCACTCTCCTCTCCTCTTCCCTCCAGCCCTCGACGCCGGCACTCTCATGGGTTTTCAGCTCTTCATCTTGGTTGACCGTCATCTCGTCACTTTTCTCCAACTGTATTTTGCTCCAATTCGTCATCAGGAAACAATTCCACAGGTCCAAGTCTCCTTCTCTTTCCTCTTTCTTTCTTCCTCCGGCAGTTTCCCCCTTCATCTGTTCCTCATCATCTCCGATGGTAGCTTTCTTACATAGCAGAGCCTCTCCTTCATCGGGTTTTATTCTTTCTTTGGACTCATCTTCCTGGTTTCTAGTGGATTCCTTCACTTCGTCTACTTCAGACACTTCCTCTCCACTACCGCTCTTCTCCGTAGCTTCCGATAGTTTTCCTGTCACACTCTCCAAGGACAAATCCGGTTTTTCAGATTCCTCTCCCTTCCTTTTTCCGTCCAGGTTGATGTTGATGTTGATCTTCTTCTGCGGTTTCACCTTTATCCCTCCCTCCCAGATGTCTCCACCCGTCAGAGGCCATGTTTTAATCTCCTTTTTTTTCTCCATTGTCACCCTCTTTCTGTCGTATGGAACTGGGGATTCATTGTTGCAGGTATCGGGGACCTCTGAGCTGTTTGTCTTTGGGGATTCGCTGCATTGAGCCTCGAAGGAACTTACCTCCACTTCTATCTCCTTCCTTTTCCTTTTCCGATTCTCTGACTCAGAGTCAGACGCCCTGCTGCCTCTGAAGTTTCTGTAGCCGTCCGTGTCCGTCCTGCCTGATCCTCTACTGGCCCTGTGTTTGTGCCGTCTCTCCCTATCCTGCCTGGAGTCTGAATACCTGCCACCTCTCCGACCTTCCACCACATTCTTTCCTTCTTTGTCATTTCTTTCATCGCCTTTCTCCGAACGTTTTCTTGGTTTCACAGGCGGTTGGTTTGATTCTATCGTCTCACAGGCTGTGCCTTCGTCCTGTACCTGTGCTGGGGCGCCATTCTTACAGGCATTTGGCCCAGAGCCGTACTTTCTCTTGTGTTTTCCGCACTGATCCATTGAGTCTGCAGCGTCAGGGGATGAAGACTCCTCACCTTTTTCTTCCTCGTGTTTCTTCTTCCGCTCGTGTTTTAAGGTGCTGAGGTTCCCCAGTTTCTTTGTGGTTAAGTGCTTGTCGTCCTGTCTACTGCCCCGCTGGCTGCTCCTCTCAGTGCTCCTCTGCTGAGCTCTGTCTCCAGACAGAGTTGGGCAACCGGCACTGGTTGAGTGAGAAGAAGAGGAATGGCTATCGATGGACGAATGAGATGTAGACGGACGACTGTCTCTGGAGGACTGGGACTGCTTAGAGCGCCTGTCACGTGACGACTGTGATGGAGGCGAGCGGCTATCACTGGACGACTGAGATGGAGGGGTGCGGTCATCAGTCCAGGTAGGGTGTCCACCCTTGAGATGGTTCAGAGATTCTGAGTTGGCGTTTGAGGGATTTCTCCTCCCTACTCCGTCCTGCCACTGAGGTAGAGGAGCGGATGGAGGCAGCTGGTTGAAATGGCTGACGTAGGTGTTGAAGTATTTCTCACACCAATCTTTGTACTCTGTTTTCCACTGCTGGTAGCGCTGTCTGTCCAACTCCGGGCTTGTAGTTTCACCCGCATGCTGGTCATACGGGCGAGTGGGTGAACTCGCCCCGGAGCCTCCTGCCTCCCTTTGCGAGCTTTCCTCTCGCTTCCTGGAGGCGTGCTTGCTCAGAGTGGATTTCTTACTGTGATGCCGACTGTGGTGGCTGCTTTTACGATGTCCTGACGATGACTTGGATGACCTGGTTTGGTCGCCCACCGGAGGCGGTGATGATGAGGACGGCGTAGGGGAGCGTTTATAACCGTAGCTGTAAGAGTGGGAGGAACGAGAGTGGGAGTGGGAGTAAGGTGAGTGGAGCCTGGGGAGAAAAAAGGAAATCTTTAAGATGTATCAGAGTTCACACAAACAGGTTGTTTTACCCCATTATTGCTCAAGTCAGCCATAGTTCTACTTCAAGTTTAATGCTATCAAGGATATAACAGGAAACTACATTTATTTCATGTTTATTTCTCCTAAAAGTCTCATCATATCCTTTTTCTCTAAAGGCCTCCAGTGTTGTTATAACCAGAATAAAATAATGTGTGAACGCATTACACAGCTAAACTGTGGGTCTGTAGCTGAATATGTAACAGGCATTAGCACCAAAGGCCAAACTACAAAAACAGTACTACAAAAACAGTACCAGTGATACAGTGTTTGTCCAGCAGAGAGCACTGATGAGTTATTTTGAGTTACTTAACTGCGAAACTCTTAGCCTATCTGAAGGTTTCTGTTTACCATAGGTTTGTTTGTCATTTGCATATTAAAAACAATACAAAAAACATATGGTCCAAAATACTGATATCAGAATCAGCCTAAATAGAATCAGTCGGTATATATTATGTACATTGAGAGTTAGTAACAGATATTCACCTTCAGAAGAGAGAAATAATTAACCTAAGTCCTCACAAGAGTCACATTTGGACTGAAGGGGGTAATCCTAAATATCTCAGAAAAACAAAGGAAAACTGGGCTCAAACCGTGTAAAATACCTTGATCTGCCTTTGGACCGGGACCGGGACCTGGATCTGCTTGAAGAGTGAGAGTACGAACGAGAAGACTTGGACTTGGAAGATTTTGAGTTGGAACGAGAGGAGGAGCATCTGTACGTAGGTCCTTTGTGAGGTGACCTGAGTGACAATGAGTGCAGGTAGTAACTGAGGTGAAGTCTAGATTTCATATTATAATCAGTCCATTGTCCGTACAGTTAAAACTGAAGATGTTCGGAGACTTTTCATAACTCTCAAATTCACTGTGACGGACGCAAATGCTGGGAAATACACATGTAGAGACGAGATGAGTGTTTGATCTACCTGTCAGTATTCTCTCTTGGATATGTGGGCCACTCCTTGGAGATGAGGGAGGGGATGGAGGAGCAGAGGGAAGGGATCGGGGCACCCTGGTGGGTTTGAAGTGTCCAGACGGGAGTTGTGGGTGGGTATCCAGTGGGGTAACTGTTCAGATGCTGCTGCGCAGCGAGGAACATGTGGAAATGTGGGAATGGGGGAAAGAGAGGAGGAGGAGGACCAGATGGATAGGGAGAGGGAGCGGGAGAGGAGAGAGGAGGAAGCTGCTGGGTGTTGGATTTAGTCCAGCTTCCAGGGGCACAAACTGAGGAGGTGGAGGAGCTGGTGGGGAGAGATGAAACAACATCTTAATATGATGGATGTACAAAATATAGAGGGAAACACACACACGCACACACACACACACTTCACTGACCGTTCCCAGCATTCTGAGGGGTGCCCTGGGACCTGACCTGTGGAACCAAAGAAAAATGGATTCACAGCAGAACGAATGGACAGAATGTAAGAAGAGAGACGCTGCCTGTTAGTTACTCACCTGAGGAGGACTGCGGTGGCTTCACCCCGTCTGTTTGGGGCTGCTCCGCCGCTGGAGCAGCTGCTCCAACCTGTGCAAACGACACCTGTAATGAAACCTTATGTGGATATGTGTGCACAGGGGTGGTCCAAAGCTTTTCAGGGCCTAGAGCAGAATTCCATTTTGGCCCCCACTGCCAAGACTATTGACTTTTAACAATAGTTGGTCTTTCGTGCACAATAATTCTAAAACAGCATAAACTTATTTTATTCCATCAAACCAGCCTAGTTTTTAATATATTCTTTTTTAATACTCAGTTTTACAGCCCAAGAAAATGCAGCATATTGGAAAGAAAATGGCGATGTAACAAAAGTGCAGAAAAGGAGGAATATTGATGCAGAAGTGGAAGGCGGGCTCATCACAGCTGTTTGTGCAACGGCTTTGTATTTTTATGGAAGGATATGACGGATTGGGGAAGTTTGTATTGTTTGATTACTCACTTGAATGGCACACCGTTGTTTGCACCAGTAAAATAAAGAGAGTAGAACTATGCTGAGTTTGGTGCAGCATGTGGATTAAGCTCTCTTTTGGGATATTTCTAATCTTTTTGAAGTATTTTTGAGTATCTATCTCTTAGTAAAAAAGGAATAAAATATGAACGATTGGCAGCTTGTATATGCCAAAGAGTAAGGGGCCAAGGTTGGAGCCCTGGGGGGACACCACAGGTCAAAGGGGCCACAGAGGAGGAGGCATTAACCATGGCTATTGAGAATGTCCTAATGCATGAGTAGGATATTTATGTTTTCTGCTGTTTTTATGCATTACCAAAAATCTTACGCAAGATCTCACTTTATAATGAAGGCATTAACGGTAAGCTGATCTAATCAGGGTTGACTATTTTCAATAAAATACAAAACTACATTATGAAATAATTGAAGTAAAGAAACATGAATTAAAGTGGGATTTTTCTACCATTTTAAAACAGCTTGATCAAATGATTTTGTCCCTTCATGGTAAACCTGCAGTGTCCAAGATATTAAATGAATAAAGTAAATAAAATATGAAAAGAAATAATTCTTGTTGAGGACATCAAAGTGTTATTGGGCCCCAGGTGGCCGGGGGGGCCCCTAAACAATCGTTCAGTATGCGTATTCGTCGGGTCTGCTGTATGAGTGTGTGCTCACCAGTGGTGTCAGCTGTGATTCAGCAGCAGCGGGTTCTTTGTTTGGAACCAGAAGAGAAAGTGCAGCAACTGCTGAGTCATCGTGTTTCTCCTCTTCAGGCTCTCTGAATAAAGGACAGACACAGCACAGTACCGCATCACGTGACTAAAGGGTCCCCCTGTATCAAATACGTTGCACCAAATTGCCAGGGATGGTTCAACCTCTGTGGAGGATGTTCCGACAGAACCAAACTCTACCTGAGCGATACGATTAAAGAGGACTACTGCGATATAATCTTAAGGATTGTAATTTTACGGTACCACAATATGAAATGTGTCGGGTCATGAGTTAGTTTTCAACCAGACGTAGCAGCAAATGGCATCCATATAGAATTTACCTGTCAGATGCCTCCAGGTGGCTTTGAGCAGGCTGGGGGGAGGTGCTCTGGGGATTGGAGGCAGGGGCGGGGCCTGTTCCTGTGGGAGGAGCCCCACACACCTGAGAGGATGGAGGCGTGTCTGCAGCCTGTGAGAATTGCCGCAGAGGGTCCTGAAGAAGACAGGCAGCAGGGTAATAGATGAAATATGAGAATATGTCATATATCAAGAATTAAAAAAAAGAGTTAGTTATTATATAGGGTAAATTTTAACCAGAAAAATAACAGGAATGTCATAATGCTAGTATAATGATATTTCTCAGAGAACAAGTATCACCCTGAGAAACGAGCAGCATCTACTGGTGAGAAGAAAGCAGTAATTACTCTCCTTGCTGAAAGGCATTATTATGAGTCTCACCTGCTGGCTGTGGGTTAACTGGGGAGCTTTCGGAGGGTGGCTCTGAATGGTGACGGGTGGCAGGGGGGGGCCAGGGCTCGGCGCCGGGGTTGGATTTTGGGATTGGGAGCTACTATGAGTTTTAGCATGACCTTGCTCTTTTTTAAAGGTGTTCACAGCCTGCGTTTGGAGACACAATAGAAGGCTTCAGGTAAAAGAAATCCAAAAAACACTTATTGAACTCTGTCCATTCTCTTCCAACTCAACACATACCTGTCGCAGAAACTTATTGGCGATCAGGGTGTCAGGGGAGACGTGTGATTGGCTACATGTGGGGCAATCATGTTCCTCTGAATCCAACAAGGTAGTGCGAATACCTGTGAGAGAGTGGAAATGTCCCACCGAAGAAAGATTTTAGATTGTCTTAGTTATAATGTGCCGCTTTTGATAGTAGAAACATTATTAACCTTTCCTTATTTATATTAAGGTTTAAATCAAGATTAAAGGTATTTCTGTTTGCCACTGCCTTCTATTACTCATTTATTACACATACGTAGCAAAAAACAACAAATATACATACATATTTATACATGTCTACACATATTATTTAACATATATGCATATGGCATGATGATATGCAGTGTAAATTCAAAATGTACATGGCTAAAGAATTTAAAAAAAGAGTTCCCCTCATGTTTTTGGGTGAATAATGTCGTGACATGTTGCTTCCTTTACTTCTAATATTTATACAGTACATTGTTTATACATGTCAAACTCATCATATGCATCTATATATATAGCCCAAAATCACAATTTGCATAGATCGGGCTTTACAATCTGTACATGATGCAACATCATAAGTCCTTAGACCCTCAGTCTGGGTCAGGATCAACTCCCCATAAACCCTTTTAGGCCCTGAACCCTTAAGACACGTTTGTATTAGGATCAGAGACCATTGAGATATTATTATAATTAGTGGCGGTTATTTGGATGTGTGTATAACCAGCACTCACAGTCGTCACAGTAGCTGTTTCCACAGCAGGGAATAACAACAGCGTCACTCAGCAGGTCCCGACAGATTAGACACAGGAGCTCATCTGGAATAGGAGTGTCCTTCTCTTCTGACTTGGGTTGCTCCTGAGGAATAAACGGATGGCTCTCCTTCTTGCCCACGGCGTACGCCTTACTGCCGACACACAACAGATCACACTCTGCTGTTACACAATGCTGCCTTCAAACAGAGTGACATCAAAAGGGCAAAGCTGGGTTTTTTTTTTTATTGACGTCCTGATTTGACAACAAGCTGATGAGTTTGGAGGTGAAGAAAACAGACTAGAGCTGAAGATGATTCAGTGACGCAGGCCACAGGAGATCTAAAAGGATTTCCACACTAATCAAATGTGACGTCCACAGCCTTCCTGAGGAGAGTGAAGAACTGATGACGGCATCGTTCTTTTGTCCTAATAAAGACTTTTTGCATTTGCCTCAAATATGATGAGCACATTTCACAGAAGAGTTTAGTTAGTCTGCTTCGGACTATAAAACGAGAGAATTCAATAACGTACGCGGACGCGGTGAAACCCGGAATGTGAAAAAACATATTTTTCGTAAATTTTGTCAGGTGGGAATAAAAAGTGGATATCTTTCATGGATTATTCCTAAATAAACCAATAATAATCCTGCTGTAACGGTGGTCTCCTGGTGTGCCTCAGTCACGCTCCTGAGACTGTGAAACCTTCTTGCTGTGGTTGGTATGGATGTTCCATCCTGGAGGAACTGGTCCACCTGAATGGACTTCGGGTACCGCATCATGGTACCAGTAGAGACAAAGACACCAGCAATATGAAAAACTAGAGGCAATTCCTCATCAAGAAGGATGAGGAGAGAGAAATCGTCCACAGACTGGTCCTCCCTCAGAGCAAAGGTAGATCCGTGAAAAGTCCCCAATCACCTGCGTTTTACAACCAATCCCCCCAGATTGAACTCCTCAACTTAAATGTGAAGACATGTCTGATAAACAGTGTTTTCCGTAAAAAAGCTGCCCCCTAGTGAAAAAAAACATGAACTTTGAGAGTAAAATACGACACATAGAAGATAGATCTCCTCTGTCCATTAATCTGCACCCAATTTGGACTAAATCGGACCAACGGTTGAGAAAGGATGTCCCCAGAACCACTGCATATAAAGCCCCCCCTAGAGTCGAAGATATACAACTAAGCTTTCCCAAAATCAATCCAGTTCTTCCTCGCACTAAGGTCTATGAGGGTAAAAAATCTGATCCATGAAAGAGTTTTTAGGTTACGGCATGAACACGAAGGATCGGCACCGGCCCACGTGACGATGACATAATATCCCCGACTTTTTTAGGGATCTAATAAGAACATTTCCCAAATAGGTCAAAACATTCCTGTAAAGAAAAGAAACACAAACGTAGACTATTAATCCTCACGCGTGTATGGCAGGGATAGCGTAGTGTCCACAGTTTGTCAGCATGGCTCCTTTAATGTTGGGATCGTCCACCTCCACCATGAAGGAACGAGGGATTCCTGTGCTTTTCTTCAGTCTCAGAGGGGCCTCCACGGTTTTATCCTGCAGTCAAACACACAAACATCTACATGTTTACAAGAACACACACAACTTCAGCGCTGGGTAGCTGATCAAGAATTATTTTCTTGTCCCAAGACCGCAACAGATACCGCCGGAAAATGTTCCTTTCTTACTCCACTGCTGGGACAGTTCCTGATGTGGTGTCCAGTATTTCCACAGCGATAACAGGTGTAGTTGGCGGGAAGCACAGCAACAAAGTTCTTGCTGTAACTACAGACAGGAAAAAGACGAAAGAAGACGATTTAATGCAGTTTGATTTGATACGAATGTAAGGATAAATGAGCAACACAATAATGGAAGAGGAAGGGGGGGAAGGATGGAGACTCACGCCATGGAGTCGTAGGCAGACTGATTGACTATGACTTTGAGCTTCTCCTCCTCTGAGACGTCGACCTCAGCCAGGTTGGTCATCTGCATGAACACACAGTATCGGTGAGTCATGTGACCCAGGAGAAATGCGTCCTAGCCACAAAATATGGAGTATGTTAGCCTACCTTTGTAAAAATAGGTAAGACTCCAGAAGAACTTTTGTGATCCATCTGTTAGGATTAAACATAAAGTCAGTTCCAGTCTCTGGTTACGTGTGAGGAGAAGCTAAACAGCTTAATGAGACAATGGGTCCTCTGGAGACGATGAGTCCCCCAAAAGTCACCTAAAAATGACACCAGTATATGACATGTGCTCCAGTCCTTTGGACATATACTATGGAAAGGAGGACCTACCTTCACAGTTACCTCAAAGCCCTTTAATGTCCTGCTTCCTGTTTGGTTGAGCACATTCGGAGTCACTATTTCTTTATTTAAAAATGTGACTGAACCCGTTTATAATATGACCCAGTGGCAGCATGTATATGCCAAACAGTAAGGGGCCAAGGATGGAGCCCTGGGGGACACCACAAGTCCATGGCTATTGAGATAGTCCTATTCGATAAGTAGTATTTTTTTGGGGGGCATGTTAAAGCATGTGAGGACATAACTAAAGATAATTATCTAACTTGATGAATCCTAAAAAAGGCTCTAATAGTTTTCTAAAAATACACTTTACCAAATGGTTGAGCTTATATAATTAAAGAAGACCAGAATTTCAGCACGAGTCTGAGATATATATATTAATTTTATCATTCTAAAACATGCTTGACCAAAAATCCTTCAAAGTATTACAAAGTAAAGTAAGTATAAAAGTCTGAAATAACAAAAGGCACACCTTTGTTTAACATAATTAACATATGTGGGAAGTTTGGTGCAGCTTGTGTGGATAGTTTTTTTGGAATTTTTTTTATGTCAGGACAATATAAATGCTTATAGCTTTTGTCTAAAACCATTTTCATTCGTTCATTTTCTCCAAAAGGTTCTCCTGCGAAGGGGTTTTGGGGGACTGGAGCCTATCCCAGCTGACATTTGTTGAAAACCGGTTCAAACTACCTGTTCATCAGTGGGCCAATACATAGAAACAACCATCCACTCTCATTCACACCTACGGCCCCTCAGAGTCACCAGTTCACCTCTGATGCATGTTTGTGACTGCAGGAGGAAGCCGGACCACCAGGAGGGGGCCGACGCCGACACGAAAGAACACGCACCAGAGGTGGTTCCTGCGTAACCACGGTCACATTCTTTGCCCTTTCTCCACTGTGCTGGAATATATGGAGGTAGAGAGAAGGACCTGCTTCTCCTTACAGCAATGGTTTGGATGCCCCTCCATGTCAGTCGCTTGGGATATACTTATGAAACAAACTATGGGATGTAAAAACATTAATGGACCTCTGATGATGGATCTTCATGACTTTGGACATCCCTTGACTCCCAGCATCACCGTGGGTCAGACATTTATGGATGCCATTCCTTTAAACATGGACGTTCGTGTTCCCCTGAGGATGAATCATTACCACTTTGGTCTTTTCATTGGACACCATCATACATTTGTGACCAAACTGACTCTTCTCTAGTTTTGTGTTCTGCTGGTGTCTTTGTCACTGCTTGTGACATAAGGCAGAACCTGCAGCCCTCTGACGCTGCACAGGTGGTCCAGCTCCTCCAGGATGGAACGTACCTGCGTGCTGCTGCAAGATGGTTTGCTGTGTCTCCCAGCACATTTTCAAGAGCATGGAGGAGATGCCAAGAGACGGCCCGTTACACGAGGACAGCTGGACAGGTCCGCAGAAGGACAACAACCCAGCAGGTGGTGGGTCAGGGATGGTCTGAGGAGACAGATCCTTGGATGGTCTCACAGACCTCCACGGGTTATCCAACGGTACCCTGACTACTGTTAGGTACCAGGATGAATCTCAGACCCACTATCAGACCTTAAACTGGTCCAGTGGATTCTGGGTTCCTCCTGGTCCAGGACAATGCCCGGCCTTATGTGGTCGGAGTGTGTAGGCAGTTCCTGAAGCATGAAGGTATTGATGCCATTAACTGGTCCTCATGGTTCCCGAACCTGAATCCACCTGAGAACCTCAGATGTTCTGTATGGCTGCATCGGACGCCACCTCCACTGACCACAGAGGGTCCAGGAGCCCTGATCCAGGTCTGGGGTCCAGGGGCACTGATCCAGGTCTGGGGTCCAGGGGCACTGATCCAGGTCTGGGGTCCAGGGGCACTGATCCAGGTCTGGGAGGAGATCCCCCAGGACACCATCCTCCATCTCATCAGCAGCAGGCCGAGACGTTTTCAGGAGGTCTCTTTGGCATGTGGGCCTCAAACACACTCCTGGGTCACATCATTAGATGTGATGAAATCCACTGGAGTTGGATCCGAACCTTCGATTTCAGTTTTCACTTAAATTTTTTTGTAATTTAGTATCCAGCCTTAAATACTTTCATAATTTTGACTTCCACTGATTTTTCTTGCATAATTTTGTTCTAAACAAATTACCCAATGTACATCAATACAGATTTCCACCTGGAACGTTTCTTTCATCGAGTTCCGGCCCGTGATTTAAGCCTTTACTTTTTTTTGAACAGTGTATTTCCGATACTGCTACTTTATCGCCAAACATTTTCAGGTCATAATTTCGCAACCATTGGTCCAATTTAGTGCCTATGAATCGACTCAAGGAAATCTACTTTGTGTTTATCATATTTTTTTATCATGTCACATTTAAATTGAGGGATTCAATCAGGGGAACTGCTTGTCAACTGCCGGGGATCGGGTTATTTATTTATTTATTTTTTGAGGTGATATATACCATTGATGTCTGGGACAACAGCAGAACCCTAGTTACCAAATATTAAAAATTCTACCAGGCTGTGCAACAACAACTACACTGCTTAATACCTTCATTACATTATTATATAACCAATTAGCTCACAACACCACTGTGTGTCATATTTTTTGACAAACTGGACCCAAACCTCTCATGATTTCACCATTATGTCATTGCACCAAAACCCCACAGCCCTTTGATGGTTTGACTCTGATATTAAGACTCCAGCACCACGAGAAAGTAAAAACTTCCTGTCAAAAATCAAAAATTAATGGCAGCCATTGAGACATAAGTAAGAATAATCTTAGCAGACATGATGGGTTACGTTGAGCTCCTGCACTCGTGACTCATTACTGGCATTTATTGTAATAACTTTTTGATTACGGAATGTTTTTCTCTCACAGGAAGTTGTATTTTTTTACATTCACTTGTACGCGAGAATCACACCGGTTTAGTAAGTAGTGTGAAAGTGATTCCGAAAAAAATAATATTTCATTAATGGTGGTTTTCTTGGGTTTGAAAATTGAATCAGGTGCAATTTGATTTCAGGTTAAGTCGATTGTTTGTCTATTATTCTCACAGTAGTGAATTCTATATGAACACTATAAATGTAAACATTCGGATTCACCAGGTCTGGAATGTTACTCGGATCCACTTAGGACACTGTGTGTGTGTGTGTATGTGTGTGTGTGTGTGTGAAAGTGTGTGAGTGTGAGAGAGTGTTGTACGGAAGTTCTTATCGCATACATTTTATCCAAAAGTCTTATAATGGAAAAGGATCCTTGAAAAAAAAAAAAAAAGAAGTTCAATCGTTCGTTTGTTCTTGATCCCATGATGGAAACATTTCCAAACCCATAAAAAATAATACATAATCAAATCCCTTCAAAAGATTTCGAGTAATCCTAAGAAATCAACTAGAACTGGTAAAACAGAACCTCTTAGCGTCGGTAACAGCAGAACATACAGTAAGTGTTATAATTCCAGTATGATCAGTATTTTTAATTTTCCAATTACTTGGTTTTGCAACGCTTACAGATTTTACTCGGCGTTATATTACAGTTACTACAGAGTACTACAGGAGTTTTTGTTTTGATGACTGATTTTTTACAAAATGACCACGCATTCATTAATTATAATAAAACTTACCCGTTAATGTCCTGCTCAACTGTTTGGTTGACCACATTTTAAGTCCTTATTTGTTACGGAAAAATGTGACTGAACCTGTTTATAATGTGACACAGTGGCAGAATGTATATGCTAAAGAGTAAGGAGCCAAGGAAGGATCCCTGGGGGACACCACAGGTCAAAGGGGCCAACGGGAAGGAGGTATTAAACATGAAAATTGATAAAATCCTATTCGATAAGTAGGATTTTTTTTTTGGCATATTAAAGCATTTGAGGACTTACTAAACAAAATGATGTAACTTGATCCATCGAAAAAACTAATTATGGTCAAAAAGTTTTCTTAAATCATGGTTTACAAAGGTTGGTCAGGTATCTCAAATTAAATGTATTATTATTATTAATAATTATTATTTTAAATAAAATAGATAAAGTAAGACTTTTTTGTTCTTTAAAAAAATAACTGACCAAACCATTTTTGTCATTTAGTGTTTCTAATGGTATTAAAAATTAATGCCCCAATTAAATTAAAAAAATGTGCAAAGAAATACTTTTTCTATATTTTTTTTTTCCTGTGTGAGGACATTACAGGGTTAAAGCTTAACATTGCCACTTCTTGTTTAATTTAAAACCCAGCGTGACGGAGTTCAGAGCCCAACCAGAATATTGTTCATAGAAGTGTGACACATATTCATGCCCGGCTTTATTATCATTTATCAGACAGATCTGTTGAGAAAACGGCATTATGGGACATTTATATTGGGAAACGTTGGAGCAGAATCGACTTGGGCGCTATAAAAATCTACTTCTGTTGCTTAAAAGTCAAATTTAGTCGCGTACTGTTTTTAAATGTGGGCGTACCGTTTTTAAATGTGGGCTTGTGTACTAACTTTACAAAAGAAAGAAAGAAAAATTGGTGTAACTGCCCTTTAAGATGTGTAACAATCATTCCTGAAACCCATCAGGGTTAACGGAGGCGACGCATCGACCGTGGTTGCTCTCCAGTGAAGTCAAACACATAATCAATACATAAGACGGCTTCATACAAATGACTTTATTGGTAGAAAAACACAAAAGGAAAAAGTTTTTGTTCAGTCCAACAGACTCTAAGAAGAGTGGAAGACTCCTACTGAGAAACCAGAGACACAATCAGTCAGGCCGGTGAACAACAATCCACGCTGCAGCTGGTAAAAGCTGCAGGTATGTGTGTTTGGGTTAGTTCATAGGATCAAAAAAAAAAAATCAGTATAAAGGAATGTTGTGAGGGTTTTGTTCCTACGGTAAAACTACGACACTGTAAAACCTGCTTGAATAAAGTAAGCGCTGATATTCCTGTAGGTCCTGTATTTTAAAAGGCATTCATTTCTGAACTGGATTAGGTATAAAGTTTCATCAGTGTTGGTGGATAACCTGCCAGCATATTTTACGTCAGAGTATTCTAGATGTAATAAATTGTATTCCAGATTAGGTGGGATATTATGGAGTCATCATCGCCCGCGCGGCGTCCTCCACCACAGATCCTTCGTGTTAACGCCATAACTCAAAAACTATTACATGGATCATTTTCAAATTTTATACCCACATAGACCTTAGTGCGAGGAAGAGCTGGGTTGATTTTGGGAAAGGCAGGTTGTTGATTTCCAACACTAGAGGGAGCTTTTGCTCAAAAAGTTTTCGGGCCATAATTCCTGAACTGTTGATCCGATTTTGTCCAGATTAAAATGTATGAAGAAATCTATTGTCTACATGTCATATCTTACTCTAATAGTTCATATTTTACTCATTAAGAGGAACTTTTTTACAAAGAATATTATTATTAACTATTTTTCGGACATAATTTCATATTTAAGGGGGGATTACTTGTCCAACGCAGGGGATTGGGGACTTTTCGGGGGTATACCCTTGTTGTCGGGGACGACAGCGTAAGCCTAATCCTGATACTAAATTATTAATTCTGACACATTCAACCCTTTTATGGTTAACGGACTCTTTTAATTAAATCTGTGGATTAAACAAGAGACAATTGACCAAATATAAAAAAAACGAACGGGACTTAATTTGAGTGAAAGACGTGGATCAGCACAGACTTCAGGGTTCCTCAGAGAGGATGATTGTATCTTCATCTGACGCCTGAACACCGGACACTGACTATCAGCGGCTCCAGCAGCGGTTGGGTTTATCAGCAGTGAATAGCTGGCTGGAGTGATAACATGTGACCCGCCCCAGCAGCAGCAGCAGCTCCACCCCCCCGCTAAATTATACCGACTGTCTTCAGCAGCAGACAATGACTGGTGGGACATCAGCGCCATAATTTAACACCTGAGAGCCCTCATTAGAGGGGAGGAAGGTTTGGACCCAGCAGAAAACACTGCAAGAACTGTAATTGGGATTTTTGGACATTTACTTTTCAATAATATTTTAGATTTATCGTCATTGGAAGACTTGATTTATCTGAAAGCTGTTGTTTACAGCTTAACTTACAGTGCTGTTATAAAGTATTGGACCCCTCCTTATTTATATTTTCATGTCCGCACCTCTTACTGAACTGTGTTGGATCTTCAGACTAAAGATAACGTGAACAAAATAATCCAGTTGTGATTTTATCTGATCAGGTTTAAAGGATTATCCATAACCTCAACCACCAGCATGAATAATAATTCTGTTCTTGAATGTAACCGCTTCCATTAAATAACTGGAGATCCGTCTTTTATGTCGGATTCTGGCACATTCTTCATTGGAGAACTCTTCAGTACCGACACAAAGGAGGGTTCGTGAGCATGAACTGATCTTTGCAAGTCCTGCATCTCAGGGAGGTTCAGGTCCAGACTTCATCTAGTCCCCTCCAGAACATCAATTTCATTCCTTTTGAGCTCTACAGAGTTGGACTTAATCTTCTGCATGACCCAGTCGCTCGAGCTTCTTCTCACAGACTGATGACCTGACATTCCACTCCAGAATCTTAGTCTAGAGAGCAGAATTCATGTTTTCCTCAATTTTGACGAGTCATCCTGGCCTTGAATCAACATCTTCACTCTGCCACCTCCATGCTTGACCGTAGCTGGAATGATCTTATTGTGGAATGTTGTTTCAGATGAAGCATCAAGTAATTATGTCGCCGAAAAGTCTGGGATAATATGGAAACGTCCTCAACGCTGCCTCCTCCCCATTCCCTGTAGGTCCTTCATGTTACCGCGATAACTCAAAAAGTCTTCCATTTTTAAATTTTATATCCCTGTTGGCCTTAGTGTGAGGAAACACTGGATTGATTCTGGACGGACCGGTTGTGTATTTCCGACACTAAGGGGGAAATTTATATCCAAAAGTTTTCAGACCATAATTTATCCACCATCCAAACTTGGTGCGAATGAATCGGCCTGAGGAGTTCCATCTTTCTCATATTTCATTCCTTTTTTTTCATCTTTTGGCTGTTCCCTTTCATGGACGCCACAGTACCAGGGACGGTGTATGTTAACCCAAGTACAAAATGATCCGGTTTGGAAATCAGATGGTTTTGGCTTAGGTTTTATGCCAGATGCCCTTCCTGACACAATCATCATCATCATCATCATCATTTATCCGGTTTTGGGACCGGCACTAGAAGTACACTGATTTCTGACCCCGACGAGGCTGGGCTTTTACTCGAAACTGAAAAACACTTTTTCAAACATAACTTTGAACTCCGCAAATTAAATGAAATCAGGGGGGATTGCCGGGGTTTGGGGGCTTCTTGGGGATATACCTTCGCTGTCCAGAACGACAGTTTAGGCCTACAAGTTAGCAGTAGTTTTTGCCTCGCCATACCCCGATGGATGCCATTTTGCCCAGTGTCTTTCAAATAGTGGACGCGTGAACAATGTGGTGGGAATGGCCAGTAGATCCTCTGGATGGTCGGCGACTTCCTGAATGAGACTTTTACGTTCTTTTGGAGGAATTTTTGGAAAGTCAGCCATTCCCGGAAAGGTTCCCTGTCAGTTTGAGGATATCGTGTGGAGTCCTACAGCCTCAGGAATAGCCTTGCAACCCTTTCCAGACTGATGCGGATCAATCACCCTCTTCCTCATCTCCTCTGGGATTTCTTTTGAGTTTGCTATAATGTGCCACAGTTGAGACCTATTGAGAAAATGCTCTATTGAAGAGACGTGACTGAACAGGGCTGGTAGGGATCAGGTCTGGGTGTCTATGTCTACGTTTGGTCTAGTCCATCTGCAAACAGTTATTGATGCTAATGCCGTCATTTTCAAAAACGCATTTGGCGTTTACTCATGTTGCCTATGTTTTATGTAAAATTCTGTTTGAAGATCCAACACACACACAAAGGGTTAAACATTTGCACAGCACTGTACATTTTAAACAGGAATTTCCCTGATTTGGATCAGTAGTCTGAAACCGGACGGAAACCTTTTACACAACAGGAAAAAAACCCAATAATTAGATGTATTATTGGCTTCTGTCATCACAGAGGTTTGGAGAGATTGCATCACTGGGTCCGCATCATTTGAAAGTAGATTTTATTCATTCCTTTAGTCTCACCGAGACAACAAAGGGACTAAGAGAGAGAGGTAGACTTACTTTTCCCGTTTTCTTTCATGAATTTGTGGGTTTGATTTTCATCTATTATCTTGTTTTATCATTAAGGGCTGAGGTTAGACCACAGAATTGGACCTCAGCAGGCGAAGAAGTGAAGTTAACTACTGCAATTTTACTTTACGTTTTTACCCGTTTATGCTCAGGTAAAGGTGAGCGATAGATATTAGTCTCTGCTAACGATGCGTGTGTTTAGTGGAGCTGCAGGAGAAAAAGTGAAGTGTGATTTGGTGTGGTTACGTACTGCTCTGACGCTTCCAAAGCCATGGTGCAGCTGGAGATCGGACCGCTGGCTGAAACACAACAAGAAATCATTTTTAGGCTAGTTTTACAGGAAAAAAATCAGCCAGAGGACATTTTTACAGGCACCGCTTTACTTCAACAACAGCGTACAGAATATAAATGTCTACATAATCAGATATCACATTGTAACCAGCAGACAGATGACAGATCCTCGTGGGGAAACAATAAAGTACCAGCGATTGTCTATGATATAGCACTGTGATTTCCTACATTACCCAGAATGCCTCAAATGAAGATATGACGATTTTCAATCAGCTGTGAAGTAGGTGTGTGAAGAAATCCCCACTCATAAGCATCGTTTCCACAGCAGCTTTTTTTTTTTTCCAGCCACATCTACTGAACATGTTTTTGTGGACTCCTCTTAACGTCCCCCTCTGTCTGAAAGTTGACCCTCAACCCTACATCTTTAATCGCCCATGGACAACTCTGCAATAATATATGTCTATTTTTAGAGACAAGAGTCTGTATTTTAGTCTCCTCTTTAATATAGTACTTTTATACATGTATAATTTATTCACAGATAAAGCTGACTCTGCAAGAAACTCCAGGGTACCCGTTTGGGGGCCACATCCAGACCATGAGAGGGTAGGGTGGGCTTCTACGGCCTGGGGACCTTAATGGCCCGAGCCTGCAGTCAAAAATGTGTGACACATTATGAAATGCAAATGTGACAACAGAAACCCAGGACTGTTGAGTAACTGAAGTGATATATTGAGAACAAAGGCTACTTTCGGAACTGAATTGTGGTGGTGGCCTGTTGATGACACATAATATTTACATGCTGAAATCGGCTCGCAGGAGGAGGAGGAGAGAGTAGAACTGAAACTGCACGGTGACGTTCACCGAGATTACCCGGATATCAGTCAGCTCAGAGAGGAGTGTCGGTGGTGGGGTTGTTAGCTGGGGCACCACCCAGGGGGTAGGATTTACCCCTTGGGTGGTGCCGGTGTTCCGTCTGGGGTGGTCTTGGCCTCTCCAGCGTGTGGAAGGCCCCTGTCAGGGGTCTGGGCAGATCACAAGGTCTCAGTATGGGCTTTACTCGCTCTTTGGAACAGTTTTCCCTTGCCAGGGGCCCGCCGTCTCCTGTTCCCCTGTTGGCCGGCCCCTGGTGAGGAGAGCTCCATCTGTGGCCCTCTAGGAGGGGCCGTCGGCCCACTACCTTAGGGGTGGTTGTGGGTGGGGGCTCCGTCTTTTCTGTTGCGGTGTGGGTCTTGGGTTGGACGAGACCAGGGGTCTGCCATCTCCTGTCCTTTTGTGGCCGTTGTTTGGGCGAGACACTCCCTCCAGTTTCCCCAAATGGTTCTCCCTGAGGCGCATGGCCTTAGACCCTTCGTACTCTGTCGGGCTGTGAGTCCCAATGGCGACCAATGGGGGTCGGCATGTTGTTGTAACAACCCCCCACTTAAAACCTTTCACACACTCACACACACACACACAGAGGTATAGAGGAGGTCCAAAATCCCTTAAGTAAAACCTCAATAATGTTGATGATGATGATGATGTGTATACATCACTGCCGTTATTGTTTTTTTTTGTTGTTATTGCGTTTAGTCTCGCCCCTTTCCCCCCCCAACCTCTCTCTCTTTTCTCCCTCCCTCTACTTCCACTGTAGTAGAGGATGATAGACTCCTCCTTTGCAGAGGAAAATCTGTCTGTGCGGCAGCCAGACCTTCGTTCAGCGTGAGGTCGCTGGATAAGACGGGTTTATAAAAAATAAAAAAAAAGGTTAAACCCTGCTTGAGCCAATGAGGTGTCAGATTAATTATCATAATGGATAATCATGAATATCTGAATTTTGCAGGTTGCTCTTTTGTGTCTCCTTAAATGTATTTTTGGCCTTTTATTTTTACATTAGTCTTCTTTCACGTTATAATTAGAGGTTAAAGTCCCCAACCTCAGAAGGAGAGAAGAGATTCTATTCCAGCTAGTTCAACTTAAGAGACATGGCTGCATGTGGAATATTTTCTATCTTTCAATCATTCAGACTTTATTTGTATAACCCTTTTCAAAAAAAAAACAAAAAAAAACACAAATGGCTTCAAATAGTAATTAACAATAACCTTCCAGTACACACACACAAAACATACAAATACACACACAGCAATGACATCTTAATTGAATAAAGCACTAAAACAAGATTTGTATTCATAAAAACAGGAAAGGAGGAAATGTCGTCATAAACTTTATAGAGAAAACACGTCAGAACTTCTGCTTTGACATTAAGCCTGATCCTTTTTTTTAATTTTATGACGGGTCTTTCACTACGTCTGTGGAGTATTTATTAAAAAAAACAAAAAAAACTAATCTAACCACTTCCTCTCACACAAGCGCTTTTCATAGAGATCCTGCGGTCGTGTCACAACGAAGACGCTTCCTCTCACAGCTTTAATGACGACTCAGTGTTAGATTTTAGAGTAATAAACGTAAAATGTTTAGAATCCTGTGTTATTGCGGCGTCGGACCCTCAACATCTGTCCTCCACTGACGGAACAATATGACAAATGCTTCACAGAACATTTCAACAGATGCAGAAATGCCCGGCGGACTTAAACACCCCATGTATTTTCACAGCGACATGCACATGAAACGACTTTTGTCCCTGATGCAGAAACCCTTTAGAGGGACTGAGAGCAGAAGTTTGCTCAGAGGCACTGGCGCAGAGTTCCCGTCCGTCTGCTTGTGCAGGTGGAGAGTTAGTTTGAATGCCATCACTCTGCTATGCAGCCACGGCTCTGCGGGCCTCATTCCTCCCTGGCTCTGAGCGTGGTGCTGACGGGGCTAATCACATGACCCCCACTCTGCTCCAGTGGGGTCTTTTCCTGCTTTCCATGCATAAAACCAACCCTGCCAGTGACACTCCTCTCTGAGCTGACTAATATCTGAGTAATCCCTGGGAACGTCACCAGAGTTTCATTTCTACTCCCTCCTCCTCCTCCTCCTCCTGTTCATATTATGTGTCATCAACAGGCCACCACCAAAATTCCGTTCCGAAAGTAACATTTGTGCTTGATACATCACTTCACTTCAATCAACAATCCTGGGTTTCTGTTCACACGTTCGTATTTTATAATGTGCCACACATTTTTCAAAGGGGGGCAGGTCTGGACTGCCGGCCTGGGCCAGTCTAGTCCTTCACTTCACTTCACTTAGAAGCCAACAGATTCTGACAGCAAGTGTCAGAATGTGGCCTCTTTTTGTTCTGGGCACTGGTAACAGCTGGATGGTCGTTCTCCTCGCTAGCCCAGATGATAATCTCCATGATTTCCAAAAGGTATCGTCTAGGTGATGAGATCGTGTTATTCCGACTTATTCAGTGGTTATAATGTTATGGATGACTGGTGCATGCCAGATCTACCCTTCCCAGTTTATGTTTGTTTATTTTTAATTTTTTTCACATCAGGGCTGTAAAACACAAAACAAATATTCGCAAAACCAACATTTAGTGAAAAACGTTGTACAAATATTTGAACGAATATTAACTGCCACGGGTGAAGGCGTGGTTCAAAAGTTTTCACAGTTAATCTATCAAGCCTGTGAGAAGTCCCCCCATCAGCGAGAGGACGCCCCTGAAGATAGAGTGGTGGCGACTAGATGGAGGCTCTGGGTGGAGACTTTGCCAACAGCAGGGACATTAACATTTAGAACTGTACAGCAATTTAAATCTTTTTGGTGCCAAACCCAAGAAATACACTTACATGTTTCGAGTCTTGCTTTTGGAGCTGGAATTGGATCCGATGACGGGGATTCTCCTGACGATGACGGAGGAGCCTTTGGGGATTAGACCTTGATCATCCGTGTACTCTGACGGGGGCACAGGGAGAAAGTGAGGGTTTAAAGTCTCAGGATTAGCTCACACAAAATACTGTTTTGGAAACACGGGTAAGCATTTTCCATTATAAAGGAATCATGGGGCCTTCACTGACACGCCGTTAATGTGAGTTCACTCTCTGGTTTGGAAAATATGGAGACTGTGAAAGGAAAATGAATTTATTCCCAGCTCAAAAGAAATTGTTGCTTTTGGGCAGTGCCCAACAGAATTATTGACATCTTTAAAAAAAATTTGTAAAATGAGATGCAAAAATGTTTTTTGTCTATACCCATGATCTTTAATGAGAGTTATTCACAAACCTTTAATTTAATTAACAAAATTAAAAAAGTTAAAAATCCCATAACATTCAGAACATAAAACAAATATTTTGAGAAAAGATGTGTGCCACAATAATTGGTACCCTGCATTTAATATTTAGCTCCGCCCCCTATTCCCACGATAACAACCTTCTGTCGTGTGTGACGAGGTCTGAGAACACATGGGGGAAGATCTGTGACCATTTCTCCAGACAGAAACCCCTTCAGGTGTTGAGGTCCACACTAGTGGACTCTCCTCTGCAGCACATCCCACAGATGTTCTGTGGGGTTTAGGTCAGGTGACTGGGATGGTCATGTAAAAACCTTTATTTTGTGATCTCTGACTCATTCTTGGGTTGATTCTGAGGTGAGCTTCAGATCATTGTCCCGCTGGAGGGTCCAACCACGGCCCACTTAAAGTTTCCTGACAGAAGCTTTTAGGTTTTCATCCAGTATCTGATGGAGTCCATGGAACCATGTCTTTTAACAAGGTTCCCTGGACCCTTGGAAGAAAAACAGCCCCATAGCATCAGAGATCCACCACCAGACATCACAGTGGGTATGAGGGGCTTTTCTCTATGGTTTTCTTGCTATGCAACACCAATCTTTGATGTTTGATGCCAAAAAGCTACACTTTTGTCTAGTCTGACCTCTGACCTTGTTCAACTGGTTTGTGTCATACTGATGTTGCTTTAACAGCTGGTCTCGGTGTAGGCGCCACCTGATGTTGGTTAGGGAGACTTTCTGACCCCAAGATTCAACTGACCTCTGACCTTTGCAGACATGTACTCTTCAAGGATGATTTTTAACTTCTCCCGTATCTTTAAACGTCTTAATTATCGATCTAACTGTTGAAACTGGCATTTTGAAACGATTAGAGATCTCCATCTATCCATAGCAGGATGCTTTGCAGCTTTATGACATTTCTTTACATCATTGTTGCGTTCTCTGGTCTTTCCCATCGTGGAGAACGTCAAACAGAATTAGGCCTGTGTCACCCATATTAATACCCCAGTAGAACATAAAGTCACCACTTCTGAGTTCCTCCTCAAACAGGTGAATCTAGAAATATATAAAATAAGACTGGAAATGTGCTTCAGCTGCCTTTTAATCAGAGAATTTTTCTCGGGTCGCCAATAATTATGGCACACCTGTTTCTGAGAACAATTATTAATTTCATATTAAGAATGGGTATAGATAGATATAATAATAATAATAATATTAGATAAGACCTTTTCTGCATCTGATTGTACATGTTTTTTTAAAGGGTGCCAATGATTCGGGAGTCCTAAAACGACACATCAAGACCTGCAGGAGCCGCTGTGACCCAGTCATCTTGCCATGACAATTTGGTCCTTATCAAAATGGCTCAGATCTTTGCCAGTTTTTCCTGTTCCTAAAAATCCACTTTGGGGACAAAAAGTTGACTTGCTGCCAGGTATATCCCGCCCACTCTGGCATGTGGCACCGTACTGAGATCATCTACGTTAACTCCGTCTGTCAGCGGTTACAATGATATGGCTGATTCAGACTTGAGTGAATTATTTGCTTTATATTTTTTTGTATCTCGGCTTGAAATGTAAAGTTTTTCGTAACCCTTTAACCAAACAAGAAAAACCAATTTGGAGAAATGATTGCTTTGCACTTTTACCGTACAAACAGTACAAAAAACAAATGACATAAAATTATTTCTATACTATATTGTCTAATTCTGTAAAAATAGTGAGTTTTAACAAAACTAGCTCAACCTTTTTGTAAAGCATGTTTTTAGAAAACTATTTGTCTCTTATCAGACTTTCTTTGGTCGTACCAAGTCTGTTTATACGTCCTCACATGCCTTACAATACCAACAAAAAAATCCTCCTTATTCAATAGGACTTTCTCTATAGCCTTGGTTAATGCCTACTCTGTGGTGTCCCCCAGGGCGCCATCCTCGGTCCCTTTCTCTTTAGCATATACATATGTAAGCCTCTGGGTCCTTTTATGGCACACAACCTTTTGAGGGTCTTAAGAAACAGAGACAGAAAATGTGCTCAACCAAACAGTCTTCCAGCACATTAAAGGGTTAATGCTCTTTTTTTACAGTTTTTTTTTCTTTCTTTAAAAGCTGCCATGACCATTGTGCAGTGTTTGATGGCTCCTCATAGCTTATCTATAGGATATTGACTTGCCCTAGGCAATTCTCAGAATTCAGATCATGTTTGATATCTGAATGTTTCCCTTTTGATTGTTAATCTACTTAGCAGCTCCTCTTCATCACAAACGACGCCTCCATTATCACCTCTACTAACAACCCTGTGTGATATCCACTCCCCTGCGTGAGTGGTTATAATCTAATGGTCATGACTAGCCTGTGCTCCTAGCCGAACTTTGCTATTTTTATCCCTCATGACATGTTGGGACTCTAACACGCTGTTGCTGCTGGCACTGCTGATCCCCAGCCTACTGAAGGCCGTGAACGCAGCAGGAATGTGGTCCTTTCAGGCCTTTAGGACTTTTCTGGACCCCCGTCGGGCAGAGAGAGGGGAGACCTCGGCGGGCAGCTGTCACAGCTGAGCCACGTGCTTTCTTTCAAAGTTCGGTCAGGACAAACTGTCTGCTTTAGGTGGATGATGGTTCCTACCTTCTTGGGTCTGGGCGTTGGTGATCTGCAGGTCGCAGTCACCGGCTCGGAGCCTCTCCCGCCCCATGATCTGCCTCTTCAGCTCGGAGAGCGTGATGTGCGGCCCGTCGAACAGCACCGTGTCGGAGCTGAGTCTGGAGGAGAACTTATAGTGAACATGAGTCATGCTGTGGTGAGAGACGAGCAGCACTTTCCTCCACAGTTAGCCTCCGCGAGCCGCCGCGCGTTCTCCTGTCGGTAATTAAAAAGCGACGATGAGGTGTTTACGGGATGACATGTCCCGGTGTCTACCGGAGAAGCAGCGGAGACTCGAACCAAGACGCTCAAAGTCGAGTTCACGTCTGATTCAAACTTTTATTCCTGCCTGAGCTGAGGTGACAGAAACCACCAGCTGTTTCCGCAAGCAACGAGTCGTCAGCACAGCGCGCACGGTCTGATGTGCTGCGTTCAAATGATCCTCGGACGTTCACACTCCATACGCTGTAATAAAAAAAAAAGAGAGAAAAAGTTCCATTTAAATTACGGTAAAATAACGACGGCCGGCATTGCCAGAATTTCGACATAAATTAATATGATGAGCATTTTCAAGACATTACGGTAAATAACCGAAAAAAACATCATACTGTGAATCTTTTTTTTTTTTTTTACAAAGACATTAAATTAAATGACATTAAATCTCTCAAATATACACCATTCTTCTAATGTCCCGTTTCTGTAGAAATGAAGGTATGCTGTTGCTAAATGATTAAAAGTTGTTTTTATTGAAAACTATAATATACATACCAGCACAATTTTTGAAATAGTGTTATCAAGAATTATTTCACTGTAAATTTGGGTTTTCAACATATTCTGACGGCAAAAAATGAAGTTTTCTACTGTTATGAATTTAATTGTCTCTTACTGTTGCCATTTGAAAGTTTTTTACTGTAATTTTAAGTTTTCATAGTGTACAGAAAAAAGATGGAGTTTATTTTGAATGTATTACATTACAGATTATTTATGTATTACTCTGAATTTATTGTTATATTCTGTTTTTTATTAAATCTCCTTGTAAACAGGTTTACAGTATATATTTATTCCATGGTATTTTACGTAATGTGTTCAATTCTGGCAACCGTTATACCTTAAATTAAACAGATTATTTTTGCAGTGCATAATGCTCAAAGATAGATAGAGATTTATAAAGCTGAATATTTAGATGTGCAGAATGTTAAGAAAAGAAAGTTCATGGTTTAAATCTTCATAAGTGGTTTTATTGCATACCACAAACTTCCACTCCATCGTTAGAATAAAAAAAAAAGATCAGAATAAATGTGTATCAAGTAGTTGTTTATTAGATATTCACGTTTTAAAAGGTGTTTTATTCATGTTTACTTCCTTTTGAAATAAAAGTTAAACTAAAAAAGGCTGTTATGAATATCTAATACGTTGTGTTGTATATATTTTTTTACCTTAAAGAAAAGTAGGAGCAACACGCATAAACAAATAGTGTTTTTGAAAGAAAAAACAGTCACCATACACATTGCTGCTCACACTTTTTGGTAATAATGCTTAAAAAACGCAAATCCTATATCTATTTTTAGGTCTTCATAACGATCCAACTGAAATATTAGATTTACGACGTTTTCCTGTGACACGTGAAGGCATCGTTTTGCCACCACGCTCCCAGCAGTGCACCTGTTTGGACTCAGGGGACAGCAGGCAGCAAAACAGATTTACACCCACTAAAGATTAGATAATGGCTCTAACCCGTCCAGTTATTCTGTAGGGAATCTACTACCTTTATTATACAAGTAGAATTAGAAAATCAAATTGTAGGCTTGCGTCTACTATGAATAACAATCCAAAACAGAGAATTATAATCCAATAAAGATAACCTCACCGACAGTCAGTCCCAGTTTTTTCTCCTTTTTTTTAATCAGAGAAGTTATAATAAAGCATTTTTATTTTAAATTCAACAATATTGGTAGTTTCTGTTGTGTTGTTTTTGTAGAGTAAAATCCAGCAGAGGGAGGCAGAGCACTGTTTATGATGCTGGTGGTTGTGTGATAGCTGAGCTGTTCTGCAGGGTGGAGTTTGTCTGAAGGTTCACATGTTGATGAACTCGGTTAAACATTCACAGATAAAACTTGGCAGGATCAAACCGTGTTATCTGACTGAGCACAAACTAAGCCTGCCTCTTTTCTCCAACCAAGTTTCTAACAGACGGCGAGGACTGTTATCAAACTATATTCCAATCTCAAACTGATTCCATCAGTATGAACAATTATTATAGCTGGATTTGATTTAATCTGAATTACCGGAAATATTTCATCTGACATCAGACATTTGCAGTTGGATTTCTGGCATCAGAAAGGACAGCTCTGGGAAATTAGGCATGCGTTTTCACCACATTGAAAACGCATGAAACGACATTGTTTTTTTAAAATTCATTATTGCATTTTTTCGTTTTGTTTAATTTTACCAAAAGTTTATGTTTTCCCAGTAAAATTCTTTGTTCTCCACATGTTTTGACCATAAAAATGTAGTTGACAGTTTTTTACTGTCATTTTGACTGAATCTTAACAGTGTGTGTGTACGAACATTTAAATTTACGGTAATAAACATGAACCACAAAACAAGAACATACCTTGATTTATACAGAAAAAGAAAATGTTAATTGTGTATAACTGTGAAATACTGTTGATCTAAAGGTTTAGTGGAAAAAAAGTAAATGTTATAGCCTTTTACAGTAAACAAGATTACTGTATATACGTCTTTTAATATGGTATTTCACAATATGGTAAACGTATTTTTAACAGTGTAATTCTGGAAACCACACTTACTGTTGATTAATCGTTAATTTTTTTTACAGTGTATATATTTTATAGTGCTTTATGCTAATAATCCTGGTGCTGTAATCTCTCCACCGCAGCATTTAAAGCTGGTGCTGGGATGGTTCTTCTGTGTATCCAGCATGACTCAGCAGAAAAACCCTCACGTTCAACCACCGCGGATCAAACCTGTTTGCAACGGCGCTAACATCTACATCCTCTTCCGATTACGCCGTTTATTTATAAAAAAAGTACTCTGTTTTGACATGAAATTTATTTTAAGCCACTTTTTTTTTTGGTTTCCTGTCAACAAACTTATATAACAAGTATATTTATAATTCCATCCAAATGTGCGCGAACAGATTTAGTGCACTAGAAATATCATAAAATAAAGTATATATTCTTTTCAGCACATGTAGCATTAATAATGAATATATGTATTTAAGTATTCACTGATGCAATGTCACGCAAATTGGTTTCTGGGACCCACTTGTTAAAATGATCACATCCTCCCGACCCGATCCACGGTCGGCCTTATAATAATGAGAAGGGTAAATCTGTGCATGAATCCATATTCCTGACCGTCTCCAACGCCTCGCCGCTGCTTATTGTCAGAAATCCGCTAATCGGCTATTACACAGAGACCCCTTTAACAAATCACAGCTGCATTTCACGCGTCGGCTTATTTTAAACATTAATAAATATCAAATGAAATGAGATCAAAGTCATGTATTTAAGTGACGTTAACAAGCTCATTGTTTTTATTTCTCTCTGTAAAACTTTTCACTTTGCTTTTAAACCAGGCATAATGTGAACGTAGGAGGGATACCAGGCGGCCGTTTCTTCCTCCTCTCACTTAAAACAAACAGAATTGATGCTCGATTTACAATTGAGACAAAATGAGACGTCTTGTTTTCCCTGCCTGTGGCTGCAGAGTGACACAGGTCCTTAAGTGGGTATAATAAAAACACAATAATCATCAACTTTGTTTGTACGCCGCCTTTAAAAACAACTCTTTACAAAGTGCTTTGACATTTGTGATCTCTGAACCATCCTTGTGTTGATTTTCAGGTGGGCTTAAGAGAGCTGTCCTTCTGGAGGGTCCAACCACGGCCCACTTTAAGTTTCCCTGACGGAGGCTTTCAGGTTTTCATCCAGGTTCTACTGGTTTTTGAGTCCATGGAACCATGTCTTTAAACAAGATGACCAGAACCTTTGGAGGACAAACAAGCCCTACAGCATCAGAGACCCAACATCAAACTTCACAGAGGGTATGAGTGGCTTTTCTCTGGGACCTGCTTTCTTGCCAAGCCACACCCATCTTTGATGTTTTTTTGCCTAAACTTTCTATTTTGGTATCATCTGACCTCCGACCTTGTTCCACTGAAAGTCAGTCTGTCAAACGGTAGGAGCTTTAGCTTGGATGACAGCAGAAACTTTTTTCTTGCTATCCTTCCAAACAGCTGGTGTTGGTGTCGGCGCCACCTGATGGCGTTTATGGGGACTTTCAGACCCCAACATTCAGCTGACCTCTGACCTCTCTAGATGTGATCCTCCGAGTCTTTTGGCAGTCCAACCATCCTCCTCACAGTGTGTGGGGTCGGTTTACAGACATGTCCTCTTCCAGGGTAATTTTGAACCTCTCATGTCTCCAATCCTCAAACTTACTGTTGAAATGGAAGTTTTGAACTGTTGGCAGATTTCCATATATCCGTTGCGGGATTTTTGCAGCTCTGCAACTTTTTCTTCACACAAGAACCTGAAAGAGGATCAGGCCTGTGTCACCTCATATTTATACCCCAGTAAAATAGGAAGTCGCTGTTCACCACTCAAGAGTTCCTCCTAAAACCAGCGAACCTAGAAATATAAAGGACGACTGGAAATAATGCTTCAGCTGCCTTTTAATACAGCAATTCCTACGTAGGACAACAATTGTGGCACACGTGTTTCAGAGAAAAACGTTTGTTTTATATCAAGAATGAAATGTTTCTATTAGTTCTGTTACTTGAGTGAGCGTACTTAATTTATTCTCACTTGCACATGTGGTCAGGTGGCTACGAAAGGGGTTTCTCCACGTCTCTCTCCCCAGCAACACCCTCCAGCTCATCCTCGGGGATACCATAGCGTCCCCGTGTCAAAGCCTTTGGGATTCTACAGACGTTATATGACGGGACCTGAGCAGGTCATTGATGCTAAAGTGGAGCTAACGTTAGCTTGACCTTGACACCCGGAGCTGTACTGCTCACATTTGTTTAGCATGAGTGATGCAGGGAAACGTCAATCATCCCACAATGTTCACAATTTTCACATTGTATACCAAAATAAACCGTAGTGTGAGGAAGAACTGTATTGATTTTGGGAATCGTCCATTGCGAATTTCTGACAGTAGGCAGAGCTTTATCCCCAAAAGTTTTGGGGCCATAACTTCCTAACGTTGGTCTGATTTAGTCCAAATTTGGTGCGTATGAATCGACTGAAGGAGATCTATCTCATATATATCATATTTTATTCTAATAGTTCATATTTCACTCACTAGGGGTTTCAACAAAAAACACAGTCTTTTGTGTATAACTTCCCAACTGTTGGTCCGGTTTAATCCAGACTTGATACACATACGTTGACTCAAGAAGATCTATCTTACCTACATTATATTTTTCTCAAATGTCTCATATTTACACCACCAGGGGGAGCTTTTTTAAAAAAAATGAAAAACACTGTTTTTGGATATAACTTCCTAACTGTTGATCCGGTTTAGTCCAAACTTGGCGCATTTGGTTTAAAATGCGTTCATAAAGGAGCTGTAAAGCGGCGCCGACATGGATTTCCCTCAGCACAGAATGTTCCTGCCTTTTTCTAGCTGACTGTGTCTTTAAGTTTTCTATTGACAGTAAAAAGTAGGAGGTGAAATTCCCAGAATAATTACATTTGAGTTGGTACATCAAAGAAAAGGTCTTCTCTGTAAGCTAAACTGCATTAGCATAGTCGCAGTCGGTGCTGAAGGGGCAGAGAGGAGAAGCGAGGATGAAGAAGAAAGTAGCTTAGGAAGCAGGAAACCTCTCTGACGTCATCGCCACAGGTTGGTGGCGGCGACACGCAAGAAAGGACGCATCTTCTGTCTCCTCATCTCCTCAGCTTCTCCTTCTCTACCTCCCTCTCCTCTCCTCTCCTCTTCCTCTCCCTGCTCTGCTCAGCGGAGGGATTTGCCCTATCTTCCCTGGCTTAACGCGCCATTGTGAAAGCAGTGGGAGGATGGAGAGATGGAGGAGCAGGAGAGAGAGCGAGCGAGGATGAGAGGGAGGCAGCCGCCGCCTTTAAACTGATGTTCTTCTTATCGTGATGTGACAGAGGACACGTTCGGTGACTCAGCCACCAAAGAGCTGCTTGGAAACAATTATATCCTCAGCTTTATGTGCGTGGGAGCGCAGGGATGGAAGACCGTGTCTCTCTTATCGTCTGTTGTGGTTATGGGTTGTTTTTTTTTTATTTGTGGAAAGTTTGATTTCAAAAATTGAATGCAGAATCCTCGTCATGCATTTCTTTTGTTTTGTCATTGTTGTTTTTTTTAGGTATTTAAATGATTTTACAACACCGTAGACGGTAATGTTAATGTTTTATAATATCCACACACACACACACACACACACGTCTGTGACCGTCTGACTCGATATTGATTGGTGGATTTTAGTGCCTAAAGGATTACTTATGAGTACGTGGGTATAAATAAATAAATAAATATTCTTCTTCTAGTTGATCTACTTGATGTAAAGTTGACTGATACGTGTGTCGCAGTAAAGACGGTACACATCTTTCTCAGGGTGTACTTCACGAACAACAGACGAAAAATGGTTAAATCTCTTCTGCCAACTTCAAGACGCTTTAAGGCAATCAAGAAACGTTTCCTCCCCTCCTCCTCCCCCGACCCCCACTCCCACCCCCACCTCCTCTCTCTCCTTCTTCTCTTTCTGCTTGAGCACCATTCACAGCTCCCAGCCTTTTATCAACACTGCAGATGGCAGTGTGTTACTCCACTCCAAGCTCTCTCTCTCTCTCTCTCACTCACTCACTCACTCACTCTCTCTCACTCACTCACTCACTCACTCTCTCTATCTCCCTCCCTCTCTCACAAACACACACACACACACACACACACACACACACACACACACACACACACACACAATCACACACAGACACAGAAACAAACCCAAACACACACACACACACAAACATACACCGACACACACACTCACGGACAGAAACACACAAACACACACAGAACCACAAACACACAAGCACACACACACACAGACAGACTCGCACACACACTCACAGACAACCACAGAGACACACTGACAGACACACACATATACACACAGAACCACAAACACACAAGCACACACACAGACAGACACACACACACGCACTCACAGACACACAGACGCACAGACAAACAGACACACACACTGACAGATACACACATAGACACACATATAGACACACACCCACACACACACTCACAGACAGACACACACAAACACACACAGACACACAAAAACACACACTCACAGACAGACACACACAAACACACTCACAGACAACCACAGACACACACGCACTGACAGACACACACATATACATACGGCCACACACCCACACACACAGTCACAGACAGACAGACACAAAAACACACATAGACACACACTCACAGACAGACACAAACACACACAGACACACAAACACACAAACACACAGACACAGACACACACCCACACACAGACACACAAACAAACACACATATACACATAGACAGACACCCACACACACACACAAACGCACACACACACACAGACTCATACACACTAGACGGCTCTCTTTGTGAGCGACAATGTTTCCCAGGTCTTTTCCCTCAGTTGTCCCTCCTCAGAGAGGAAAAGTGTCTTTTGTCCTGAAAAACATCAAAGTCCAACCAGTCCGACGCTTCTTCAAGTTCAGACCGTGAAGCAGGAACGACAGCGACGACAACACAAAATAAATAATAATAATAATAATAATAATAATAATGATACTACTATCTATTACTACACTACTACTAGTGATAATATTAATAATACTACTATTATTAATAATCGTGATCTGTGAAACACTTATTCAAACAAAGTCAGGATAAAAACAAATGAATATCTTAAAAAATGATACAATCAGGCATGAGACTGTTTCGATTTATTCTTGGAAATTGTCCTTAATTGATAAAAGCAAGATTAAAAAAAAAGTTATTTATTTGTGTTTTCAGAATAAAGGTTACTATTAATTAATTTCCTCACCTCAAGAATTTCTTCAAACAAAACTATGAAAAAAAATGATTTCTGTTTATTTTGATTTCTTAAATATATTCATTTAATATTCTTGACATTGTAAATGTATCATAAAATCAGTTCAAACACTATAAACATAATTAGACTTTATTACTAATGATTTATTATTAATTAATGATTAATTATTTCATGAAATGTGTTGATTCATGGAAAATAGTAAAAATGTTTTACTCAGTATTTGACCCTTACTACAAGTATTTGACCGTTATTACAAGTATTTGACCCTTACTACAAGTATTTGACCCTTATTACAAGTATTTGACTTTATTTGGTTTTATCAAGTTACTTAATTATGTTTAGTAAGTCTCACATGCTTTGATGTCCCCCCCGAACAATCGGCTTCTTTAATAAACTTTCTCAATAGCCACGGCTAATGACTTCTCCTTGGCGACCCCTTTACCTGCAGTGTCCCCCAGGGCTCCATCCTTGGCCCCTTACCGTTTAGCATATACACGCTGCCATTGGGTCATATTATAAACAGGTTCAGTCACATTTTTTCAGGACGATATTGTGACAGTTGAGCAGGACATTAAAGGTTTAATTGCATATTGGTGTGTGGATGTCTTCAGGCCAAGACTTTAATCCAACACGTATCATTTGGGCCGGGTTAAACCGTGGACAGTGGGCTTCCTGAGTATTCCACGAGTATTTGTGACATTAGGAGCTTGTCTGGTTTAATATCAAGACCGTGAGTCAAACTTTTCTCATGAGTGCGTCTGTCTCTATATTTGTCTTAAATAAATCCCTGACTCAGCGCTATGACATTTAGTAATCAGAGCAAATCGTCTTGTGCACAAATAAGTATTTTATTATTTTCAGTGAGACGTTACTGATGGATACGGCGCTATGAAATCCTCTGATGAGGGATTCCTGCTGGGAAACGCTCTGTGTCTTTTATGGACTGTTTAGCATAAGGGGCCATTTTCTCTCATTGGGCCACGAAGCTGAAGAAAGCAATTACTACACTGCCGTCCCGCTCGATAGGAGGGTGGGGCTTCAAAACAGGAAGAATGTGGCAGAGGGCAAAACAGCTAAGAGGATCAGGGAGAAGAAAAAAAAAGGGGCAGAGAGAGCCGGGGAAGAAAAGGGGAAAAATTAAAGAGCGAGCGTCGGGGAGACACTGAGTGATAAAATGGCACACAGAGAGGGGGGGAAAAAATTACTGGCACCTAATTCCAGTGCAGTGGAGAGTCTCCCATAATCCCGTCATCCACCCTAATCCCTATTACGACGCCGCAGAGCGCCATCGGTGACGTCACAGTTATGAATATTCATCAGGTGAATCTGAGCCCTCCACAGAATCCTTCCTACTCACAGCTCACACTCATCTCCTCTGGCTCTTACTTCATAGTCCGATTATACAGAGCGGAGGTTGGGGACGTCGGTACTGGCAGAGGGCCACGTTTGAAGACAGGGTGAAAGGCTGGCCATTGAAGTGAGGGGGATCTGTGATGATAGGTGAAGGACGGGTATAATGATGTGCAATTTTGTATCCGTTATCTCTCCTGAAAGGTTTTCAGTGTTTGGCCGGCTCAACTGTTTGGTTGGGCACATTTTTCTGAACACGACCCTTCAAAATAAAAGTCACATATTGAATTAAAAATAAAAAGCAGCCAAAATGATACAATTAGAGTGAGAGTTACGGAATCGTCATTCTTGACTGAACCAGTTTATAATATGAACCTGGGGGCAGTTTGCATATGCTGAAGAGTAAGGGGCCACGGATGGAGCTCTGAGGGACACCACGGGTCTAAGGGGCCCCGAGGAGGAGGAGGCATTAACCATGGCTATTGAGAAACTCATATTCTACAAGAAAAGGACTTTTTTTTTTTTACTTATTAAAACCTGTAAGGACTTTTTTCCCCATGAAAAACATTTTATTTACTGTTTAAAAACATGGTTGACCAAATGATTTGTCATTTGTGTTAAGTTTAGAGTATCTAAGATATTAACTGTTAAATTGCCAAAGAAATAAAATATAACCTAATAATTTTCTCTTTAATTTTTACTTTGATGTTCCTTTAGGGGTGGAGCTGGGGGCTCAGTGGGCTGAACAGAGACACTGAAGTGGAAGGCGCCGGAGACGACCTGTCGCAGAGTATTTGGGTAGATATTCAGAAAGTTTGTTGGAGTTGTTGGTAGATTCAGAGGCTGGCATTTACTGAGGAGGAATCGGGATGAATTCTTCCTAAACTTGGTTACTGTTGAGCCTTGTCGGAGGTTAGCGCCCCCTAAGTCCTTTTTTAAGTTAATGTTTCTCTTGTGTAGGCTTGATTAATCGTAATTTCATAATTGTGTCTAAAATATAAATCTTTATCATTATTAAGTATGGTTCAATATAATGAGCATATTATTCAAATCTTTTTAAATTAAGTGTTTTTTTCTTCATCCAGCCGTTTCTTTTAGATGACTGGATGATTTTCCAGGCTTGTCCAACTGGGAGGAAACCCTGGGGTAGACCCCGAACTCTCTGGGGGGACTATATATTCCATATTGTCTGGAAATGCTTCAGGATCCCCCAGGATGAGCTGGGGTGTGTTGCCGGGGAGAAGGGATTTCTGGAATTTCCTACTCAGCCTGCTGCCACTGCGAGCCGACCCCGGATAAATGCAAGAAAATGAAATAGCAGCTTCAACCAACTTTGCACAGTGGTTCTTCACGGCCCGTAAAAATAATAAAAGTACGTACTCATAATGATGTTGAAGACCAGCCGTGATCAGTTGTGGATATTATGGGATTTTGTTGAGAGCTCAGAGTCAGACTTCTAGCATTTCAGCTTTCAGCTAAAAACATCTGAAATTAAACTGTAAGATTATTAATCCTTAACAGCGTAGACCGTTGAATGTTAAATATACAACATCATTATTATTATTACATTTATGGTAATGTTTTTCCTCATCAGAGAATATATTGACATCTGGCTTCTATTGTTGTTTTATCCAATTTGAAAAAGCTTAGATTTACTCTTTTTATGTGCAACTTATATCAAAAATTGTGATATAGTTTATCAGGATTCACAAACTAGGTTGCTTATATATTGTAAATATCATACAGGACATGTTGTTAAAGCATCAGAAAATGTTTTCGATAGATTACCTTTACTGACAAAAACTAGCACTCAGGAATGTTATGAGTTACAGATTAATGATAAAGCTGCATTAGTTGTTTTCCATAACAGTTTGTGACACCTGGCTCACCATTACTTGTTCAGCTGTTTGGTTGAACACATTCTGAGTCACTATTTCTTATTGAAAAATGGGACTGAACCTGTTTATAATACGACCCATTGGCAGCATTTATATACCAAAGAGTAAGGGTCCGAGGATGGAGCCCTGAGGGACACCAGCCACCGAGGAGGAGACATTAACCACGACTATTGAGAAAGTCCTGTTTGATAAGTTGGATTTTTTAGCATATCAAAACATGTGAGAACTTACTAAACAGAATTATGTAACTTGAGAAATCCTAAGAAAAGTGTAATTAGGTTCAAATAGTTTTCTATTTAAATAAACTTTATCAAAAGGGTTGTGTTAATAAAAAATGATTACTCTTTAAAAACATGCTTGACCAAAAGAAATAGTCATTTTAAGTGTCTAAGACATTAAAATGTTTTTTAAAAACATTAAATAACCAACAATTATTCAAACTCCGTGATCCTTCTCCACCTCCTCCCTCCTGTGGAACAGATGGAGACCACCTGATGTGTCACACGGATAAACGCTGCTCACAAATGATGCAGAACTCTCGCAGGAATGCAGAAATAAGACCCTGCCGCATTATTTCCCATCGTCATAAAAAGGGTCTAAACCTGTAAACCCTCATTTGTATATACAAACACACATAATGGTCTGTCTTCACCTCCTTCAAACACGACACCTCCTCCTGTCTCCTCTTGAACTACCTCCCCTCCGTACTCCCTGTTTCTCCTTCTCACATCCAGACACCTGCAGCAGAGGAGTTACTTATCAGACAGCTGATACACATGGCGTCCGTGTGGCGTGTGTGTGTGTGTGTTTTTGTCGTTATCTCGCTCCCTCTGCAGGATGTGATGGCGGATCTCCCAGCGCCACACACACACACATTGAAAAAACACACAACAGTAACTCAACACAGGCACGTTGAAAAGGTGACTTTTTTTTTATTTTTCTAATGATCATACTGTATATAATATTCTTTCTCTCTAGATATAGGTAATCATATTTATAATATTATGTAAGTAAAAGTGTGCTTTTATTCACAGCATGTGTCCGTGTCAGACCGCTGTTAGTTGGAGGTTTACATTATAAAGTATACAGTGAAACTGGCTGGCAGTTGTGTGTGTGTGTGTGTGTGTATTTGTGTGTGTGTAGATGTGTTTGTACATGTGTGTGTTTTGAGGATCTCACATTAGGGCTCAGAGGTGTGGAACAGCATGAAAGAACTGTCCATCGACACAGATTTAGCAACAGCTGATCATCTTGAACCTTTAAACATCACCCGTCAACATGCTCACAGCGCTTTTTAAAACCGGAAAAAACCCACATTTTATTTGTTGATGCCGCTTCCAGTCGCACGTTTGTCTTTGGGCTTGTTTCTTTTTTTCTTTCACTTACTTTATAGAATAATGGCTGGCTGTTGCTAAATACTGTCTTCATCGCCGTCGGAATAGCTTCAACTCAAAGCAGTTGCTACAAATCCTGCAATATACGCTACATTTAAAAAAACAAAAAAACAACAAAATTTTGGGTTGGTTTTTTTTCAGGAGCACATAATAAATACAATAATAATGAAATATCCGTGTTTGCTGGATTTGGACGCCATCTTCGTCTCTCTACGCTGCATCGTCACAAAAAGTGAACCGATCTCACACTTCTGCATTTCTTCTCCTGAGTTGTGTTCTGGCGTTTGTTCTCTAACAGTCCTCAGGTCAGTTTGAAATGGACAGTCTCGTCTGCCAAGGAGGTAAAGTTTTTGCCTGCGTCGGGTTCGGTTGTCCGGATCTGCGTCTTTTAGCAGGATCGCTCAGGAAGCTATGAGTGGGTTTTGATGAAATTCCTTAGAGAGGTAAGGAATAGCTCCAGGGAAAAAAATAAAAAAATCCACGTCTTGCTTTCTTTTTTCATCATTCTTCAAACAGCTACATGATGCGTCAAGGTGCCGCTGTTAGCTAGCTTGCACACAGCAACGATGCTAACATCTCCACCTTTGTAATCGTCATTATGAGCATGCAAGAGCGCTAATATGCTAACATTCTTTCAACAATGAATTAGCACTCAACACAAAAATAGAGCCGAGGCTGCCTGGATAGTCATGACCCAATTGTTCGACATTGTCTTTGGACCTGGTACTGGTTGAAATTTTTGTGGATCACCGTAGTTAATAAAATACGCCCACAGGCGTATGCAAATGTTCGGAATTTCATTGCAAGCCATTTCAGGTGATTCACTTAAAATTGCACGTGCCATCATGAGGGGAAGTTAGTAAACATGTCGAGTGATTTGCCTTACGCATAATTGAGAAGGAATTTTGGTAAAACGTGGTTTTAAACTTCTCAGACAAACATTTAAATGAAATGTTAAATCCTTTATATCTGAAAACTTAAACACAGAAAATCGTACTTCCTTTTTTTTTTGTTGCACGCGTTAATGCCGCCATGTTGCGGCAGCATTGACCTACTGGGATGAATTTCACTGTTTGTAATTATCATTGGCCTGTTGGTGTCGCGTTTTTCTGTCAGTCCTTAACAAAGAGAACTAACTTGGATTATACCTTTTTCTTTGATTATCACAAATTTGTGTCCAAGGACACAGATACCAACTATTGGATCAAACTGATTGTGTGCGGGTAGCTGGATGAGAGCCAACGGACTTAAAAATCATACAGGTTCAAAAGAATTCCCCCAAAAATATTCAAATTTCAGGAAGAAATATACATGAAAAACAGAAATCTTTAGATCTGCAAGATCGCAAGTGGAATTTCATTTATATCTCTCCGATGGTTGTGGAGATGAGAATCGATCATGTATGAGTGGACGTATAGACGGACGGACCGGTGAACCGTCTCCTGTAAGTCCCCTTCAGCAGGAGCATTCTAGCAACTGTTGCAGAGGGTTTTGCATTTTTGCATAAAAATAAGGATTTCAGGTATCGATAATGGCACCATGGGAGTTTCATGATAATTCATGATAAAGTGGTTGTTCAGATATTTCAGTTTGGACCAAAGTGCTGGACCTACAAACTTGCTGCTAGCAGGGCAGCAAGCCGGACTGGACCTATTAGAACATGGCTTAGTAGGAAGTGATGGCGAATGGAGTCCTGGAAGGACATGGCTCTCTCAGGTGAAAGTCTGATCTCATACAAGTATATCACAGGTACAATTGTCTGAAAGGAAAAATGTGACTCTGGGGATAATCAACAAAAACCAGATTCTGTAAGATTCTGATCTTTTCGTGCAGACTGGGCCTGAAGAGGCTTTCTGGGGGTCTTCAGGACTTCTGAGAACAGAATGAAGGGCAGGCTACATACACCCTGCTGTGCTGATTTAAGAGCAGCTTTCATTAGGGATGTGATAGATCACTCTCTATCCCACTAAGCCCCCTCTGCCGATCCTAAATCAGCCTCGAAGGCAGGGGTGACAAGTCAGATCTGAGTGACAGGCATGTCAGAATAAAAGTCCGACGCAGCAGTCAGACAAACAACTTCCCTCTTAGCTTTAACTTCCGACTAATGCATGGCGGAACCTTAAGCGTTTGTGTATGGCTGCGTCTGCTGTGGAACGATCGGGGCAGTCGGATCTAAAAGCGTTCCCAGAGCGGCTGTTAAAGGTCGTGGGAATGCGGAGGAGGTTATACTGGAAGCCCCATGGCTGATGTGGGAGCTGTTTGAAGGCAGGACAGGCAGGCACTGGGTGCATGGGTGAGGGTGAGAGGCTAACTGTACACACACACACAAGTACCCACACACATACATACACACACACACACACACACACAATAATATCAACACACAAGCATGCAGGCACATGATTCCACCTGTAAGCCCTCCTCACACAGTAACCTTGTATTTGTGTATTTGTGTGTGTGTGTGTGTGTGTGTATGTGTGTGTTTTTGGTAGCAAGTGCAAAGTGTAGAGTGCTTAGAGGATGTGTGTAGTTTGGAATTGTTCCATTAAATTCACATTTCTCACACAGTTTCTCTGGTGGTCCGACTTGAGGTTCCACGTAGGCGCGTCACATGTCGTTTTCCTCGCACAGAAACATTTACAATGATTATTCCAAACATGACACAGTGATTTTTCTTTAAACAGGACAGACTTATCCCCACACTGCACTGGGCACACCTGGAGCTCAGAGAGATAACTGTGTGTGTGTGTGTGTGTGTGTGTTTCTGTGTTGTGTCGTTGCGTTTGCACTTATGAGGACTTTAACCTGATGCAAATATGTTTAAATCCAATTAAATGATATCAAGACTTCAATTTGTTGTTGATTTCTGAGGTTTGTCCCCATTAGAATTAGGTGAGGATGGCCTTTATTCATATAAAATATTGAATTGGCTGTGAGTACTTAAACAAATGTGGAGCGTGATATCCTCACAACAATAATGTGTGCGACCCTGAAATGAATCTATACCAGCAGAGATCCAAGGGAGATGTTTTGCTTCAGAGGCTTCTGAAAAAGTATGAGAGCCACCTCCTCCGGGTTTTCTTCTATTTTTCTGTTTATCTGGGATTGAAGTGTTTGGGATCATCAAAGAAAAACACATATATACATATTTACATATAACAAAGGCGACATCAGTAAACACAAAACACAAGTTTAACATGATTATTGTTCTGAAAAAGGTTATCTAACACCAATCAGCGCCAGTGTGGAAAAAGGATGTGGCTGGTATAATTACTGCCAGCTGCGTTCAACCAATCATCACAACCGTGTAGGCGGGTCTTAGGTCTCACCAGTAGCACACTATGCCAAAGTGAAAAGAAAATTCCAGGATAGGTGAGGAAGAAGAAGGCTGAACTATCCGTCTGGGAAGAGTTGCAGAGCTATTTCTAGGGTTCTGGGGTCACAGATCCACGTTATCTACACATTGAGAAGAATAGGAACTATAGAGAACCCTCACAGAAGGGCTCGACCTACCAAAATTCCTCCAAGAAGACACAAGTCACAGAAACATTCAAGGAGCTGCAGGCCACTCCCTCCTCAGTAAAGATCAGAGTTCATGGCTCCACTGTTCCAAAGACACTGGACAAAAATAGCATCATGGAGAGAAGGGAAGTCAAAGCCACCGCTGACCCAGATAGACATTAAGACTCACCTGAGTCACACCTTGTACGCCTGTGTCCTCAGTGATTACATCAGGCATAAACCGAACAAGCAGATCGTTAGAACTACCATCAAACATGGAGGTAGCAGTTTGATGTTGTGGGAAAGCTTTTGCTGCTCCGGGGTCAGGATGCTAAGGAAGCTTATTGCATTCGCCTAAGAGAAAAATATTCCCCGTGTTTATCCGGAATAACGACATTGTATCTCATTAACTCAGAAAAACCGATACCTGGATTTTATGTCTGAACAGCTGCAAAGTCCTCAGGGTGCCCCCGGAAAGTTGACAAACCAATAAAAAATGTCTTAAACTGAAACCAAAATACATCTGGATTAAACTAAACAAGGCGCCACACGACTTCTTCCGTGAAATCCACCAATCAAGGGAGTGAGACCTATCTCGCTAATTCAGAATTTTTTATTTCTGAGGCGAACGCATTACGCTTCCGTAGGATGCTTCTCCATCATTAAGGTAGCCATGAATTCTGATCTCTACCTGAAACTTCTGAAGGAGAATGTCAGGTGATTAATTCCACCTCTGATTGGCTCAAGAAGGAATACAATTTAAGTTTTGGAGCGGCTTCGTCAATGTCATCAACCTGAAATCCTCTGAGATGATGTCGTGCTCAAAAACCTTCCAATGTGGTGGAAAAAAAGCAATTCTTCATGCTTTGATGGTTGCGGTTGCTTAGAAAGTTGGCACAACCAGCTCAAGGAGGTATCGGATGACCTTTTGCCTTAAATCATCCTTTAAATCTTGTATTGTGTGTTTACTCAAGATGCCTTTGGTTTATTGTAATAATTTTTAGTTTGAACAAGAAACACCACAAAAATAAAGGATATCTGGGGGAGGGAGGTTCTAAACTGCCATCCCTGTCACTCTGCACACGATGGATTAAGCTTCATAGAGCGATGTTTTTCACATCGCTCTCTGCTGGACTGCATTGGCTCAATAAGTCCTCAAAAGTGCGGCAGCTTCATTTTTCAGTGCGTGTTCAATGAGTGTGTATTGCACTTCCAGTGTTAAGTGTCCCAGCGATGGATAGCGAGGTGACCTCTGGCACCAGTGAGGTGAGGTTAACGTCCACACGAGATCGTCCACGGCCTCTTCCTCCCCTCTCAGCAGAGGCGTCAAATGTGATCAAAACAACACAATCTCAGAAACCACATCAAAGTAGAAAAATGAAACTAGGATCATATAATATTACAAAGACTACGACCCCTGCTTCCCAACTCTAGTCCCTTGGATCAACCCTCCCACTATTATACCAATAACCATAATAGTATGTGACAGAGTTTGTTATCTCTCTGCACAATGGCACCTTTAAAGTAGAATATATATATATATATATGTTTTTTTTTTTACTAATAGTACAATTATTTTTTGTCGATATCGGAGTATCAGAGCTTTACGGTGGTGAGAAATGAGAGACACAGGTCTGGTCTCAAAAAGCACCCTGTGCTCTCGTGGAGTAAACTTCAATGAACGCGGGCCTACGAGCCCGGGCACCCATGTAAGGCGTCTTAAATGTAGCAGTCTCCCTAGGGAGTGCAGAGATTTAGGGTGCCATTTAAGACTCAATAAGAGAAAGAGCAAATATAAGCACTGGAAGCAGATGGATATGGCAAGCATGGTTTGAAAGGTCAATGCTGACATGGCTCATGGATGCAGTTGTGACCCTTGACCCCAAACAGACCCTCAGGACCCGTCAGGGGCCTCTGATGTGCTGAGCTACTAAGCTACTATGCCGCTGAGTCAGCACACTGCAGGAGCAGTTAGAGACCCTATCTTCTAAAACTGGAAGCTGTGATATAGTAAAAGTAATAATATTTGGCACCGAGTATTATTGACGATATTCTGATCCTATAAATTTCATCCTTATGCCAACTAGAATATTAAAATGAGAACTACCTCTGCTTAAGGCAATATTCTTCACCTCTAATTACATCAGAGCTGATCTACAGATAACAGAAGAAGCTGCTAACCTGTGACTAAGGTGTGTTCTCTTTTCCAAGAAGTGTTTCAAATTCAAAAACGGTCATTCCTGTGCAAATGCACACTGCCTTTTCCCTCCGATACAACACCCTTGAAATGACGTCGCCGCGGCTCTGAGCATAAAAAGCCCTTGTGTGCTCCTGTCCTTTAAAAATGAAATGCCCTTGCTTTGAGGAAAGCGTTTTTTTTCCTCTTTTCCCTCTCACAGCCCATGACAACTGCTGATGTTGTAGTAAGCTTGCAAAATTTAATATTTACATGTGGAGGACAGCGAGAGCAAGTCTGTGGCGATACACGTTTATCCCTTTGAGCTCCCTTTATGGCGTAAGAACGCGGCGGGTAGAACAGCAGCGTCATAAATTAAAGAATATGGCCAAGGTTTTAGCACATCTTTTCTACCAGGGTGCAATAATGACTCTTTGAGGAGCGGTGCGACTCAGATCTGCGTTTCATGTTCAGCTTGTACAAAACAGTGCAATCCTGGCTTCAGGAGGAAAAAAGTAATTCAAGCAGCTTCTCACGCTCTTTCTACAATTCTCTGATTTATGGCTATTTTGCCTCCACGCTCCGTCACAATCCTTCTCCTCTCCTCTCCTCTCCTTTAATGTGTGATCACGTGATCATGTGATGCCCAGCCACCATCGAGACTCACCATTAGTAATAGTGTCGCGATGTATGCAAACTGTTAACACTTAGCTGCCATTTACACGCACTTTTGATGAAAATGATTTGTCATATCAGAACCAGTTTATGCATTTTTTAAATCAAGAAATGTTTTAGTTTATTTTTGTTTAGATAATAGGAACAGTGCTGATTATTGGATGATCGTGGCCTTTAAGAATAGAGTGTATACATTAGGATGGGCCATGATTTCCCAATAGACGTAATAGTCATTAAATCACGAATGAATCACTGAAATAGTGTAACAGACTGTCGTCAGACTGGTGCCTGTTTGTAACACACATCTTCCTCCTGGCCGTAATAAACCTTCAGGCTGCTTGTAACCGCTTTTACCAGGAGAAGGACGGGGGCCGGTAAAATAAATGTAACGCTCTACCAACAAGAGAAGTATACTACAGCCATGAAAAACTTTCGTCAGGGACTCCTTTCAAAAGTAAAGAATTATGAGGCACGCTGCCAACTATTCATCATCATCATCATCACCATCATCAATTGAGACCAAAGTGAACAGAAAAAAGAGTCCATCGAAAGTTCAACAAAGCACTAGAAAAGTGAGTTTGATGTAAGACGCGCAGGACAGACACTGGACCTGATCCCAAGGATGACAGGTAAAGACGAGCTTCCCATCGACTTTAATGAAGATGATAGTTTTCAAACTCTGAAGCCAGTCACAAAGGGGTCACAAACCAGTGTACTTCTGGAAACGGTACCGGGCCTGGATTAATGGGGAGGGTTGTGTCAGAAAGGGTATCCGACGTAATACTTATGCCAAATCACACCGAACACGAAACCGGACCGGTCGATGGGTTAACAGTGGAAACTATACTGCTGTTTGTGGAAGAAAAGTAAGATTGAGAGGGGTGAGACGGGTTCAGAGACAGTGGGAGGTGAGGAAAAGCAGCAGTGTAGGCGTGAGAGTAGCAACTTTAAATATTTGGCACTATGTCAGGTAAAGTTAGAGCGCTAGCTGATGAGATGGAGAGAAGGAAAGTAGATATATTTCTTGTCCAAGAGACCAGGTGGAAAGGCAGCAAGACATGAAGCATCGGATGAGGGTACAAGCTTCTCTATCATAGAATAGACGGGAGGAGAAATGGGGGAGGGTCGATCCTGAAGGAGGAATATGATAAGAGTGATATGGAGGTGAAGAGTGTCAGACAGAATGATGAGTATCAAGATAGAAATTGAAGGAGTGATGATGAAGGTTGTCAGCGTTTCTGCCCCACAAGTTGGTTGTGAGTTGGAAGAGAAAGAGAATATCTGAAGTGAGTTCGATAAAGTGATGGAGAGTATCCCCAGGGGTGAGAGAGTGATGGTTGGAGCGGACTTCAATGGCCATGTTGGTGAAGGGAACAGAAGAAGTGACGGGTAGGACTGGTGTTAAGGACAGGAACATGGAAGGACAGATGGTGGTATATTTAACGAAAAGGAAGGGATATTTCCAGAAGAGGGAGGAGAACATGGTGACATATAAGAGTGGAGGTAGGAGCACACAGGTGGACTACATCCTATGCAGAAGATGCAACCTGAAAGAGATTGGAGACTTCAAGGTGTTGACAGGGAAGAACGTAGCCGGACAACATAGAAAGGTTGCATGTAGAATGACTCTGGTGTACCAAAAGAGGAAAAGAGCAATTGTAGAGCAGAAGATCAAATGGTGTAAGCTGAGGAAGGAAGGCTGCTGTGTGAACTTCAGGGAGGAGTTGAGACGGGCTCTGGGTGATGATGAAGAACTGCCGGATGACTGGGTTACTACGGAGAAATTGATAAAGGAGACAGCTATGAAGGTACTTGGTGGGTCATCTGGACAGACGAAGAAGATAAGGAGACTTGTTGGGTGGTTTGACGAGGTCCAGGAGAGTATATGCATGATGGGATTGACAAATAAGTGCAATAATGTGCAATAGCATGACAGATGAAGAACGTCGACAGGAGGACAAAGAAATGCGACGTAAGGAGACGAGAGAGGTGGACTATAACAAGTTGCATGAGAGCTTGGCCACTAAGGAAGGAGAAAAAGACTTGTACTGATTGGTGAGGCACAGAGATCGAAATGGGAAGGATGTGCAGCAGGTTAGATTGATTAAGGTTAGAGATGGAGATATACTAGCAAGTGAGAAGAATGTGAGGGCAAGATGAAAAGAGAACTTTGAAGAACTGAAGAATGAAGATAGTGAGGGAGAGAGAGGGGGAGAGAAAGTGGGATTAGAAAGTAAGTTCTAAGAATCAGGGAGGATGAAGTTCAGCTTTGAATAGAATGAAGAATGGAAATGGCGGTGGATCCTGATGACATACCGGTGGAGGTATGGAGGTATCTAGGAGAGCAGTGGAGTTTTTAACTAGATCGTCCAACACTATCTTGGAGATTGAGAGGATGCCTGAGGAATGGAGGAAAAGTCTGCTCACTTTTGCGAGCAGTGGTTTGGTTTCATGCCAAGAAAGAGCACTACAGATGAGATGTTTGCTTTGAGGGTGCTGATGCAGAAGTACAGAGAAGGTAAGAAGGAGTTGCATTGTGTCTTTGTGGATTTAGAGAAAGCGTACAACAGAGTAGTGATGGAGGAATATGTTAGAATTGTACAGGATATGTATGAGAGCAGCATTAAAGCGGCGAGGTGTGCAATAGGAGCGACCAATGGGTTCAGGGTAGAGTTGGTACTGTAGTAGGTTTGCTACGTTAATGGACGGACTAACAGATGAGGTCAGGCCGGAGTCTCCATGGACTATATGATGTCTACGGATGAAATTGTGATCTGCCGTGAGAGCAGGAAGCAGGTGGAGGAAAACCTGCAGAGGTGGTATGCGCTGGAGAGAAGAGGAATGAAGGTCAGTCGCGGCGACACAGAGCAAATGTGTGCGACTGAAAGGGAGGCAGGTGGAACGGTGAGGATGAAGAGTAGAGGTGGAGAAGATTCAGGAGTTGAAGTACTTCAGGTCGACTGGTCAGAGCGACAGGGAGTGCGGAAAAGAGGTGAATATACGACTGCAGGCATGGTGGAGTGGGTGGATAAGAGTGTGAAAAGTTATCTGCGACACAAGAGTAGCAGCAGGAGTGAAGGGAAAGGTTTCCAAGATGGTGGTCAGAGCAGCTCTAGTGGATGGTTTAGAGACGGTGGTTCTGACTAAAAGACGGCAGGCTGTGGATCTACTTGTGGAAGGATGCTGGAGGTGGAGCTGCCAGGAAGGAGAAAAGGGGAAGATCAAAGAGGTTTATGGATCTGGTGAGAGAGGACATGCAGTAAGTTGGTGTGACGGAGGAAGATGCGAAGGACAGGACAAGATGGAAATAGATGCTCTGCTTGGTGGACCCCTGAAAGGGAAAAGTCGAAAGAAGAAGAAAAGTTTTCGAACTGTGCCTTTTTTTTTTACAGCGCCATCAGGAAAAAAGTGCAAATGCAGAAAGTTTGTGGTAATAATGCAATAAGCAGCAAACTTGTGGAAAATTGGGGGCTAAAGTGAATGGTCACAATGTGCCGGTGGAGCAATAGTGGAATAATAGTGGAATAATTCCACGTGAAACAGTATCAAACGGTGATTTTTCGCTTGAAATGCCATCCCTTACGTACATACATGTACAAGTATGTGAAAATGACTTGTATTTAGCATTTGATGCATCAGCATATTTAATATCGGATTCTTTAAAACCTTTACTCGAGTACTGTTCACATGGGAAGTTTTCAGTCTTTGCTAAAATCAAGCCATGTATAACTTTAGTGCATTTTTCACTACAGGAAAGAGTTAGCGACATTTCACCAACCGTTGGGTGAACTGACTGTGTGTTAAAGAGTTGTGTGATTCAAACTCAAAAATAAATCAGTAACAGGAAAGTGAGCCGTGTCCCCTCCGAAAGAGCGTTATACAGTATTTAAGTGATCTAAGGGGAAATTTGTGTCCAATTTTAAGATTTCATTTATTTAAATTTTCATGTTGAATCTATTCCAAATGACTGATTTTGATGTTTTATATGTCGGCGAGGGAGCGGGAGAGAGAGAGATCCGCAGGAAGGTATCGTTTGTTGTACTAAAAACTGCAGGTGTTGGACCAAAACTGAAGGCTTGGCGGTCATGGTCCGATGAGCTGGTGTGTTTATGCTAGGAGCGCGTGTGCATAAGTAAGATGAAGAGGGCGGGAGGCGTTGAGTGACAGCTGGATGGATGGGGCTCAAATCCTCTGAATAATGCATCGGGCCTTCGATTCCACCTACTTATCTTTAAGTACACTTTTTTTATCAGATCCTCCACTGGAGAAATGTTTTCTTGACTGAAAGTCAGAATTTTTTCAGCTGGAATTTTGACAACAACTTTTTACTTAAATTCATGTGAAAGATAATCGAAGATAGGTAGTGGGCAAACCAAAAAAAAATGGACATCTGTTGGTTTATTAATGTCTTCTCGGCTCTGCCTTAGAGATTATTCACAACTCAGCGGTCCCCTCCCCACAGAACCCAGAACCCAGAACCAGCCACCTTCAGAAAACCGAACTAGCCTCTCTACGCGTGACACCAGCGGAAGACATGACCCAACTGAGAAAGGCATGGTGGGAGGAAGTATGCGGATGGCGGAAGAGAGGTGAGCTATGGAGCTACGCAGAAAAATGTGCAAGGTGAACGGTGAGGAGTGGATGCAGGCGATGACAAATATTTGATTCACCTCCATAATTCTGAGTTAAAAAAATAAAATTTGGAGGTGACGTGTGGCTGGAAACAAGGGCAGAAGGAAGCACCAATGATCCAATGCTGCCATCTAAGAGTCTTTCATTAGGGTAGTTCTGTCACACCTCCCCTCCCCCCTCCAAACAGCTGGCCTGGAGTCAGTGTGGTCACTCACGCATCTCTATGCAGGTGTGTCAGCTGACATGGGATCAGTGAGATGGGGGTAAATGTCAGGCTGGAAGAGGATCCGTTCAGTTTCGGTTCAGTCGGGTATGACGTGAGCTCAAATCAACCGATCAATACGAAATGAGTATATATATATACAACGAGTGTAGAAAATAATAACTAGTGCCATAAATGTACTGCCATTAAAGTGACGAGCTCCACTCTATGTTACGGATGTGGCTGAACTGAAAAGGGATGGATCCTGATCCTGAGGGGCTTTAAATGGGATCCTAATGAGAGCTCAAGGCCTGTTCCCTGCACCGATCCAACTCTGCTACTGGCTCAGGAGGACTGAGATCAAAAGGTCAACGATCAAAGTCTCCCGCCTCTTTCGTCTTTCTCCTTCAGTTCACATTATTCTGATATACTGGGAGAAGTTGCTCCGAACATGGAACCACCTGTGAAAGGCTCTCACAGTTTATCAATCCCATCTCTTCGACGCTGAAAAAGCCAGGAAGTAAATTCATCAATAGGAACTGGATATGCCTTCAAATGTAGAGATTTACAGCGAACGACAGCGACATGTGGACAAACTGGAGTTGGGAACAACTTCTCCAACAAAATGGACCCTGCTACTCACATTGAAACTGTAACAGGGTTCAGGATTCACAGTTCAAAGGCTAAAAGTTCACAGTTCACAGTCAAAGTTTATCAAACCCCTTTTTTTCCCCACCCGCTGACCATGTGTGGTCCTGCTCTCGCTCGCTCCCCCCGTATCTGTCTCCATTCCTCGCTTCGATGCTCTGGTTGGGCGATATCTGAAGCCGACACCTCTCAGACGGGCGTGGTCCTGCGGTTGGGGTCCTTGTTGTAGTCTTTGGTGAGCGTGCTACTCTGAAGGAACTCCCTCTCTGAGTTGAGAAGGCCGCCCAAGCCGCCGCCGGATTTGGTGCCGGCGTTGCCTGCCTCGCGTGGGTTCAGCGTGTACATGGGCATCTCAGAGGCAGCGGGCCCCGTGTAGCCACCTTTCCCCAGGGGTGAAGCGTCACGACTGGGGGCCTCAGAGGAACGGGCACTGGAACGGCGCCGGAAGCGGTAGCGGTAGGAGGGGATGCGGTTAAAGGTGGATTTCTTGATGAGCTCGGTGCGGGACTTGGCCCGTAGCTTGCGGTGCTTCTCGATGAACATGTGAACGGCCAGCACTCCCACCATCTCAGCCATGATGAAGGAGAGGGCGCCAAAGTAGAACGACCAGCCATAGGAGTAGGATTTTTTGCTGTCGCTCTGGCCCGGGTCACCCGAGTTTGCTGAGATGTAGACAATAATTCCTATGATGTTACTGAGGCCTGAGGACAAGGAGAGAAGAAGACAACAGGAGAATGGATGGGGTGAGTCCGATAGACTCAGTCAAAAAACAACAGGAACGGCAAACAACGTATAAAACTGATAAAAAGACAGAGCTTGTTTGGTAAATAAAAGCCCAACAGAACCAACAAAAACATCTCTGGTCTAGAGTTCTAGAGCTAAAACGTAACAATGAGAACGCTAACATGACAATCGTCTTCATCTTATTGGAAACGGAACCTCACAAACTCAAAAAGACAATAAATGCACATGGGATGGAATAAAACAGGATATATGAGAAAATCGAAATAATACTAGATACAAAAAGGAGATTAAGCCTGTCGTACCCGACAGCAAGGGTATATCCCCGAAAAGTCCCCAGTCCCTGCGTTGTTCAAGTTATCCCCCCGATCGAACCCCTCAAATTAAATGTGAAGTTATTCATATTTATTTTTCATTAAAGAAAATTCCCCCTAGTGAGTAAAATATGAACTGCTATGGTAAAATTCAGCCAATACAAGACAGATCTCATTGATTCATATGCACCAAATATGGACTAAATCAGACCAAAAATGTTTGGAGATAAAGAATTTAAGCTGTTCTACTAACTGTCAATCATTTTTATTACATATCTATAAAAGAAAAGTCCAAATTTCAAAAAATTTAAATGAACAACTGTATAAAATCTATGAAAGGACATTGAACAGTTGTTTTTTATGTTATGACCTGGGAACCATCATTGGAAAAAATAAAAGTCACTCATAGAATCAATCAAAATTCAAAAGTGTTACCATGGAAATGAAAGAAAAAGAACAAATGACAACTAAATATCTAAATCCATGACTGCAGTACTTTCTCAATATTGGATTATTGTTTGGAGAAGGTTTTGTGACAAAAAAGTTAGTCCCATTCTTATATCTTCCTCCTCACTCTGTTCATACACAGATAATAAATAGTTTGAAAATTCCAGACAGAAAAATTTAAGGAAAACACGAGAAATAAAAATGTGGTGTCGGTCCTGTTTCTGGCAGAGGAATCCCCAACGAGCCGAGATATTGTGAATGAAATAAAGAAAAGTAAGGGCAGGCCAGCCTGAGGGAGACAGAGAGGAGCTTGATGGAGACGTTGGAGAGAATCATTCCACACAGCTGGGATCTCTTATTCCATATCATTAGTCCAGAGTACGGTGATGCCGTGGAGTGGGACGCACAGAATGGGGACAATTAGCCAGCTGTAATTAACCAGAATTAGATCCACACTATTGTGGTAAATAATTACCAATTTGGCTCCATGAATTGAGTACAAAAGCTGATGGGAACTTACATATCCCACTAAACAGCAATTAAAAGCCCCTTTTGTGTGTGTGTGTGTGTGTGCGTGAGGTTAGTGTCTGCATCCACGCGATCCATTATGTGTGAGAGTACGTACGTGTTTACACTCTCACCTCCTTACACTGCATCACAGCGTGATCATGGTGATTTCACTGATTGATTAATCAGCTGCTGTGCCCAATTTCCTCACGCAGACACTTGAGCGCGCCTCAGATGACTGATGGCTTCTTTTTTCTGATATTTGAGTGCTGCACTTCCTCTGTTCGAAGAGGCGGCACTATTACGCACACACACACACACACACTCCCCCACACACCCATGTTCCTGTCTCAAATGCAGCGGGCACACTTATGTTTGAAATTCCTCAGGACATTTGAACCTGCTCGGCTCCTCAGCGGTTAATTTAGTCATTTTAAGAAGCAGCACCGGTTCTGTTTAAAGATGGCCGCCGCGTTGAGATGCATTTAAAAGCAGTGGGGAAAAATATGAGGGAAAACAGATTGTATAGATATCATCTTTTCCAAAGAAAATGCAAGGACCTAGCATATGACTACAATCAGCCATTATATTATAACCAACTGCCTACTGTGCTTAGGCCACCTTTCATTCCCAAAACAGCTTTGACCCGTCGATGCACTGATGCCACGAGACCTCTGAAGGTGAGCCGGGGTTTCTGGCTCCAGGACATTAGCAGCAGATCCTTTAAGTCCTGGAGGGTGCGAGGTGTGGCCTCCATTGATCTGATTTGTTTGTTCAGCACATCCCACAGATGTTCGATTGGATAGGGGATCTGGGGAATTTGGAGGTCAGGTAAACACTTTGAATTTGCTGTTTGTATTCCTCGACCATTTTTGCCGTGTAGAAGGGAGAGTTTTTTTATGCTATCCATAACTTGGTCTGCAGCAACGTTTTGGTAGGTTGTGTCTACATTTTGAACCCCCCCCCCCCTTCCTGACAGGTAGCATCGTGGCGAGATAATCACTTTAATAAAAAGTAAATATAGAACAAAAGGCAGAACACAAAAAGCAATGATCAATATTAATATATTATTATATTTTTGAGCAACAAACCAAAAAAGGCAGAATAGAGCGGCAGCATCAGGTCAACAGGATGTGTTATTCTGATCCAACCTGGAGGATGTAGCTGAGGAGTGAACTGACCTGCTGGAGGCACCATGGATGTTCTTTCTTAGCGACACCTGCTCACGGCTCTACATCAGAGTCAGGATGTGGAAGATGGACTTACTGTAGGACCTACTGTCTGCTCACTCATGATTGGAGAGGGAAATGGGAAGACACCCGGCTTTTAACCAGCAGGCAAACACACAGTGAGGACGAACCTGCAGAGACGAAGAAGATTCCGGCGCTGAGGATGACGTTGTGTCGGCTCCGGTAAAACTCACTGGCAGCCACGCAGAGTCCACCCAGGAACAGCAGACCCACACTCATGATGGGGAAGATACTGGAGGCACGGACAGCACCTGTAAAACATACGCAGGCGAAAGAACGTTTATAACTCGAAGGTCCAAACATTATGTGCTGTGTAAGAACCCGGTCCTCCAGAACGGGACATTTCTTTCACGCCTCTGCTTATGTTATTTGGAGAGACATCTCAAGAAGCAAATATATCCAGAATCCAGTGATTATAGAGGAATAGAAAAAAGCCTCTAGGATTATTACAAGGTGTGAGAAAATAGACAGAACCGAGTCAGAATTCACTGATCGTGAGTGGACAATGAGTTAATCCCAATCACAGGTAAAAAGCTTGTGTGAATGTGACAGTTGCCACACAGCAAGGCGGTTCTGAGTTCAAATCCACTTGGGGATCTTTCTGTGTCTGGGCCTGAGTCCAAAAACATGTAATTTAGGTTTCAACTGGTGACTGTGTGTGAAAGGTTGTTTGGCTCTCAGTGATGACTTAAAAAGTTGACCCCGCCTCTCACCCAATGTCAGCTGGGATCATTTCCAGCCTCCTTGAGCCTGAACAGGATAAACGGTTACAGGAAATGAGCGAAGAAATGAATACGGGCTGGGCAATAGATCGTAAAAAGGTCAGGATCTGGATTCAGACATATATGCGATCTTATTTCTGAAGATACAAGATACTAGGATTCTGCAACTTTTTAATTCATAACATAACCTGCAGCAAAGCCTGCGCCTGTACCGCCTGGCCCTTTAAGAAGATGACCTCATGGGTGTCCTGAACTGGCAACGTGAGGGATTATGGGAGCTGTAGTTCGTTATTAGCCACAGTAGCATGACAGCATGCTGGATAATCTCCGTCCTGTTCAAAGTGAATTTTGTTATCATTTGCAACCCAGGAGTAAGGATGAGTATTTATTCTGGCTGCTAATAAAGTTCTAATGAGCCAAAACAGAAGTTCTGCATGTAGGAATATATACTTTATATATGTAAAGAAAATATGTATGTATGGAAATGGTAAACTATAAATACGACAGAAATAAACCTAAATCTGTTTTCTGCAAAATCTTTGAGAGAGCAGTATGAGTACGTACAAAAATACTGCTACACTGTAAAAGCAGAGCTGACTGAAAATACTACCAATGGCATCTTATAAATGAGTAAAATTCCCATTCTCACTCTGTAGTAAATGTGTTGTTTTGCCTTACGGCAGCATTCAGGAGGAATAACCTCTCAACGTAGTAGACGGCATACGATCGCATTAGGTAGAAAGAAAAAAAGATGAAATCTCCTGTTGAGTGAACAATGATTTTGATGAAGCCCCAACCTCCTTCATCACTTAGGAGGTTCCACAGGAGAGCAACAGCTGGATGAATTAACATAAACTATAAACATATTCATCTGAGACAGTGTATAAAAAATATCTTACACTGTTCGCTACAGGAAGTGATTTAACATCACAGTCATATCATAGTCTATTTTAATTTTAATACCTTTTTTAATCTTTATTTAATGTATGTCTAGTCATATCTGTTGACATATATACATGTTTATATGTCTTTATTGTTTTCTATTGTCATTATTTAACGTTGGAGCTGCTGCAACGCCCACATTTAATAAAGTTCTTTTTTATTCTATTCAGATTCGTTATGTTTGTGGACGGAACCATCACTATGAAAAATGTGTCTCTTTTCACATACAAATACACACACACACGCACACAAATACACACACGAGAAACAAACACACACACACGGGCCACTGTGCGGATACATGCTTGACTGAGCCTGAATCCAGAACATGTTAAAGCCTTCAGAGGCCTCATGAGAGAGAGAGAGAAAGAGAGAGAGAGAGAGAGAGAGAGACAGAGAGAGAGAGAGAGAGAGACATGGCTGTAGAAGGACAAGATGGACAAAGACCAATACAGATGGGGAGTGGCGCCGACACATATGCAAAGCAGACTAATGAACAGCAGAGTTGATGAAAGTGAGAGCGCGGCTGCAGCAGCGGTGATTTATCAGTCGGAGCCTCAAACGTATCGACGAGGCGACACCATATTGAGGGATGTTGGCACACTGGGCTGAGCGGCGTTGTACTCCTCAGAAACAGCTGACGTTCTGACGACCCCCCCCTCACAGGTGTATCAGAACAGAAACAGTCAGAACATGCTTGTGTCTTTGTGTCTGACTGTGAATCATTCTCTCCTGCCTTCAGTCTCCTCCGTCCCTGCTGCGTGACTGACAGCTGCACTGACCAGTGTAGTGGCGTGGGTGCCTGTAGAAGCCCCGCCCCAGTGGCCCACACCCCTGGGCTGTATGGAATGCCGGTCACTAGGTCCCTGCTCCCTATTGGCTGGCTCGTGGTGAGGCCTGTGTAATTGGTTGCCTCTGGGAATGTTGCTCTGTGTTCAGTGGAGCAACGCAAAAGAAGCGCAGGCTGAATTCATTTCCCCCCTTTTTCTGTTTTTGTTGCTGTTTTCTTGCTGCTGGGTCCATCTTTGCTCTGTGTTTACTGCGGGAGAGGAAGAAGAGACACAGCCACAGAACCCCATGTTCTGTTTCTGCCTTCCTCTAAACCCTCCTCACCCTATCTCTGACGCTGCACCTTGTTTAACTGTGTTCTAGTACTATTTCTGGAAATAACAAGATGCTCTCTGTCTTCTACTTTGTCATTTTCTCATCATACCAGTATCTTTTTTTTTTTCATTTTGTTGATGAAACCGTGCTATCTTATGCCATTCTTGCTGATCTATCTCCTCTCGACGGTTCTTTGAAGCTACATATCTTTCATTTGCAGCCATTGATGCTCAAGATAGCTGTGTGGAACACATCGGTGGTGATTTCCTCCCTGCTGTATGAACACAACCTTATATTTATCTGATAAATGTGTGTTTCACAGCAACACCGGTCTCCTCCACTGTAACCTTCAGTCATTCACATGTCGCGCCAACTATTCTAATATCTTCTGTAGCAGCTGTGTGAGTGTTGTTTCCATCATCAATAAAGCATCATTAATGCTTTATTAATGCTTCATTAAGTGGATGAAATAGTTATAACACACAAGCATGTGAGGATATTTTGATTAGCCGTGCTAGCTTCGCTTTACTTCCAGGTCATGTGACTCACACTTAAATGTTAATCAACATTTTGAAAACTCTTAACCACCGTCGCACGTACCGACTTCAGCTGTTGCCATGGCAACCTGTTCACACAGCGGTCAGAAAGTCAGACATAAAAGCTGTTTTGTTTTAGTCTGTCCGACCTCCAGAACCCTAACCCCTGTCCCAGATGCACCCATAGGTGCTGACAGCTGATCTGGGTGTACAATGTCAAGTAAAGTCAAGTAAAATACAGACTTTGCTGACACACAGACGTGGGGGTGTGATTACTAAATCACAGGAGGAGCTCAGGTAACACTAGTCCTGTGCGAAGAAGAAAAATGCTAAAAGATTCACTAATCCCACTTTCTGGAACAAACCCCCAGGTGACTTCCTGTGGTTAACAGCACAGACGCCGCCTGCAGAGGTTTGCGTTTAACGATCTCCTCCCTGGTGCGTCTCTATGTTTTCAGGCTAACCTGGGATTCCAAGTTAAGTTTTATTTCTGTTACTTTTAAAATAAACGGATACTTTTATGATCCAACTATTTGCGTTGCTACATTTCAGTTTTTTTTTTTTCCCAGTTTATATCTCAGTTAAGGTTCTTTCATCATGATGGTTAGTTAGAATCCATACGGCTACAGCCCGATGAGACATACAACACATTTTGTGTTTTATATTATCATTATAATCCATAGCCTTAGTTGGCGCACACCTGAGGTTCAGAGAGGCGAAGAGGTGCTGCTGCTCCTGTTCTTCTTCATCCTCTCTGAGTTAATTGGACCCAAAACCAACTTTAAAGGTGCATTCCACCTCCTAGGCCTGTTATTACATGATAGCCTGAATCAAATTAGCCTTTAGTGCTACGACCTGTTTATCTGTCGAGGCCCTTCATTTTGTGTGGGCGTAGTGGCAGAACCAAACACAACTATATCCCCTCTCTTCTGATGGGGGGATAAAATGGAGAGAATTTGCAGCAAACCTTCAGGTACCACAATATCTGAAAAACATCAAAGGATCCATCGATCCCCATAGGAGGGGATAAAAAGAACAAAAAGCGCCAAATAAATTGTTTATCACAATTTTTTCTTTTTATATAACAAATAAACTTTGTGATATACATATTGAAATTCTAGTTCTATTATTTTCAGAGAGCTGATCCTCCACCCACGTTCTGTGACATATTCTGCCTGTACCAGCTGACATCAGGTGAGAGGAGGGGAACCAGTCGCCGGTTTATGATTGGACGACAAGTTGTGGACTGATAAAAATATTATGGGTTTCATTTTATTTAAAATATGCGAGAAATACTTAATGCTGTCCTTTCCTCATTTAAAGCTCCTTGTATTCATAATGAGAGGTAACCAGCCTCACTTTTTAGAACGTGCTAAAAAGTGAAGATAACAATATTTGTGTGTTTGTATATTTGTGTGTAATTTGTGTGTGTTTATGTGTGTGTGTATGGGTATGTGTGTGAGTGTGTGTGTTTATATATGTGTGGGCATGTATGTCTGTGTTTGAGTACATTTGTTTGTTTGTGTGTTTATGCGTGTGTTTATGTATGTCTGTGTGTGTGTATATATCTGTGTGTGTGTAGTCGCTGTGTGATTGTGTGTGGGTTTTTCTGTGTATATGTATGTGCGTATGTGTGTGTGTGAACTGTATATGTGTATGTATGTGAATGTGTTGGTGTATATGTGTGTGTGTATCGGTATGTATGTCTGTGTTTGAGTGTAAAAGTGTGTCTGTGTACATGTCTATGAGTGCATGTAATTGCGTGTTTGAGTGTGTGTGTATATGTATGTGTGTATTTGTGAGTGTGTGTCTGTGTGTGTATATGTCTGAGTGTTTGTGTGTGTGTGTTTAGTGCGTGCTTCAGTGTGTGTGTATATGTGTGTGTGTATATGTGTGTGAATGTGTGTCTTTGTGTGTGTATATGTCTGAGTGTTTGTGTGTGTACTGTATATGTGTATGTATGTGAATGTGAATGTGTATATGTGTGTGTATCGGTATGTTTGTTTGTGTGTGTGTTTAGTGCGTGTTTGAGTGTGTGTGTATATGTATGTGTGTGATGTGTTTGTGTGTATGTGTGCGTGTATATGTATGTGTGTATATGTGCGTGCGTGTGTTTGTGTGTGTATATATCTGAGTGTTTGTGTGTATGTGGTGCACGTATAAGAAAGTGTCTCTGTGTTGATTCTTACGGAGGAGGTATTCAGCAGCATCTGCTTCATAGTCTGCGTCCTCTGGGAAGTGGTCAATCTTCTTGCACACACCTCTGAAGGTTCCTGCAGAGAAGAAACATTCATCACTGTAGACAGTTACGGTTTGACAAAATAACATTACAAATTATTCATTCCATTAAAAGCAAACAAACTCTGGATTTCTGCTGCTCGTGGTGGTGTGGTGTGTGAAACAGGCTAACTCTTAATATTGGATTTTTGATTATTTGCTTCTTTCCACAACATCCAAACACACTTTATGAATAATAACCCCAAAAAAGGAGTTTGTATCACAACAGCTTACATAATTATATTCACAATTAGTGGAGCATTTAACGGACTTATCACCGCCGCCGCACACTGGTCGTGAAAACGCCAAAACTAGTTCAAATGTTATACCCACATAGTCCCTAGTGCGTGGAAGAACTGGAGTGATCTTGGGAAAGGTAGGTTGTATACTTCCGACACTAGAGGGAGTTTTATCTCCAAAAGTTTTCTCAGCTGTTGGTCTGATTTACTCCAGCTTCACTTATAATGGGAGGAGTCAGGGAGATTGCATGCTAAACGCAGGGGATTGGGGGCTTTTCTGGGATATACCCTTGCTGTTGAGGGCGACAGCGTAGGACTAGTTATTAATGGTTGCAGCCCAGACTCGCAGTCTCCCATAAAACCTGAACTGAAATCGTATTTAACTGTTGCTCCGGTCGTCAGTGAGGTAAAAGCTTACGTTAAATTCTTGTTGTGATCTTAGCTGCAGCCGCTAGCTAGCAGTAGCTACACGTCAGCATCATTAATATGTGATTGGTTCCAGACGAGGTTAAATTAATCCATTTGTTACTTTTCTGGTTGTTTGGAAAGGAAAATGACAAATATAGTAGCAAAGACAAAGGTGGTTGTATTGTTGGATTAGAAGTATTTTTCATCGTTTAACCAATTATTAGCCGTCCTTAGGAGGAAAAGTCACATCAAATCACATTTTGTGGAGGGGGATCCATCCATCCGTGTAAATGAATACACGTCTAAAGAAGAAAAAGAAGCAGAGGGGGGAAAGAGAGAGAGAGAGCGAGCGAGAGAGAGAGAAAACACAGATGACAGATGATGCAGGACAGAGCTGCTGCCTTCAGGGTCTGGGTGGGAAACACCAATGAAAGGCATTATCACATACAACACACATACACACATACACACACAATTAGCCTTTCAATATAAAAACAAACACACTGAATCACAGACAGAGAGTGTACACACACATCAGCTAATCTCATTAAACTGATATATGAACACTATCAATCACAGATGTAAGTAAAAGCCTTTATATCAGTGTGTCGCTTGGCGTTTGTGTGTGAGTGTGTGTGTGTGTGTGTGTGTGTTTGTGTTGTATTGACTGGGATGCAGTCTCCCACAATCCAGTTGTGTGATGTGTGCGTTGTGTCAGACAGAGTGACTCATCCTCCTTAGTACAAGTCCTCTGCACACGCACACATACACACACATCACACGCACACAAACACGTACACACGCACACACACGCACGCCGCATGCGCCTTTATTCCCACCTATCATTCAGTCCCATTCACACATGGTCAACACCACAGGGGAGAGAGGGAGGGCGGTGGGTTAGGCAGAGGAGGGAGGGATGAAAAGGAAGAGCACAGAAACCGAGATGAGGGAGGATGAAGAACGAGGAGGAAGGAACGGCTGAGAGAGGGTCGGCGGTGGAACACAATTAAAGAGAGGTGGGAGCGGAGCGAGTTGCGATGAGCGACTAGAGCTAATTGCTTATTTGCATATGAATAAGTTCTTTTTAGTGGCCACTCAGAAAATCCTTCATAAATTGATTCATGCGGCTCCTGCAGCCAGGGACGAAGACTAACCTCTGACTGAGACTGACAAAAGGAGGTTTATAGACCGTTTGCTGTGACGTCTGTATTTAATACAGCAGTGAGTCATTTATACCATCGCTTAACAGTTTCATCTTAATAAACTTGACATACTTTTGTTAAACACATTCAGATATGTTTTATTATTATTGTTAATAATAAATGATGAACTATTCTGATAATTGATTTTAAGAAAAAAAAAAGAAGTCAAATCTGAATGTTCTGCGGTTTCCTGAATCGCCTTTAGATCATATTTTAGAGAAAGTTGGGGAATTTCACTATTTATTGACATTTTATGGATCAAATGAATGGCTAATTAATAGATAGAATATCGTTGAAGAGTTAGTTCATTTTTTTTTATAGATTTGGACACAAGGTAACATTAAACCAGACACACACTCCAGATGCAAAATGGCTCTACGGCGCCTCCAACAATATTGGAGGATGAAAAGTCATCAAAGGTTTTTACATCCATTGAAAGGCGTGGCCATGAATCTCACCGTCTAACCGGTGTGCATCACTTCCTGTTATCCGATCAGACCCAAACTTCACATGTTGGATCAGAGTCCCGCTCTGAAGATGCCCAGATGACAATGTTCGGTTACAGTGAGGCGGCAGCCTCGGGTGACCAATATCTTTTTAGCAGAAAAATTTAAGTTCTGGTGTCAGACTTGTGTCTAAATGTGAAGGAATCACATTTTGCAGCTTTAATTTGAATAGTTTTGAGACAAAAATTCAGCTCCACGACAAGTAAGGCTTTTCTATACAGAAAACAGCAGCTAGCGGATCAATTCCTCCTCGGGTTTCGATGATTGTACGAATTCATTAAGGTGATGCAGGACTGGAGTCATATCAGGTGACTACAGCGTTCGAGCAGGAGATCCTGCTCCTGTTGGAGGCATGAAGGGGCAAATCATCAGTCAGAGCTCCGTCTCCTGTCTGTGGACCGGGGAAATGATTATTATACCTCCAGCCTTGTCATGTATTCAACTATCCTGATATAAAGAGCTCCAGACCGCTTCACGTCATTCAATACAAGTCATATGATGCACACGTGCACACACTCACACACACACACACACACACACTTTAGTGTTCTGGGACCTGGTGGTGGTGATATCACACTTCTACTTTCCAGAAAGTGACGACGTTTGCTAAAAATATCTCTAAATTAACAGACACAAACCCTGACGCACACACATATACACACACACACACAAGCTGAGTCATTAAGGTTGTTGTTTTGGACCACCAGGTCAACATGTGCATCATGATATCTGTTATGGGCTCAGATTCAACCCCTGAGCCCTCCAGCAGTAGAAGAAGGCAGACAAACTACCTCTTAATCATTTTCACAATTTATTGCTGCTGACCGTCAGACCAAAACAACAACAATCTGACCACAGTGGACAAATGCAAGAGGAACTGGTAAGGTACACACACACACACACACACACACGCACACACACACACACACACACGCACACACACACACACTACGTTTTTACATCCAGTCTCACTGGAATCAATACGTAATCCATGAACATCTGCAAATTTAATCAAGATTGAATGGAAAAATGTGGTTTAAATGATAATAAAATCATCATTCTCCCTCCATAGCTCAGCCCCACCCCGTGAAAAACCGGAGGCCAAGCCGCAGTGAACAGGAGAGAGGTTACTCACTCAAACACATGATCCTGGATCAGACTGAATACCTGTGGCACTGTTTTCATCTTCATCCTCAGTGACGTACAGCACACACAAACATGTTTTACATAGATTCACACTCTGTTTATGAAGCACACTGCATCATTGGCATAAGGAACGTCAGCATTAATATGCAGAGGAGTGTTAATCAGTTCACACTCGTGTTCATCCTGCAGACGCGCTTCCTTCACCACTCTCACACAAAGCTTTTTATTTTCTATCACGGTTGATCAGGAATCACGGATGAACCTTTTGTGCTGACTTTGTTTTGGAAGAACAAATACGCTGCAACTCTTTTTGTTTTTAGGCTGAGCAACCGATGGAAATTCAGAAAAGGAGAATTCAATTTAATATCAAATCCGGGAAGTTTTACAAATGCTTTTGGCGCAAACTAGATTTGCAATTAATGATTATTGTTTCATCAATAAACCTAGATATTATTTTCAAACTTGTGGATTAATCTTTTGATCACCATCAATATTTTCCTTAAGCAGCGTTTTATAAAAGAACTTCATTTTGTCACTAACCACGGAAAACGCAACGCAGTCCACGTTAATCTATGAATTAACAAGGGCTGTCAGGCAATTAGAAAAATTTGTTGAATTTATTCAGTGGTTTGTAATGAACTAATGAAACTAGATTGTTATTACAAAAAAGAAAACCTTCAAGGTCAAACATTCACAGCATTTATTTTGCTGATCATTTGCCATTCTGGCCATAAAACACACAAAAGAAAGACCTATGGCGATATTTTTGTGTCACATTCTGAGCACGCATTCTTTGCACAATGTTAGAACATGCGTTCTATTTTAAAGAGAAAATATTTGCTTCCAGAAAATATGAGATCGCCGTCATCTCTCGCTGTACAAATAATTTGTCATCTGCATCCATCATGTTTAGGCGAATGTGGGTGAAACTCAAATTTCTTGTAACCAACCAGGCGACCAACAAATAAGTTAAACTAAATAAATAATAACGCAAACTAAACAACAATAATCAAAAAAATTGGACTGTTCTGGTGGCATGTTCCTTTATCATCATCATCACATGGTGTATTTTATTATGAAACATTTTTTACTGACAGGTTTTGTAGCACTTCCTCCAGATGCTATATCAGTGAGTCAGTCAGATTTTGTCACAGGGGTATGATGTCATCAGAGACGCCGGTGAACAAATGCACACACACTTACACACAACACACACTCTCAAGGGCAAATGACGTGTCATAAATTACCAAACATAAATGTATCAAACTGATGAACTTTAAGACTCATTTTACGTTTTTCTATCTTTCCTGTGAAATTTTGTCGGACTTTCAATTTTCGTTCTTTGGCGTGAAAATCCACTTTTCCCTCGCCTCGGTCATTTTCACCTTCTCAATCTGCCTCTCGCTCTCTCTCCGCCGGCGTATTGTGGGAACGAATGTTAATTCAGATTGATTATGCTGTAAACTGCAACTTCAATGAAATTAGCCATCCAAGTTTCAATGGCTAATTTGAATATTTCTAATCTTTTCGGCTCAGGACTAAACCTCCGGAGGAGACGGAGGAAGGCGGAGACAGAGAAAATCCACCTAAAACCCTTCAGAATAAGTGAGTGAATTATTTTAGTGCAAATGCAGGTCTTTAAAGTCACAATTAGAGACGCTTCAACTAAACAATACAAAATTATATCTATTAAACAGAGTAATGAGGCGCCACATCCACTCTCTCTCTTTCTCACTCTCTCTCTTCTTCCCTATATATCCATATATCTCAAATGCAAACATCTAATGTACATCAGCACACTTTTATGAGAATGGACCATGAGGCAGGCGAAGCCCATAGAGCAAAATCCACTACAAGGCACTGAAGTGCATAATAAAAATAAAAGACTCATCAATATATCAATACCTTTAAAGGGTTTGTGTAATAACACAGCTATTACATAATTAAATTAAAACTGCCCACATTTAAAAGAAAAAAAGAAAATCCACAACCCCCTTGGAGACATAGACAGACCCCGAAATAAAGACCAATAATAAAATACACTTACACACGTTTGTCTCTTCTACACATTTAATTATTTGTCAATCATATTTCGTGGCCTTAAGAGTCCTTCAGTTCTTAAAAATGTTGCTAAAATCAGAACATATCTGACTGCGAGTAGTCTCCAGCCGTTCACGAAAGAGGAAATTGCAGTAATTAAGGCCTTCTCTAAGATCTCACCCAGCAATCATCTCCCTCAAACTGAAAAAAAAGAACAGCATGGCGTAGTTTCTAATGATTGCCCTCGTTAAATGTGCAGAGTTAACTGTAGCTAAGTTATATATGTGGCCAAGTCCTTCACAGTGTTATGATCGGATGGAGTTCAGTAAATCATTAAACCAGTTCACTGTTTGAGTGGTTTGGATTTTGAATCACAGTTACCCTCCGATACTTAATTATATCCCTGTAAAGTTGGGGATATTATGGTGGTGTCATAATATCCCACTATCCCCGCCGAATCTGCCGCCGCAGATTGGTCATGTTATCGCTACAACCCAAAAACTATTTCACGGATCATCCTAAAATTTTATACCCCCGTAGTCTTTAGTGAGAGGAAGAACAGGATAGATTTTCAGGATGATTTCTGAACTGTTTGCCCAATTTGGTCCAAATTTGTTGCATATGAATAGATCTGAAGAGATCAATATTGTAAATATCATATTTTACTCTAATAGTTCAAATTTTACTCACTAAGGGAATCTTTTTCACCTTAACCCGTTTTCTGACATAACTTCACATCAGGGATATTGCTTGTACAACGCAGGGGTTTGGGGGCTTTTTCAGGGATATACCCTGTTGGGGTATATCTACACTCTCTCTACTATCCACGTATTTAGTGGGAGATCTAACAAACTGATACTACTGTCTTGTAAAATGATGTCTTTCCAAATGTTTCCTTTAACATAATGTGTGGTGTCATCAGCCACCACCACCAGTATCCAGACTCCTGCTGCTGCTCAGGGTGGATACCCTTCAGTCACCATCTCCCCTAAGAGTCCCAGCACCAAAGACTTTCTAAATATGACATATAATTGATGGAATAAATCATTCATCTTTTCTCTGTCTCTCCTGATTGAACTAAAGACACAAAGTTAAATAGTCAGCCTGTCTTAGCCTCAGCCATGTAGAACCTGCAGGTTATGATATTTAAAAACATAAAATGTAAAATGATCTGTGATTGTATTGCTATTTGCCGTGAGAGGCAGGAAATCTGCTCCCTTTTTTTTTTACCTGGTTCTGAGTTTAGCTCATCTCATAATGTTACACATTAAAGAATTAAAGAATCTCATGCTGTAGCATGTTATATTTACACCTGGTGTGTTTAAAAGCCCCGGCGTACCCCGCCACTCGCACCAATGTCAGCTGGGATAGGCTCCAGCTCCCGCAACCCTGAACAGAATAAGCGGTTGCAGATAACGAATGAATGTTCAAGTGAATAATGAAAGACAAATCATGACAGATAAAACTTGAAGTTTAGCTACAGCTGAAAACATTTCTGTAGAAGAGGCTCGTCTGCTTTAAGCTCCTATATGAGCAAATCCAGACACAGATAACTGTCCCACATGCACGGGTTTATGATCACTGGTTACCCCGTAAACACAAACTCACTCATTTGCACATGCAGTAACATAGCCATGAAAGGTGGGGCGTGGTTTGGCCTAATTATGTAACACTGCAGGTTTGTTTCTATAATTTGGTTTACCTTGAAGATCGTGTAAGCATGTACATACACAGACATTCCATGTGTGTGTGCATGTGTGTGTGTCGCTGTGGACGTATGTGTGTGTGGTGGATTGCTTCTAATTAACAGTAAACTAATGAACACTGACAAATGACATAGTACATAGCAAAAGCACACACACACAGACACACACACACACACCCACCCACACACACACAGCAGTAGCATCTATCAGGAGACATTTTGCTCACAAAGGTCAACCTGGCCTGAGGGCAGCTGCAACTACAGCAAGAGCAAGGCATCATGGGACAGAGCGAGTTGAGATGGGAGCCCGGCGTGTCTGTGTGTTTCAGTGTCATGTGGCGCTGCTTCTCTTACGGGGCCCAGTATGCTGCTGCTGCCACGTCTGGATAAATGCACACACGTATGAACGTGCACACACACGCACATGTCTTATTGTTTCTTAGAGAGGCATAAACGCATGATGTCATGATAAGGGAGCAGAGTCCCACACATTATTGTTATTAATATTAATAATATTTAATAAAAAAAACACATTCTGTATCTGAAAACACAAAAATTGTGAAATTATGTATGAAAACAAACTGTCGGACAGCAAAACCAATGGCTAAAGGACTAAAGGTAGATGAGAAACACTTTTCCCTTCACTGCTGACTGAGTGCTGGGCTACAAGCACACTTCCATTATTTAGCTCCAGCATCTCCACATTGTCCCTCCTCTCCTTGCATCTCCACATCTATTAATCTCCTGAGCGTCCCCTTTGCTCTCCTGTCAGCCTGATCTCTCTGCTGTCCGTCTCCCATCTATCTCTTTAATTAGAATAAAATCAATATATTCAAGCCATATTGTCATATCAAAGGTGGGCACCCGTCAACGGTAGCAGTCTAGTTCCGCTGGTGAACATACTTTCACGCCGTGCGTGATGCATACTAAAGAGAGAGAATGTTTCAGCGGATTAAATAGTGCCTTAATTCAAGGTTAAAACACAAACAAACACAAATAACAGTGAGTCCAGATGCCCCCGTGATTGTGACAAGCTGGCCATGAGTTCCAAGCTGCTGTATGTCCTTGAACTAACTCTGTCCCACACACACATACACACACGCACGCAAACACACACACACACTAACACGTATTTTGGCAAAATGTAAAACACAAGTGAAGCGACAATAACCAACCACGGGTTCTGTGATGTAAGCAGGTCATGTTTGTTAAATATATGAATAATACTAATGAAAAGATACGCTACGAAACACTTTTTTTTAAAGCAAATATATCAAATCTATAATATTTGACTGACTTGAGATTGAGCTTATTTTGCTCACAGGTTTACTTTCAATGCATTTTCTACGTATAAAAACCAAAAAATGTAAAAGTCAGAATCTGACGTTTTTATGTAATATAACGCTTGAAAGTCCTGCTCAACTGTAAGGTTAAGCACATTCTGAGTCACTATTTCTTATTGAAAAATGTGACTTAACCAGTTTATAATATGACCCAGTAGCAGCATGTATATGCTAAAGAGTAAGGGGTTAAGGACCGAACCCTGTGGGACACCACAGGACAGAGGGACCGCCCTTCCCAATTTCTATAAAAGCTTAATAAATAAATAAACAAGTAAAATCAGTACATCTATTTGCAACAGTCGAACAACAAAAACATGCCAGTGACAAAAAAAATCAACACAGGAGTCTGAGAACACAGTGTGGCGTCCGCGGGTCGCTGAGTATGGGCTTAAACAAGGAGCCCACGCAATCAGTCAGCAGTAATCAGTATAAGTCTCTACGGTGTCGTTACTATGGTTGGGTATTGCAGGGAATTTTCAAATTGCAATATATTGCGATATATTTTGATGTGTATTGCAATATATGGGAAATTTCTACTTTGACAAAATTCCTTCTTTTATAATATTTCATTATGCATTGTGATAAACTTGTCAGTGTTTTTATGCTTGAGTTCAACAAAAGAAAAAACACAGAACTATTATTCTATACTTTTTTTACAGTTTCAAATTATCTCAATACTAGCTTCAACAGAATCAACAGTACCTCCTTAGCGGTTCTTCTTAAACCAAAAAAGTTAAAAAAGGAAAAGTCCTCAATGTCCAGTATGTGTATGAATTCCAAAGCAAAAGGAAGTAATAGAGGCGGTACTTCCACGCCAACTCAGAAAGTCACCAAGTGTTGACGAAGTTTTCCCGAAGGTACCGGTTTTCATTAAACGTAAAGCAATACATATTCACCCATTTGTCGTACAGTTAGAAATCAGCATTCTGGGGTCGAGTTCAGGTGGCGGCAGGCTAGAAAAGTTATTCCAGACGTCCCTCCCCCCACCACCTCAACCAGCTCCCCTTCGACACAGAGAAGAAACAGCCGAATCTTGGACTTAAATCTTTCCAGGGTACAGCTTTAATTAAAGACGACAAGGGCAACCAAATATGTTGAGAGCAACAAATCCTGATGCACCAAATGACCAGTACAAACATTTAACACCTTTAGCCCAATGATTCATACTAACATTTCTGGTTTGGATTAGATTGGACCGCCGCCATTTTAGCGGCTTTGTAAGGCCGTACAGCCTCGACGTTAATGCTGACGTTAGCATGCTGCTATCCTCCTCGAAGGATGAATCAGAAGCAACAGGACTTCTTTCTTAAAGGGTGATTCACCCTTAGGTCTACCTGGCTGGTCTTTAACTACTTGGAAGGTGGTTGATACATTTAGAGGCTTAAGGTCACATATGTACAGTGGACCACCCACCACTATTGTGGATCATTAGGATCACTGGGGACACAAATGTGTTGAATACACGCTTGATTATAGCATAGCATAACGACAAACTGTTGAGTTTCCCATTTTACCTTTACCTTTAATGTATCAAGCACCTCAGGGGCGGTTAAAGTATGAACTGAGGAAGCTTCCTGGAAAAGAGGTGCGAACATCTCCAACATCAGCCATGAAAGTTCTGAAGAACAGCAACAACAACTACAGTCAGACAAGCTCAGAAGATTCTGAATGACCCCTCACACATTCTTCACCAAAAATCCGAATTTTTGACCTTCAGGTAGACGATGCAGAACACCTAAACACAAAAGCAGACAGTTCCAATCGTCATTTTTCCCAACTTCAATCTCATTAATAACCAAACAGCTCAGTCCGGACTCCTGACGACAGTCTTTTCATAAATATTTGTCTCAGGTTTCTGTCCCAGAGGAACCATCAACCATTCGGGTTATATAATGTGCGATACAGGGCATTGAGGCAAACAAGAGCCTTGCAAATTAAAATCTCAGCCTTCATATGTCATCTTTCCATCCAAACCTCCCCCTACAGAGTATCCTGCTGTTATAATGCTACCTCTCGACTTCCTCGTTTGGCTCTGAGAGAAAACAGGCCGGCGACAGAAAAACAGAAACATAACTTGCTTAAGGAATCTGAAAAAACTGGGAGGGGTTCGGTTCCTAATTAGCCGATGTCTGTGTGTGTGAGCGGCCCGTAGACACACAACCACATGTGGTCAGAATGTAAAGCATCTCATCCACCAGGAAACAGCAGAGAAGACGAGGAGGGAGGGAGCATGAGCGAGGAAAGGAAGTTGAAAAGCAGAGCAAATTGGACTGCTTGTTTCCTTAGAGCGCCTCTGACAGCTCAGTGTGGGTGACTGTACCCCTCTCTCTCTCTCTCCCTCTGTCCCTACCTCTCTCTCCCTCTCTGATTACCTCTTTCCAGGCGAAGGAGAGAGAGGATGGGCGAGGAGGAAAAGAGAGAAAGAGCAAAGCTAGTTTCCACAGTGATGGCTGATGAAAGAGAACCGGACAGGTTCTGCTTGGTTGCACACCTCTCCCATTTCTCTCTTTCCCCCTTTTTTCTCCAGTCTGTTCTTCTTCAAACGACGAGTTCTCTTTCCCTCTTTCAAAAACCATTTCTCCATCCCTCTTTCAAATCTTCTCATCATCGCTCTTCTACTCCTCCTTCTTTTTTTCTCTGCTCTCATGACCGGAACATCCATACATCGCTTTCCGACCTCAAGGTAATCTCTTCTCATCTCACTTTGGTCACATGTATCCAATCACACTACATTGCCAAAAGTAAGTGGACGCCTCATTCCCAAACAATGAACAAAATAACATGCTGCTTTCTCAGCCTCATATCTTCTGGGAATATCGTAGACGAAATGTTTTAGGTTGGCTCCAGATATTTGCTGCCATCAAGCCGCAGGAGCTTTGGTGAAGTCCCACAGTGTTGAAAGATGAACATTTAGTTCACACTCCAGTTGTTAATGATGCTGTTCATCCAAATTAAAACAGAGGAAACAACTTCTTCGTGGACTAAATATTGCATATTGGGACATGTGACAAGGTGAGGACCGTCTCAAAAACACTATCCTTGAACTTTATAGTAAAATATAAACACTTTACCATCAGGATTTTCTTTAGATGCAACACAAACCTTAAAACTAGCCCCAAATAAAAGCTCATACAGGTATGTAGAAGGTGTTGTCCATATATTTTTGGCAACATAGTGTCTTTGCTTTCCATCTCTGTCCCTCCCTCCATCTTCATTCTCCCTCTCCTCCAGCCACCACCATCATTCTAGTCCCCGTCTGGGTTTAAATCCCCACTCCCTCTCTCTATTACCGGGTGATCATTTAGATCCCGGTGTGGTCAAAGACTCCCGAGAGATTCACCTGAACCAGAGGTCATGCACCCCTCATCCATCACTCTCCGCCCACCACCGCTCTCCCCTGCTTCATTCATGCCCGTTGCTGTCTCTCCTGCTTCATTCATGCGCCGCCTCCCCTCTCTGCCCCACAGCCCCCCCTCCCTCATTTCCTGGCTTTTCTCCTGGTCATTTATCAGAGAGGGAACTCAACACCTCCGCACACCTGCACAGAAACACAGCACGTTCACCGCTTAGCTAGAAATCCCGACCTGACCACACACCAACCTGTTGGCGATTGTGAATTAACAATGAAGTGAACCCAACTGCAGCCCACCCAGAAAAAAAGACTCATTTTACATTTTCTTTGATGCAATAAGATGATTCTCCCGCATTCTAACCTCATGTTTTCCATGAAATAAAACGTGCCAATGTCAAATGTGCGGCGCTCTATATGCACTGCAGTACGTATGCATGACTGCTCTATACATTTACCGTAAGAACACTACATACATGATGTTCTTCTGGGCCCCTCTCTCTCGCTCCGTCGCTCATTCACTCACTCTCTGATGTCAGGCCGAGTACAAGCAGCATGTACAGGAATCAGAGACATCCATTTCCTGTCAGTTGATGAGGCTTTTATGAATTATAAAACTGTGACAAGCAGGGACCTGGGACGGGGGAATGGGGGGATAAGATGGCAGAACCAGAAACGAGATAAGAGAACTTATTCTCCTAAAGTGTGCAGTGGCACATGTGTGTGTGCGCATGAGAGTGTGTGTGCACGTACATGTTGTGGGTCTGCCCGTGTGTGTGTATGTGTGTGTGTGTGTGTGTGTGTGTGCTATGACATTACCCTGACATTGTCTTAACTTGGCATTACTGCTCCCACAGCTGTGCTTATTTGGTGACTTGGGAAATTCTAGGATTTGTCTATTATTCATTCAATTATAAACGTGTGCGTGTGTGTGTGTCTGTGTGTGTGTGTGCATGTGTGTGTGTATGCAAATGGACGTGTGTTCAATAAGGCCTTCTACCTGCACCATCTGGCTCTGTAATAGCTTTCTTCGCCCCCCAGAATGAGATAGTTATGTCTGACTGCCTCACATGCCCCCACCAGAGGCAAAGTATGTTTTCAATGATAATTGAAAGCAAAGATTACTTTCCCTTCTGCTGATAATATTCAGGGAATCAAAGTCAAATCATCATAACATCGTAATGAGGCATCTAATGTCTACATTTATACGGATTTTGGCAACTCACTTTACACCTAAGAGGCAATTTCAGGCTTTTGTGTTGTTGTTAAAAGGAGATGGATGTGATTGGTATCCGTTTCAGATCAGTCACCCAGTGTCTCCAACATTAAAGAAAACTAATAGAATGACACACGAGGCATTTTTCTTTCTAATGGTCAAAAAGTGACAAGTGAAGCATAAACTCGGTCTACGCTGATGATTCGACAGCAAGGGTATATCCCTGAAAAGCCCCCAATCTCCTGTGTTGTACAAGCAATCGTCCTGATTGAACTCCTCAATTTATAGTTGAAGTTAAAGGCTATGTCCAAAAAACAGTGCTTTTGGGTAGAAAAGCTCGCCTTAGTGGGAAAAATATGAACTATTAGAGTAAGTCATCATGTATACAAGATAGATCTCCTCGAGTCGGTTCAAAATACCGATTTTGGATTAAATTGGAACAATGGTTAAGAAGTTTTGTCCGAAGAAGAATATTTCCCTTAAAAAGTTCCCTCTGGTGGCTAAAATATGAACTATTAGAGTAAAATATGATATATAATATATAAAATCAATCTAGTTCCTCCTCATTCAAAGGTCTATGGGAATATAAAATTAGAATATCATCCATCAAACAGTTTTTGAGTTATCGTGTTAACCTGACCGATCTCAGCGGCGGTGGACGCAGACGCAGACGCAGACGCAGCAAAGACAATTCCATATTATCTCCGACTTTTCTGGAATATTACTATTAGGCTAAAGCACCACTGTCTGACAATCTGAGAATCAAACATTTGGCACTCTTCTCTTAAACAGGTCCCTTTTTAAATCTGTTTGCTAATGATTTTAATACAAAACAATATGAATTAGATCATTCAAATATCCATTTGATTTTTTCATTACTTTTATCTGTAAAGAAAATTCAATGACCAAAAAAAAGACTGATCATGTTCAGTATCAAGACTGGTCAAAGTTGGTGTTTCCTGTTATTTCTACTCACTACAACAAACCAAGGATGAAAAAAACACAAATTCAAACTGCTCCACAGTTAGACAGCAAGTCAAAACATCCCAGAATCAAGTTGGTTCTAGGAATAACTTTAAGTTGCCAAAACTGCCAGGTATTAATTAGAGATGCATCAATCGATCGGCGCCGGGAGGCCAAGTTTAAAAAACGGTAATCAGCCGAGAAGAGAAACTGGAGGTCGGTGGCGTACCGGTTGCACATCAAGCATGAGCTAACACGGCTCCAAACATCTCACAAGTAAACCAGAAAACACAAAGCTCGCAATTTATAACACCAGTATGGACAGAACAAGCTGTTGAGGAACAACCCCGACAACATTTGGCACAAGAAACTCAATCAGACATTCACGCTTAATCAACCCGAGGAACAAAGTAAGTCATGGAGCTAATGTTAGAAGGAGAGGCTAAAGCTGGCGGGAGCTCAGAGCCAGCCACGAGTCCGCTGTATGTTTCTATCCGTACGGTAATTCATGGTTTTAAAACTTAAGGACAAAATGTGCTCCGCAGTAACAACACCGAAAACGTTCACACACTTCAAATGAATCGCCTGAGGAACATAGCAGGCTATAAGCTAACATTGCAAGAGAGGCTAAAGCTAGCGGGAGCTCAGAGCGAGCAAAAACCCCAAAGTCCCTGAACAAAGCCAACTTATAACATATAATGGTCTGAATGAAGCTTACAAAGTTTTGTTTTCACTTCAAAATGTTATTCAATTGTTTTAAGAAACACACGGAGAATTCAACAATTTCAGGTCAGACTTTTTTTTAAAATCGGCTATCGACCAAAAGAAATTGCAATCGATGCATCTGTAGTATTAATAAATAACAATACCCTTTTATATTTTAAATTTTTCTGCAGTTTTGGCTTTGGAGGTGGAAAAGTTGAATGGTTTGGCCTTTTACTGACATTAAATTGTTTTGCTGCATCCCAGGTTAATGTGTAACCTAACAGCAAAGGAAAGAGGAAAGATGGAGGGCCAGGCTGGACAACAGCACCCAAGGTCAAAGTCCCAAACTCACTGCAACGTCAAACGTCCCTTCAGGGTTTCTGTAGGTTTTGACAAGAACCTTATGAATGAAATTTAAAACCCATTTAATGACGAAGCCGGCAAAGTAGGTATGTTACTTTAACTCGTATGAAGCCACAGAAATATGTTTTTTAATATGTTTTCTATCATTCAAATGGAAAAGGTCCTATTACTTCTTTTTAACTTTATGCTCCATCTTATTTTACTTACCTATCTGCGACAATTATCTCAAACCTGGTAGATCCCAAATTGGTCTATGCTTCAATGATAACCCTTTAAAGCTTTTTGAGTATCGTCGGTCACTGAACCTGTTTATAATATGAGCCAGTGGCAGCATGTATTATTATGCTTAAGAGTAAGGGGCCACTGATGGAGCCCTGGGGGATACCCCGTGTCAAAGGGGCCACCAACCGTGGTTTTTGAGAAAGTCCTATTTGATTTGAAGTAGGATGTTTTGGGGAATATTTAAGCATGTGATGAATTACTTGAGAGAATTGTATAACTTGATGAAACCAAAAACAGTCCAGTAAGGGTCAAATAGTTTTCTGAAAACATATTTTGCCAAAAGGGTTGAGTTAATCTAACCAATACGGACATTTTTTATGATGAAATACAGATTTTCTCCATCAACGGATTTTATATATCAAATTTATTTATTTGTATCGTTCCAAAACGTTCTTGCCCAAATGATTTTTTTCATTTGATTGTTAATTCAGAGTGTGTAAGATATCATAATTAATAAATGCCCCAAAGCAAATACCATGCAGAAAAATATTTTTTCTGTAGCTTTTTTTTTATTGGAGAAGGATCTGAAAGGGTTAAACTTCTTGAACCAGAGAAGTGATCCAAAATTGTCATCAATGTATTTGTAGCGTCTATGAAAGGAACACAGAGACACACCTGTAACACTCAGCATCTCTTCAAAGATATGCACCTGTGGCGGGGGATCCTGCACGTGTCATAGCTTCATAAATTTGCATAAATGGACACGCTTGTCTTTATGGTCTTGGTTGCTGTAAGCGAACATTGCAGCACCGACATCATCTGTGCCATTTTGCCAAGTAAGTAAAAACAAGACAACAAGATGGCTTCAAAACAAATTCCTAACTGTGTTCAACAGCAGGTCCAGGTAGAAGCGGTGTAAGAACACTGCTGGCTGCTCTGTTAGTGCTTTTGTGTACCTGCAGCTGCAGTGGGCAAAACTCACAGTATGGGAATGATCAATACCCAGTCTAGTGTGTTGCAGAGGAAGGGATGCTAGGGTGAACCCGGAGAGGGACAGATTCTTAAGAACTGAGTTTCAGGGATTATAGGATGCAACACACACACACACACACACACACAAACACAGTGTGCACTAATGCTCTTCTGGTGTTAGATAGATAGACAGTAAAAGCTAAGGCACCTACACAACACAAACAAACACACACACACATATGGATGTGTCCAAGCACGCACGCGCACACACACACAGACAGATATACACTATAAGACACCGACAGTCAGACTGATCACGTACCTTCCAGACAGCAGGTTCGCCAGAGGCCGGAGTGCGTCATCACCTCCTCATTTTTGCGGCTCGTGTCGTTGTCCCCGCTGCTCTTCACGCGGCAGACCCCGCGCGAGTACAGCCAGTAGTCGGTACCCACGGCGATGGTCATGAGGCTGAAGGCGGCGAACGCGCCCACCGTCGTCACGAGCATCTGGACGCCGCGGTCACACATCAGCATCTTCATATAGGCGGCTCCTGTTTGCCTCGGTGTCTTTCGCCCCCCTCTTTTTCTTAGGTTATCTCCTTCAGAGTCAGGGTGAGGGGCTTCAACAGACAGGAACCGGAAGAATGAAACGGCAGTGACAGGGTGGCGATTTAAAGAGCACGAGAGCAGAAACTGAAGCACTTTACTGCCTTATCCGTTGACTTGACAGGGAGCTCATGGCAAAGGGCGGGAAGGTAGGAGGGCGGCACGTCACTCTCGCGCATCAAAAACCGGTTTTCACCAACACCACCCTCGTTCACACGCGCGAGCACGGACCCCCACACACGGGATTTAACCGCAGCCGATCGTCTTCTACTAGCCGACACTGGCCTTTCCAGTCAGGGTGGAGGGTAGGCTAACGGTGACGCCACATTCCGACTCTCCCCCCGTGTTTTAGTCCAAAGGGTCTGACGAGCCTCCTTTAAATTTCCGTTCCTTCAACGGTTTCAATTAACGTTAACAGTCTGGGTCTGCCATCTTTAAAACAGCAAAAAGACGGGGTGTTAGTTTGTTTTCGCCACTGGTGACACACACAGAATACGTGCGGGGGGATGATTCCTCACTCACCGCTGCGGTTCGTCGCCGGTGGAGGGTCTCCTCCCCGAATATGAGCGGCTTTATTCTCGCCGCGGCGGCGGCGGCTGCCTGCTGAATGAATAAAACCCGCACGTCAGCTACGAAGAGAAGGTGGACGTTGAACGAGATGCGTCGTGTGTTTTCCACTCCGGTTGTTGACTTGCTGACATGATTTTCCTCCCTCCAGAGAATAGACAGCTGTGTTGTCTCTTTTAACGCAACCAGAGCAGATCTGCCGATAAGACACCCGCAGATGGAGCCAGTAGGACCAATACACCCACCTGGGTTTGCTCCCGACAAACGTGCCCGTCGGTACAAATGAAAAATTGACAACCGTCGCCTCCTTCTTCCTCCTTCTCCTCTTCGGCTTCCTCCTCCTCCTCCTCCTCTCGGTCCAACCAACACAAACTAAAACTAACCGCGCGTCTCCTCAAACTCCGCCTGAGGCCTATCCGCTCGACTCGGATTGGACTTTTGAGTGACAGCGCCCATCAGGAGCCAATCATGTGCGGCCACTGCTTTATGTCCCGCCCACCGCCGCAACACGGTTAATATAAAACCATGGAGCTTCTTCCAGATTCCAGATGATAGATTCTCGGTGAGAGGAAGGTTTGTGCCTTATAATTCCACCATACATTGAAATGCCATTTAAAATTATGTAGCTGCACATTAGATGCGGAACTATGTATAGAAATATGACATCAGAAGGACAATGCTGATCTGTTAGAATAAACTTTGGGGCCCATTAGGCCTCTCCTCCGGAGCTGTCCATGGTGCTGATTTGTAGCCTAGTATTTAGAATTATTCTCCTGCCCTCCTCTTCCCTCCCGTCTGCGCGGCTCCAGCAGCCTTAACACCGCACTGATCAGTTAGGGGAGAGAGTAAGAGAGAGATCAACATATAAAGAAAGAAAGGGGGGAGAGAGAGAGAGAGAGAGAGAGAGAGAGATATTGGCAAGTGATGCATGAAGAATCGCGCCCGGGAGAGAAGCAGAGACGCCACTTAAAGAGCCACGGACCGTTTTTAATGATTCCACTTCAGCAAGGCTTCCACACAAGGAGGTCCGAGCTTCACAGTTCACTTAACACACGGGAGCGCGTCCGTGTGAACGTGGATGCCTGTTTATGTCAGTGTTCACAAGACATGTTGTGTGTGAACACTTGTGTGTGTGTGTGTGAGCGCGCGCTGCAGGCTGCTGAACAGATCTGATTGTTTGTAGCTCCTAGTATTGCGTGTTGAAACAGCAGTAAATGGAAGAGTGTCTTCCACAGTGTAGACCAATACAAATGATATGATGGCTGGGCTGTAGGGATAAATAAATGCACCTTTCTTTATTTCTTTTTTCCTATGTTGGTGTCAATCTGGTACCATGTTTAAGTAGCCACCAAAGCAGCCTAGCAGATGGAAACGAATGTCTGTCAGAACATAACAGAAAAAAGGAAACAGTGGAATTAAATGAACTAAATGCAAGCAGAGGGGGTAGAGTAAGGAAAGAGAGAAAGAACAAATAATCACAGCTAGTAATTAAAAAATAGCCTGCACAGATCAAGAGAGAAGTGACGGGTCCTATCATCCTTCTCACTTGTGTGTGTTTCTGTGTGTGTGTCCGAGGCCTTTGTGTTATCTCACAAGGAGACTCATTAACATAGAAATGACTTCAGGTAGAGAAGTACGTTTCACCTCTGCTGAGAGACAGCAGGAAGGGAGGGAAGCTGGAGAAAAGGAGGAAAAGGGAGAGCACATGTGGAGGAGAGGCAGGAGAGGCTGCAATGGGAAGCTGAGAAGAGAATGAAGATATATGGAAGGAAAACATGAGGAGTGGTAGAGACGAGGAACTAAACAGAAGACAGAGTGAGGAGGTTGTATAAGAGGAGAAAAAATGGAGGGGCTATAGAGAAGAAAGGATGTACAGGAAGAGAAATTGTTGTGATAAAAAAAGCTTAGTTCTTTTATTAAAAAAAGAATGCATTAGTAAACAACTTATATTTGTTTTCAAATGTTAATCTGAGTAAAAAGATTAAGATTTCTGCACTATCGTGTTTTTTTTCCCGCTGAAAAAGTGAGCTCTACATTTCTGTAAGCAGACATATATGACTGCGTTTAAGATCGTTCAGTTTCACGTTGATCATGTTAACACACTGTGTCAAATTATATAAACTGACTCTAAGTAAATTTAGAGCTAGTAGACTTCTGTCGAGTCGTGTTTATATCATTACTCGAAAATGTATTAGCTAATATAACAGTCCCCTAACCCCTAACCCTAACTCACATGAAACCATATATCTCTATCCACTAACAAAAACCAAAAAACTCTTTTCAATGAACTTGAAAAATCACTGAAAGTAATTTCCACATGATTAAATGGATATATTTCAGTATTAAAATAATGAATTGGTTAATTAATTTAACATACTTAAGTTGGTTCAACATAATTTATTGGGGTTGATTGAAATTATATCAATCTGTATAATATATAATACTGTCAATCACATGACTCACAAACTCATGAACACAATCAAATACATCCCACTCTTCCTTATTGTGTATGAGCCGGCCCCAAAACAATCCAGTGATGTTTATTTTCTATGTGCGATGGGATTTTTTTTCTGTGTTTAAACAACCGCAATAAAACAAATAGGCTATTTCAGTGGACGGACAAACCCTGCTGTGTCCCGGCTAGACTCAAACAATATAACCCCATCAGAAACTAAACGCTCACATGGATAGTGAGTCAACTGTGAACGCAGAGAGAGAGAGGGGGGGGAGAGATTTATTTGATCAAATTCTCTCCTTATGAAGTATTCTTCAAAAACATTTGTTGTCCATTTTCTATGGAACAAAGGATATTATTGTAACACCACACTTCTTCAATTTCATCACTTCATCAATATTTAAATGAGTCCATATCATTTTCCTCAAGCAAATTTTTGTATCACAATCATGTGACTCTTCCAGTTTGTGCTTTCTTGCAACATAGATTGCCATTTAGGTTTGGACCTAAGATGAAGTTTAGAAGTTGACACTTGACCTTCCTCCTCTTGTTGTATACTTGTCCCAGTGTCAGTATTCTAAAAGCTCACCTTGATTTATACACTCTTGGCATAATGAGTAATCCAATGCAAGTTGGTCACATCCAAGTCTCTCCCGCGGTCCCCATTCACTCACCTCCTCTCTGAATCCATCATCTCAAACATATCCTTCTCTATCGATGGTGTCATGAAGAAATCAAACGCTGAGTTTAGGTCTTGGACATGGCTGACAGCATATCTGGTGACAACTGGAACCATTCTGGTGACATTAGCAGCACTACTGTTGTTCAAGTTAGGACCCACGCTAATCATGTCTGGTAACGCGTCGGCCGGTGGTTGAGGGACGGGAGCTTGGGACTACAGGGTCTCATTCTCATCGGAGGAGGATGCCTCATAATCGAGTGACAGCGAGAGCATGTAGAGAAATCACACAGAGCACTAAAAGAAGTGGTTTACGAGGCTGCTCTGTAAGCTTTTATATGTTTTATGGGTTTGCTCCTCCCCTGAACTCAATCAACGCCGTCGCAGGACGATATGTCCCCGCCCCCTACATCGCAGGAAATATCAAAGTTCTCATGTGTGTTTTGCCTGTATGAGATTATGGATAGGAAAATTGCATTATATGGTGGTATGATCCCTAACAACCAAAACAAATGTGTTTAAATATTGATACCTGTTATATGTTTTATACATCTAAAACAGCCTGGTGTCGAACCGACCCCAATAATCCGCGATGGTAGTTCTTGCATGCTGCTCCACCGCCCCATCTCCACCGAGTAGCTGGAGATCCATCGGCCTAATCAATCATCAGCCTCAGCAGAGTCATCAGCCACCACCACACTCCAAAGAGGGCCAGTAAAAAATGTATATCTTGGACAATGCAAAGATATAATTGAGATCTTGTGAAAGTTCAACCAGAACAGACTATCGTCTGGTCCACTGGGGCTACAGTTACTGCTCACACCACTACTATGAGACCTTTCACGCATGCTCGGTCTCAGTTACCTGCTCACACCTGGTGCATCAACTGATATCAGCTGCACCCATTCATGTAGCCCCATCCGTCCAATCACTGTGTCACACCTGCATGTTCAATCCATCACCATCAGAGGCGGTCCAGTTCTCGCATGCTGCTGGTTCGCGCACCCTCCACCACTCCATTGCCTCAGGAGAGTCATCAGCGGCCACCACCTCTATCCAGAAGGGGGGATATTCCATGCTGCTGCTGAGACCCTTCAATATCAATCTCCCAGAAGAGTCTGAGCACCAAAGACTTTCTAATGGACTCATAATCACACATCTTCTGTTGTCATTAGTCATTCAGCTTTCCTTCATTTTGTCTCCTCTGATTGAAATCATGTTAATTTAAATTTTTTAAATTTTTTTTAACCAATTGTCTCCATTAAATTAGGAAAAGTCATGACTCTGACTCTGGTGGCAAGGAGAACAAGAACCCTGTGTGTTTGATGTTTTTGAATTTGTCCTTCTCTCTCTTTCCACTGTTCTTGATTGCCTCTCTGTCCCCAGCTGCACAGGTGGATGAACAGCAGGGGGTTGAAGAAGACGTAGTAGTTCTTGAGGAGGAGAGAAGGAGGACCGCAAGGTTTCTGCTCAATGGGCTGGAACGCTCTCACGCCTCCGACCGGCGCTCAGAGACAGGGAGGAAGTGGCGGAGGAAGCAGTTGGAGGAAACCACAGAGAAGTTCTTGTGAAACATAGACTGTGTGGAGCAGAAGAGAAAGAGGAGGAGGAAGATTATCCGGGCTCATGAGGCGGAGCAGGTAGTCCACCAAACCAAAGCTTAATTCCTGGCTTTAGCTGCATATGGAAGTGTCCCTGGGTAAATGCTGACCCCACAAATCACTCCTGATGCTCAGCCCGTGGGTTTGTGGTTGAATAAAAATATTATGGGGTGTTTTGCTTGGAAATTTCTATAACATTTAATGGTTTTTGTGGCACCTGTGTCACCAGGGTCTCTTGTGGATTAAGGTTTGCGTTTTCAGAAAAGGCTGCAAGAAATGATTTTTATTCTGTCCAGTTTATTCTCGACTTTACTTTGTTTGTGCTCATTTGTAAGGATCACAATATGTTTGTGTACACGGTAAAAACGCTGTAAAGAAGCAGAAAAAAAGAGTGTAAGTCATGAGAAAATACAAGAGGCAGTGGTTTTCAGAACTACAAGTACAAGTACAAGTCCAAGTACAACAAGAAATTTCACACAAGAGAGCGGCGAGTTTGTTTTAGGGAGATTACTGTTAAAGCAGATATTTGCAGACCTGGTCGCTTTAATTTTATTTAATTACACCTGTATCAACAAACACTTTTTGATTTTTTTAACAAATGCAATCTTGCGTTTATAGTTTTAATATCACCAAGGACAAATAACTGTAAATTTATCAGAATCAGAATAAATCAAATTCAGAATCAGAATTAATTAGAAACAGCTTTATTATTAAATACAAGTTCACATACAAGGAATTGGACTCCCGTTTTTCCATGCTCACAATTTGCTTACAAAGGGAACAGCACAAGGACAAAAACACACATTATGGTATGTATGTATGTATATATATACTTGTAAAGCAATGGGGTGTTTTTTAGTGCAGCTAAAAGTGAAACAGTGTTTACATACTGCCAAATGTAGAACCTGATTTCCATGAAACGGCACCGGTTACATACCTGATTGAGCATTTACAGTAGCTGTAGGATAGTCTGCAGTAGAGGTAATGGCTGATTAACTTTAGTGTTCTGGTCATTCACTCTAAATTACATTTTAAAATTGTTCATCAGGGTGAGGGCTTGTGGTAAGAAAATGTTCACATGGCGAGATGTTTTTGTGTACAGAGCCCGGTGGCGCCTGGCAGAAGGTAGAAGATCGGCAGCAATTATTCTGGCCCGTTTCCTGACGCTGGACATGTGAAGGTCCTGGAATGGATGGCAGGTTGGCTCTGATGATGTGCTCCGCGGTCATGACAGTCTTCTGGAGCCTCTTCCTGTCTAGTTTGGTGGAAGGTCCAAACCAGACAGTGATGATGGTGCAAAGGATAGACTGGGTTGTAGTCATGTAGAACTGGATGAGCAGCTCCTGAGGCAGGTTGAACCAGTACACCGTCTGCTGGGCCTTCTTGACGATGGTGTCCATGTTTGGGGGGAACTTTAGGTTCTGTGATGGTGATGGAGGGACGGTGTTGGGGGTAATTTCCGCTGTCATTTCCACTGCTTCGAGTATGTTCAGCTCCTGGTCGCTCCGACCACACAGGAGGGCCAGATGTTCCACCTCACGTCTGTATGCAGACTCACGGCCGTCATCGATGAGACCGATGATCGTTGTGTCACCTTCAAACTTCAGGAGATTAACAGTCGGGTCACTTTTTGTGGCAGTCGTCGGCGTAGAGGGGGAAGAGCAGTGGGGGCAGTACGCATCCCTGAGGAGCGCCTGTACTGATGGTCAGAGTTCTGGAAGTGAGGAGGAGGATTCCAGGGATGGTTGTTTTTTAAACGTCGAGCTGAGGTTTTTCTTTTTAAATGTTCTTCTACAGTTTCTAAAACAGTTTTTTGAAATATTTTTGATATCATTTGGACAATACAATTTTTACAGTGTATGCTCAGCCTGCGTGTGTGTGTGTATCTATCTGTGTTTGTAGTCTGATTTGTTTCTCTGGGTTCTATCAGATGGGAATAACTCCAGGCTGGAGAGACGGCATATGGTGATATGACGTGATTCTGGCTTGATGTTAATATGTCAAAACTGTGATTTATGGCTCAGACATCCACACACACACACACACACACACACACACACACACACACACACACACACACACAAACAGCCGCTGGATATTCTCAGAGAGAAGGGTGTGTGTGTATTGAAAGTGAGAAATGTTCAGATCAGTATCGCTTCATTTGCAGGAGGAGAACTATTATTTCCGATTTTCTCCTGGAGAAGGTTGAAGCTTCATGTCAAACAATAATGTATGTTTGTGGATGGGCGGGAACACGTCATGTGATCATGTGTGTCCAATGTGTCTGATTGAGTGAAGGACTAACAGACTGATTGAAAGGACAGATAGGAGGTAGAAAGCGATGAGCAGATGGCAAAGAGGGAAATAAATGTGTCTTAATTGTCGAAGAACACGTCTGATGGTGTGAAAGTGTGTCTAATATGTCGGCCTAATGAAAATGTGTGTAGGGCAGTGTGAGAGGGAGCGAAAAAGGGAGATAGTGTGAAATAAATCCAATAAGCCCCTCCGTCATGCCCCCGTCTTGAGCTTTTTTAAGATCCACTGAATGAAATAAATAAGAGATTCTTTTGCTTTTGTCAATTTCCCTTTCCTCATCTCTATTTCCAGTGTGCTGCAGTGTCCTGCTGTCCTTCACTTCATATTCCCTTCATCCTCCTCTCCATCAGCGACAGCAGCTCATTTCTATGCTAGCTCGTTTTACACATTTAGTGCATCGCATCATAAACGCGTTAACTGATAACAACCCATCTCATTATCGGGGTCTCCATTCAGTGAACAAATCCTTCCCAGGCTGGATTTATATTTGACAGCAGCAACACAAGGACGACCCATGATGCCGGCCCCTCTGAACGTGGCCCACTGGATTCTTGCCAACCTATCCCAAGATGCATTGCACATTGGTGATGTTTCTGTTTCCTTTCTGCAAATCAGGGTGCACCCAAATTATGAATGCTCCTCAGCAACAGAGCTGGTCAATATCGCGATAATTTTATCATTCCATTACTACGACAGCAACGACTACTGCTACTATCAGTATCAGATATGATTAATACTGCTACTACATCTGTTTTTATGACTAAATATTATATTACTGATACTATTTTATATTACTGACATCATTAATACTGCTACTACATCTGTTTTTATGACTAAATATTATATTACTGATACTATTTTATATTACTGATATCATTAATACTGCTACTACAGCTGTTTTTATGACTAAATATTATATTACTGATACTATTTTATATTACTGATATCATTAATACTGCTACTACAGCTGTTTTAATGACTAAATATTACATCACTGATACTATTTGATATTACTTATACTATTTTATATTACTGATACTATTGCTACTGCTACAACGGCTGTTTTTATGACTAAATATCATTTTACTGATACTATTTCTATTGCTACTACAGCTATTTTAATGAATAAATATTACATCACTAATACTATTTGTTATAACTGATACTATTTCTACTACTACTACAGCTGTTTTTATTACTAAATATTATTTTACTGATACTATTCATACTGCCGCTACGACTGTTTTTATGACTAAATATTATATTTTTTAATACTATTTCATATTAATACTACTACTTCCACTTCTACTACTGTTGATTTAATGACTAAATATTATTTTACAGATACTTTTTTCATATTACTGCTACTATTACTACGGCTAATACGGCTGTTTGAATGACTGAATATTATTTTGTTAATACTATTTCTACTGCTGCTACGGATGATTTAATGATTAAATATTATAATACTGATGCATGTAGTAATGAACGATTCCAGGTATCACTCTAGCTGGGCTACAAGAACGGCACTACATGATACAAGGATTAGGAGGAGCTAGTTTAACAGCACTCAGCGCAGCCTTAGCGTCCTTTGAAGGCAGCACTGTCTTAGATTGTTGAAGTGTTACAAAGCTATTGACAGTTGGCTAAACTAGGCCTGCGCTGTCGTCTCAGAAAGCAACGGTTTATCTCTGAAATGTCTGGCGTTGTACAAGCAATCCCCCTGAATGAACTCAAATTAAATATGAAGTTAAGTACGAATAATAGTAGTTGAGTAAGATATGATATATAGAAGATCTCCTCCAGTCGATTCTCATGCACCAAATTTGGAATAAATCGGATCAACAGTTAGGAAGTTAGTCTGAAAGTCAGTGTTTTTCATAAAAAAGCTCCCCCTAGTGAGTAAAATGTAAACTGTTACAGTAATTATGACATATGCAAGATAGATCACCTTAAATCGATTCATATGCACCAAAGTTGGACTAAATCAGAGTAACGGCCGAGAAAATCATGGCCCGAAAACTTTCGAGGTAAACCTTTCCCAAAATCAATCCTGTTCTTCCTCGTACTAAGGTCTATGTGAGCATCAAATTTGAAAATGATCCATTAGGCAGTTTTCGAGTTATAGCTTTAACATGAAAGATTGCGACGGCGGATGCAGCAGTAACAATGCCATAATATCCCCGACCAGCTAATTACTGTAAATTTAGAGCGGAAATATTTACAGTGCACAATTCAGATGGAATATGTTGTTTTAAAAAAAAAGGCAATCCAAAAGAGTTTTCGAATTAACATCGCGACACTGATATCAACTTACAAACAACTCAGTTTGTGGATAATAAAGTTAAAGTCTGCGTGAGTCTGTTTAAATAAAAAAAGAACATTAAACAAGAAATAAGGCCATATATGAGTGTTTAAACGTTGTCGGTGGAAGTAAAGAAATCTCGTATCTCATCCTGTTTATCACGACTGCCGTCTTTACTTTAGAGTCCTCATACGGTCAGAGATGCAACTTTTAACCAATCCATGAAGTTAGCGATAGCTGAATCAGCTAACTGGGCAATTCAGTTGAATTTTATCAGCTTCAGTGTGATTTCAGGGAACCATTGTTTTCAAAATTGCCAAAATGTCCTGGTGTGAGACCCATCGTCGCTAACTTTGTGATCTTCTCATGGGATTAGCATTTAGCTGCCTAACGCTATCATTAAACCTAATGCGAAAACTCAACTTATCTTTTCTCTCTCTCTCTCTCTCTCCCCCCACACCTCAGCAAACCTGTGAATGGAATGTGGGTGTTTGTGTGATCACACTACAAGTTTGAATTTACCTAACATAAGATTATCTTCAGGGAAAATAACTAATTGGCAGTAGAAAACCTATTTGTGTTTTCACTCTTCTCTGTTTGGATTCAAATGTGTGTCAGTGGTTTATCGTTCAGCTCTACGTCTATATGCCGACTGCTTAGGCAGGGGAGTAAGCAGTATGTTAAACATCCCGCTGGGCTCCTACCTGCTCTCCATCTCCTTTGTCATCCCTTTCATCCTTATATTTGTTTCAAATTTCATCTCACTCCCTCTAACGTCCTTCATCGTCTCTGTGGCAGGAGATTTAGTTTTTTATGAGAAGTCTGATCATCGTTTTCATCGGAGAGGAAGATCAAGCCATATGGGATGTGCTTTTAGAGTGGGGCGTGTTTATGTGAACAGATTTCCTGCCAGTTGAACAGAAAGATTTATTATATCCCTGAAAAGTCGGGGGTTATTATGGAATCGTCATCACCGCCGCATCTGCCTCTCCACATCCTTCGTGTTATCGCACTAACCCATAAATGATTTCATGGATAATATTCAGATTTTGTTCTTTCATAGACCTTAGTGCGAGCAAGAACTGGATTGATTTTGGGAAAGGTTGGTTATGTATTTCCAACACTAGGGGGAGCTTTATTTCCAAATGTTTTTGGGCCATAACTTCTCAACTGCTGGTCTGATTTAATCCAAAGTTGGTGGATATGAATCAACTGGAGAAGATTTATTTAACATATGTCACATGTTACTCTTATAGCTCATATTTGACTCACTAGGAAAGTTATTTCATTAAAAACAGTGTTTTTTCTGACATAAATTCCTAACTGTTGGTCCGATTAAGTCCAAATTTAATAAATCAAATTGAGGAGATCTATCTTGTAAATATCATATTTTTCTTTAATAGATAATATATTACTCAAATATAACATGAAGGATCTGTGGATGTGGGGGATACAAATATCCTGTATAGTATTGAAGTGTTATTGATGTGTAGTCTAGTGTCTTTCTTTCTGTTGTATAATGTGACTGTAGGAAAATGTAAAAAAAAAAAAAAGACATCAGTAATTTGCAGCAGAAGTTGCTGCAAATTAATTACCGTAAATTCATAGTGAAAACATTTACAGTCTTTATCTCAAGTGGAAAATGTTGTTTTTTCTAAAACGCCAATCCAAAAACTATTTTCAAGTTAACTAAGCAACACTAAGTAATACAGTTAATGTCCGAATGAGTCAGTTTGAACAATAAAGAACAAATATTGAACAGGAAACGAGGCGATATTTGAACTTTCAGCCTGATTTATTAAATTACAATCAAAAACATCACAACATACATTTTCTTATCGGTAAACTGTCTCTCAAATCTTCATCTTACTCTGTGTTCGCTGCAGAATGTTTCCTGTCCTCGACATGTAAAAACTAAATGTTCATCAACTTCAGTTTATTTCCTTTGTTTAGCATGTGGCAGAAAATAAGCAGAAATAACTGTAAGAAAAAAAAAAGCATCAAATTTAGATTTTACACACAAATAGCTCGTCAGATTTCAAGATTTCAAGTAAAGTCGTTTCTGCGACGCTATGGATTGTGGGAGAAAAAAGGTTGCGATATGAAGGAAAGCGGGAAGAATGAGAGAAGCGTTCAAGGAAAGGATCAGAGACAACAGAAAGTAACACGAAGAAAGGAAATGGATCTTAAAGAGAAGAGAGAAGAAAAAAACCCACAGAGAGGAGTTAAGGTCAAGATTAAAAGAAATTGAGGGCTAAAAAAGTCAATGAGGAAGAAGGAGCGAGGAAGCCAGGGAAAGGTCAGAGGAAAAAATATGGCGGACGGAAAGGCGTGATCAGAGGGATTCAAAATTCAGTACACTTTTAGATAAATATGGTTTCAAACTACAGAAGATATAGAACTGAACAAGTTAAATGTCATTATCTTTCAGTTTTAACATATTACAATTTTACCCCTAAACATCTCTGTGCCTAGATGCAAAAAAAAAAATTGGAAATGGAAGACTCTTACCCCTACAGACCTGAAATATATTTATATATATATACACATTTATAAACAGAACATGGCCGTTATATAGTATATCAACAACATTTGATCATAAATAAAGCAATGTGAAAAGCTATCATTATTATAACGTAGTTATTACACACCAGTGCATCGACCGACACTTAAAATAGGATTAATCCGTCTCATACATAAAAAGATATGACAGTTTATCACATGCATGCATAGTATAATAGTCCTGATGTGGAATTTCTAACAACAGAAAAAAATAACCATAACGAGAGTTCTTACCGCTCTATGAATGGAAAACCTGTTTATATATGTCAGTGTAGATAAACGCTATAACTTTCTGCCTTTTACCGCCAAAAAACAACTTTAAAGAAAGGCGTTTATTAAACGATGCAATATCTACGTGTTCTCGCACAATCATCCATTCACTCCATCACACTAGTGCTATTGAATGCTTCAGGGTCTACAATTCCAGACAGGAGATGTGAACGGAAAGGAGAACTTTACGCCTCGGACCTGAACTATGTACAACTCTACGCTTTACGAAGACCGACGCCAACATTACACGATCGAAATCAAAGGAAACTCCGAAGCAGTGAGGGTGGGAGATAAGTTAAGATGATGAAGGATGTGCTTGTGCATCATTTTCTATGTAAATATTTACAATATATATGCGCACGTTCTTTATAATGGTTGAGATGAGAGTACCGAAGGGAGTCAGAAGGGTAGCCTGGGTAATAACGGACCTACAGTATATGTCTTCTGTGCCTCCAGGAGCAAAACATTTCACAGTCATTGTCCGCCTTGTTACGCTTCACTTAATAATCCAACCCTCAGTCATGGATTGGACAGTATGGCAGTGTGTATGCATGTGTGTGTATGTGTGTGTAAATGTACAGTACACACAGCCAGTTGGCATTATAGCTAAAGTAATGTGGTCTGAAGCTGGAAGGCAGATTTGCTGGGTTTGAGCTGAGTTTGAAATAACACCCTTTAAACCAATGAAGCCTTACAAACACACAAACACACACACACTCACACTCACACACACATGCATGCATGCACACACAAACTTGACACACTCGCACACAAACACATACACACACTCACACTCAGACTCACACACAAATGAACACACACTCACACACATAAACACACACACACATTCATGCACACACAAACTTGGCACACTCGCACACAAACAGACACACACACACACAGACATACACACGGACACATGCACAAACACACACACACTCAAACTCACACACACATGCACACACAAACACACACCCACACGCATGCACATGCACTCACAAACACACACATACTCACACAGAAAAACAGACATACACACACACACACACACGCAAATACAGAGACTCACACGCATAAAACACACAGATGCATATGCACACACAATCACACGTACACTCACGCACACACACACTCACACACATAAACATTCAAACAAACAAACACACACTCAGACATATACACACACATACATGCACACACACACACACACACACACACACACACTCACACACACAGATACATATGCACACACAATCATACACATACACTCACACACATAAACACTCACACACATAAACATACAAACACACACACTCTCACATACAAACACACAACCTCTCACACACTTACACACACACACACACACACACACACACACTCTCTCAGATACAAGCACACACAGGACATCAAAATGACGTGCAAAACTACAAAAGCATAATTTGCTGTCGGTATTATTGCTGTTTGTGAAATTGTTCATTTGAAGCTTGTCCTTCCCTGTGTGTGTATTTACATGTGTGTATACGGTGACCCTGTGACACCGCGCCGTACTGGGCTCCCAGTCAGGCCGTGTCAGAAGTACGCATTAGCGCCAGAAAACAAAAGTAAAAAACAAGAAAAAAACACATAAAGAGCGCAAAACCAGCGCCAAGGGCAGACGTGACCCGAATGACCAGAAGTGACCAAAGTCTGAAAGTCACAATCTGAGTAATGCAGGACAATTAACGCTACTTTAGTCCGGCTGAGACCCTCATAGTTCTCTTGTTCTGGACGCAACGATGATGTTTGGGTGAACATAGAAAGGCTTTTCTCCGGTTTGAATTTCTCTATGGATCGATGGAAAGCACCTTGAGACAACTGTTGTTGTGAATTGGCGCTATATAAATAAAGATTGATTGATTGATTGATTGATTGATCGCCACTATGTGACATCACCACTCCAAACGGCTTATAAATAAAACAGAATAAAATAAAATAATAGAAAATCATGAAAAGTAAAGTAAAGAAAAGTAAAATCAATTCAATTCAATTAGAGTAAAATAAAGTAAAGTAAAATTAAATACATAGAAATACTGCAACACGTGTAACGTCACCAAAATTTGACCTTTTCTTTTAATTTGCCGAAAAGGACCTCTGGGTAAATTTCCATGTACATCTATCTTGTAGTTTTTCCAAACGCCTCAAACGCCTCTTCTTGGCGGAGGTAATAACAGGAAGAGGCGACAAAGAGGTGGAGGTAAGGCAAGAAAACAAAAATGAAGCGAAGGCCGAAAGCGTCCGACAGGCTGAAAAGTGAAAGACGCTCAAGTGTGTTTCATCGAGCATTTCCACAAGATAAGGTGAAGACGCAGCAGTCGAACCGCGACACAGACCTCCTGCTGGTTCACAGCGAGACGGAGGAGCTTATTTCTCCTACCATCCTTCTGCTCCTGCTCAGTCCTGATTTCCTGCCATCATGTTCTGAGGCGGTCCGTTACTATCAGCTGTGCCTTCACACGTTTATTGTTAGCCTATCATCGTGCTGGATTGTTGTTTATATCTGTCTGAGCAGAGTCATCAGCCACCACCGCCACCACCAGTGTCTGGATTCCAAACCATTGCAACGCAATATTGCTGAAAATCCCCAGATCCAAAGACTTTCTGACACTTTAATTGCCACAAATCATCACAAGGATCTCTTCCATGTTGTGACTGAGAGCAACTTTAGAAAACAAGAAACCGTTAAGACACTTTCTCTGGAAGGGAATTCGATCGGGGGACGGCGACCGCTGCGTGGAACCGTTCATGCCTGTTTAACGGCTGTAGTTGTCACAATATGGAGTCAGACTTTGTGGGAGAACATTCCTCAATATATGGAAAAAGTCAGATGTCATAAACTGAGGAAAACCAAGTCTTTGTTATTAGAATTGCATAAATGAATTGCATAAAACATAAAATGAAGAAGAAGTAAACGCTAGCTCAGCTGACAGGCAGGACTGGAATAGTGTGTGTGTGTCATCTAGGCTGCTCGTATGATTCCGATGAGCCGTGTGTGTAAATGTCGTACGCCACACTTGCTTGACGCAGCACTTCCGATCTTTGGCATCCAATCTGTTGATACCGTTCCCACGCCTACCTGTCGGACAATCCCCAGTTTGGGCTTAAAGAATACAGGCAGCTACTAAACAGACATAAAAAATAATTAGTTATGTGCTAGTTTGCCATTTTTATGTGTTCTGAAGCCTCTACTTGTCCGTCCCTCTGATCAAAATGGGGCGTTAATTCTCCGGAGCCACGAATTCCGGATTGGTGTAGGAGAAGCCGAGGAAATCCTCGTGGTCCAGGTTCATGATGACGAGCTTGTCTGTCGGCGTCAAGTCCACCGGCATCTTGGTGAACTCCTTGTCAAAGTTACAGGTGTCACGGCGGCTCTTCTGCAGGAGGAGTGGATGGATTTGTGAGGGGGAGAGGAAAGGAGAGGGAGAGGGGAGGAGAAGGAGGAGAATGGGATGGATGGGATTGGAGCAAAATGAATGTGTTATTGTTAATAAGCGCCAGAATAAACGGGATACAAGGAGAGATAGTTTAGTTAGAGTCTTGTTACAGTTCTCGTAGAAGAAACATTTTCTTGTAGGCATGTTTGTCTCATATCAACACATTTATGATAAAGCTGTGAAAGATTATTCTGTGCTTAAAGGAAGAGGAAGAGTTCGGCCTCTTCATTGTCCAGAACATTTTGTCGGGCACTCTGCTTAAGTACGAAGACGTTATCACATTTTATTCAACTTTATACTTCCTCTCCACTACATTTGTCAGGCAGCTGAAGTTTCAACTTACTTTTCAGATTACGTTTTTCATACTTTCATTCTGAATGTTTATGATGAATCAAAGGATCAAATCTTTTTTTTTTAATGGGTTCAGAAAATTATCCAACAACGAGGCCTCCTCTGTCGTCCACGACAGCAAGTCCTCAAATTAAATGTGGCGTTGCTTCCAAAAAACTGTATTTTTCGTAAAAAAAAAACAAAAGGTAGGTAAGTAAAATGATGCCGTTTATAAGATAGACCTCCTTGATTCGATTCATACCCAACAAATTTGGACTAAAGCGGACCAGCAGTTGAGAAACGATGGCCCGATATTATAAGACAAAGCTCCCCCTACTGTCAGAAACATACAAGTGACATTTCCCAAAAACAACCTAGTACTCCGATCTTTGGATCCACAAAATATGAAAATAATAGATAAAAGTGTTTTTAAGTTATCGTCCAATCTATAGCAGCTGCGATGACGACCTTGAACGATCTAGAAAATGTGAGTGATAATGTGCTGATTTTATGAAAAACAGCGATGTTTTGAACAGGCTTTGATTATTTTGCAGATTCAACTAATTTGCAGCAGATAAAGTAGTTAGATTACCTCAGCAATAACTATTACTTCTACCTGGATACTTTGGTTACATTTTCATGGCTTTACTTTCACTCTAGTAAAGTTTTAGAATTCATGGCTTTTACTTGTAGTGGACTATTTTATCGGTGTAGTTGGTCTGAAAGTAACCTTAGCCCTTCAGGTTCTGGTTGGCAGATCGTATCATTTTGTTTCAAGTCTTCATGCTAAGCTAAGTGTAGCAGCTTCTCGCTGTATCTCCATGTTTACCCTTCACTTCACTCCTCCTATCTAGTCTTAGATTTTTTTTCTAATCAGGGAAACAGGTCATGTTGCAGGGAAAAACAGAATGTTCCACCATGTTTTTCCAGTAGCCCAGGATTGACTAATCAAACACCGGGTCTACGGAGGACCTTTCACATTTTTAGCGACCATCACACGGGAGGCTGCCGATAAATCCTGAACACTGGAGAACCCTGTAAAGATCCCGTCTCACGCACATCCATTAAAATGTAAAACGTCCACATACATCACACCCCAAAAAATCACAACACATTTGTAATATTCATAATGAAAGGAAAGGTAAGTCTCAGAGTAATTAGAGTCATTATTTCATTGCATGAAATTGCAACTATATTATGTTTTAAGTCAAGACTTTCGTAAAATCAATACCAATACATGGCAGTAGAGCACCAGTTGGCAATGAAATAATCTGTAGATAGATAGACAGATAGGCAGACAGACAGATAGACAGACAGACAGGCAGGTGGACAGGCAAACAGACAGACAGACAGGCAGGAGGACAGACAAATAGACAGGCATAGGAGGCTAGGTTGGCAGGATATCAGACAGACAGGCAGACAGGTAGTAGATATGTAGATAGGTAGGAAGGCAGGTGGGTAGTTGGGTAGGAAGACAGGCAGACAGGTAGGTATCTATTTAGACAGGCAGACAGGCATACCGGTAATAGGTGGACAGGCAGAGAGGTGGGTATGTAGGTAGGTAAGTAGAAAGGGAGAAAGGTAATAAGTGGGTAGCTAGACAGGGAGGTAAATAGGAAGGACGGCAGACAGGTAGGTAGGTAGGTAGGTAGGTAGTTAGGTAGTCAGGTTGGTAGGAAGGCAGGCAGGTGGGCAGGCAGGCATACAGATAGGTAGGTGGAAAAGCAGAGAGGTGGGTATGTATGTAGGTAGGGAGGTAGGTAGAAAGGTAGACAGGTAAGAAGTTGGTAGGTAGACAGGAAAGTAAATAGGTAGCTCGGCAGACAGGTAGGTAGGTATGTAGATAGGTAGGAAGGTATGCAGGCAGAACGGTATATAGGTAGATAGGCAGTAAGGTAGGTAGGTATGCAGGCAGGCAGACAGGTATATAGGTAGACAGGCAGACAGGTAGGTAGGTATGCAGACAGGCAGACAGGTATATAGGTAGACAGGCAGACAGGTAGGTAGGTATGCAGGCAGGCAGACAGGTATATAGGCAGACTGGTAGACAGACAGACAGGTAGAAACATAGAGACACCAAAGAATCAAGCCACTGATCATACTTGTCAACACGTTTTCATCTTTCCACCAGGTTCACAGCTCTGTGGGTTCACAGCTCTGTGGGTTCCCACTACGACACGACTGAAGCAGAGGTATGTAGGCTCCACAGAGAGACAGGAGAGTTCCACATCACAGGAACTTCACACCAGAATCTGGTCTCCTACCTTCATCACCGGGGAGAAGCTCCCTCCACCCACAGGGACATCTCCGCCGGCCACATCTGGCTCAGATCCACCTCCCGCTCGCTCCATCACACCCACTAGAAACACTCAGTGGAAGTGGGTTTGACTTACTTCTCAAATTTGACACCTGAGATGCAGTTTTGTTGGGACGGTTTAGTTTATGAGAACTTTAAATCTAACCCTTACAATAATCAGAAAACCCACAGGACAATATTCTGTCGAGTCAAATAACTTCTCAACAGTCTGTAATACTGCAAATACGGCGTATCGCAGTACTACTATATGAAAGGTTTACTTAAAGTACTTTAGTCTGTAATTTGGAGGTTTGGACTATTGGTTGGACAAAAACAAGATATGTTCAAGAGCCAATTTGAGAGCTGGTGAATAGTTTTTTTTTAAAGACAAAAAAAACAATCAGTTGATTATTGGAGAAGATGATCGGTTTTGTGATCCATACTAATAATCTGATACGGTCCCACAAAAAGGAAAAGCTCCGGCTCCTCCACCGTCCTCACTACAACAGGAAGGTTCGGCTTTTACACGAATACTTGACTGAAGCTGGACACAGGGAAACCGCTGACTGTCATGACCAACGCTGAGTCATCCTTCAGGGCATAACTGGAAAGCCACAGTAAATGGACCAGCACCAATGGAACGGCCATTAAGAGCAACCTGTGGTCCACGATACACGATGTGGGCTGCAGGAACCGGGGATCAAAGACGATGTTTGGAGGAAGCTTATATCGCAATATCTACGGTTTAAACTCATCTATTGGAACCAGAAGAAAACTGACAGAGTTTGAAGGCAACACTTTGACCACAGGGTGATGTCACCACTCCAACCGGCTCTAGGTAAGTTTGTTTTAAATACTGCAACACGCAACGTTTTTCTTCTTAATGACACATTTACTTTTTTTAGAATCATCTTATAACATTGGTTCATTGGGATGTGAGCCAAATAAAGACGTGGAATGCGAGTTTTGAATTAGAAGACTTGATATGTGCTCATTTTTTAAATTTTGTTGAATAATCTCACCGGACTCTGGGTTTAGTTCTCCACTGAGAATCACGCTGTTGAAACGCTATGGTATTTTTCTAAATACTGGTATTATTATATTCTATTGGAGGTCCTATGTCAAGAAAAAGCAAAAATAAACACAAAAAAAATGCAAGGATATTCCAAAACATATTTCTGCGAAACAACATCAACAACTTCAGCAAACGCGTCCGTTCATTTTTTCTGTAAACCCGCAAACGAACGTACGAGTCCCTTCCTACAGACGGGGAAGTGACTCGTGGCAGAAGGAAGGAGGGAAAATGGGACACTTGTTTCAGGGAGGAGTCCCTCCTGAGGATATCCCACATAGACAGGATGTACCGTCTCCTCTGTGTGGTAATAGTGCCTTTACGTAAATAATGGATTCACAGACTCCACTTTATGAAGGGAACAATAACATTAACATTAATAAATCAACTTTACACACACACACACACACACACACAGCCTGACTGACCCCTGCCCTCTGAGGAATGTGGCTTTTCTGTCTGTGTGTGTGTGATGTGGTCAGGTGGGTCTGCTGTGAGGGGTGATAATCAGAAGCACAGACACAGAGGTGTGTGTGTGTGTGTGTGTGTGTGTGTGTGTGTGTGTGTGTGTGCACAAACCCTTATAAATGCAATGTGGACACTGCTAAGACTGTGCATGCAGATATTTACCAAAAAATATGAAGTCTCTCTCACACACACACACACACACACAAACACACATACACACACACATACACAAACACACACACATATACACGAACACACATACACACACAAACACATACACAAACACACACATACACAAACACACATAAACACATACACAAACACATACACACACAGACACACAAACACACACACATACACACACACACATACAAACACACACATACACAAACACACACAAACACATCCACACACACATACACAAACACACACAAACACATCCACACACACATACACATACACACATAAACAGATACACAAACACACGTACACAAACACATATCACACACACGCACACACAAACAAATGCACACACAAACAAATGCACACACACACAAACACAAACACACACACATACACACATAAACAGATACACAAACACACATCCTTAAATACATATCACACACACGCACACACAAACAAATGCACACACACAAACACACACACACCCAACACACATGCACACACCCAAACACACACATACACAAATACACCCAAACACATACACAAACACACACACACATAAACAAACACACATACACACACACACAAACACACACATTTCACACACACACACATACACAAACACATATGCACACACACATACAAACACACATACACGTAAACAAACACACATACACATATACACACACATACACAAAGACACACACATACAAACACATATCACGCACACACAAACCAATGCACACACACAAACACACGTACACATACACACATACACAAAGACACACACATACACAAAGACACACACATACACAAACACACATACATACACAAACACACATACATACACAAACAGACACTCACACAAACACACACAATCATACACAAACACACACACACACACACACACACACACACACACACACACACACACACACACACACACACACACACACACACACACACACACACACGCGCACACACAGCTGCTAGCGATGTAGGCCAGCTCATAATGTGTTCCATCTCAACAGGCTTCATCTGCAGTCGACGCTGTGAGGAAGAGGGACAGAGATATGGAGGAAGAGGAGAGGGAGAGCTGCCGCAGAAGACGAGGAGAGAGATAAATATCAGTGGCCCTTGGTCTAGATGTAGAGATAGAGCGCCTAGAAGATACAGCGACACTGGGCTACTGTGATTTGCAAATAGTTTTTTTCTTGAAGCCGCTGTGTTCCAGAGGCAGTGGTTTTAATAACGCGACATGACTCTGAGTCTTTAATTTAGACTTTGCCTCTTTACACCTCCCTCTCCTCCTCTGCCCCGCTCCCCTCCTCCTCTCACTCTCACTCTCACTCTCTGTCACCCTCCCTCTCTCCATCTCTTTTCAGTAACGGGAGGATTAGCGGGAGACGAGCCGATGTCAGCTGAGGATGCGGGGAGAGTGGGAGGCACAGAGGAAAGAGGAGTTGAGGAGGAGAGGAGGGTGAATGAAAGGCGGTATCGAACGCTGACCTGTTTTGGGCTGATAAGCGCCTGCCTGCTTTGTGCCGGAGCCACTGGCTTTAATTTGGGGGCCGCAACATTTGGAATTAATTATCGCACACACTCCAGCACTGCGGCGGCTTACTGTGTACACGGCTATTACATCCACTCCAACACAAACTTTATGCAGCTTAGGCGCCGGAACTCACCGTCACACAGTTTGTATTCCTGTTGGGATGAATTTGCATAAAATACAGCTGCAATACAATGTTGTTATTCATTTACACAAAGAGGAATAATGGTAAACTTTGTCAACACTGACGCTTGAAGAACAGCATGTAAACGTCAGGAAGCGGTGAAATGGATATGGCTGAGTAGGATTCCTTCTACTTCTGAGGTGGAGGAGAAACTGTCAGATAAGTCAGATGTCTAAAGTCTTAATGTCCAGTTTATCCATTTTGGATGTAGTCTTAGCTTGACCACTAATATGGAGGCCAATCAATCCACCATCCAACCAATCACTGAGTGGCACCTGCAAGCTCCGCCCACCATCATCAGCTGATGTCTTTAAATATGACTCCCTCCATTCCTCAAGTTCCTTCCTGGCGCTAGTTCGCGCGCCCTCAACCTCCCCATCCCCGCCTAGTCCTCGCAGATCCCTCAGCCTCATCGTTCATCGGCCTCAGCAGCATCATCAGCCGCCACCACCAGTATCCAGACTCTAAAGGGGGGATATTCCTTGTTTCTGCTCCTTAGGTTAAAGATCCTTTGATTAGGATTTCCCTGAAGAGTCTCAGCAACAAAATCCTTTCTGTTTTTTTTAGATAATTATCAAATATCATCTGTTGTTATAAACATATTTTCTTCATTCTCTGTCGCTGCTGATTGAAATGAAAGTTATACAAAAACCAATCTTCAACAGATTCCATAAAGACTAGATAATAGGTAATAGTACACCTCTCCAGGATGTCACCGCGTTTGGACGAGGGATTACTAATGAACTAATTATCCGAAATCGCTTATCCTGTTCAGGGTCACGGGGGCTGGAGCCTATCCCAGCTGATATGGATGGTGAGTTCAAGGAAACTCATCTTTTATACATTGCACTTTTTTTCACTCACTAGGGGGAGTTATTTTTGGTCTTCTTTACGGAAAAAATACAGATTTTCAGACATAACTTTCAAACTGTTGGTCTGATTTAGTCCAATTTGGTGCATATGAATTAACTCGAGATCTATCTTGCATATCTCATATTTTAACCTAGTAGTTAATATTTGAGTCACTAAGGGGAGCTTTATAAAACACTGTTTTTCGGATATTGTTTCACATTTAATTTGAGGAATTCTATCAGGGGGATCGCTTCTACAACGTAGAGGATTGGGAACTTTTCAGGGATATACCCTTGCTCTAAGGGAAGACAGCATTGTATATATATAAATATATATAATATATATATATAAATATATATATATTATATATATTATACTCTGGTGGTTAGTGAACTTAGAGATTCTTTATTCATGCCAATTTAAAGCAACTGTAGGATTCAACAGCGATAAACTCTGAATACGTGTTTATGATGCGATGGAATCTACTTGGTTGGTCATCATTATTACACAGTTATAACATAATTTCACAAGGGAACCAAAATTATTTCCCTTCATCTATAAAATGAGCTAGCTGTAAAAGAAAAGTTGTGTTTTCCATAATTGTTCCATTCACGTTTGACTGGCGCTCCTTCATCATCTGGTTGCACTTTTGTCTGGTGTGAGTGAAGGAATAAATTAGACTCCCTTGTGGCCTTTGATGAATCCTGGATCATTTAGTGACAAAGCCAAACATCCAGCATGACTGTCATCACATTTTGGTTTTAACAGAGTCAAAAAAGAGACGTCGTGTTTTATGAAAACCGTATTTTTGCTAGTCTGCCCACCTGCAGGCCGGCCCACACCCCAAATATGGTCGTCTGCTACTTAAGAACACGTTTGGAACTACAATACACATTTTCACAAGCTGCAGCTGCGATCTGATGTTTTTTCTTTTTGTCTTCTGTCCATCATATTAAACTAGAAGGATCATAAGAAGTAAGTTAGCAGGGATACTTGAGGAGGGGAAAAAAACAAAACCGCACAATGTTCTTTTCTCCTGTTTACGTCCATGTCTTTACATTAATCATTTCTATTAAAGGAGATCCCAATATTTCAGAGCCTAATTTGAAGGTAGACGTCTACACCGCTAAAAACACACAACTACAAACAAACAAACAAAACCTTCAGGGTTATTAGTATCATTGTGTCACCATTCGGAAAAGACCTGAGTGAATGAATGAAGCAATGAATAGTGGAATGAGTGAATGAACGAAAGAATGAATGAGTGAGTGAGAGAGTAAGTGAGTGAGTAGGTGAGTGAATGAGTGAATGAATAGTGGAATGAGTGAATGAATGAATAGATGAATGAGTGAGTGAGAGAGTAAGGGAGTGAGTGAATGAATGAATAGATGAATGAGTGAATGAATAGATGAATGAGTGACAGAGTAAGTGAGTGAGTGAATGAGTGAGTGACTGAATGAGTGAATGAATAGATGAATGACTGAATGAATGAATGCTAAATGAAAGAGTGAGTGAATGAATGAGAGAATGAAAAGATGAATGAGTGAATGAATGAATGCTAAATGAAGGAGTGAGTGAATGAATAGATGATGAATGAGTGAGAGAGTAAGTGAGTGAATGAATGAGTGAGTGAATTAATGAATGAATGAGTGAATGAATAGGTGAATGAATGAGTGAGAGAGTAAGTGAGTGAGGGAATAGATTAATGAATGGATGAATGAATGAGTGAATGATGATTTCAGTGTGGAGTCTCACTTTAAGGAGCGTGGTTTCAGCACATGATGTAATTAATGAAAACACAGTTTTACATCCTGCAAAGAAAAAAAACCCCAACCTTAAAAAAAGTTATGAAATTTGTTACACCTAAATGTTTTAATTTCTGTAAATTTTCCTTTCATTAAAAACAAAAGTTGAAATGAAATGTTATAAAGCACACGCCAAACTTTTCTTTCACTTTGGGAAAAATACAATATATATTTCATTCTAATCTTTTGATTCTCTACAAACTGTAATTATTAATATATTTCCTTTAGTGTTTCGCCAATATGTGACTGTCAAATGGTAAAAGAATGATCCCGTGAGGGTGAGGGGGTTGGAGCCTATCCCAGATATCCATCCCCATCCTAGAGGTGGATTTGAACCCGGACCCTGCCGTCTGGGAGGAGACCTTGGTCCACACTGGGATACTGTGTCGCCCCGGAATGTTGGATAGTTTCTTAGGAAAAATCCAGCTTAATTAATTCACAGACTTGATATTAGAGAGTCTGATTTGATCATAAGATGCAAAATATGTATTTAACTGAGTATTCCTCGATTTCACGTTATTTTTTTTAAAGTTCATCAACAGTTCTCTTTTAAAAGAGTAGATTCATCCTGTCACTAACCTTAAACTTGAACAAGAAGACCCCTACTATGAACTAGGCCATTTCTGTCTTCCCTTAGAGCTAGGGTATATCCCTGAAAAGCCCCAAATCCCCTGCGTTGCACAAGTAATCTCCCTGATCAAACTCTTCAAATGTAAAGTTATGTTTGAAATGAAGTGTTTTATGTAAAAAAAAAAGGAAAAAAAAGAAAGAAAAGAAAGAAAAAGGTTCTCTTAGTGAGTAAAATAAATGAAGTATTTGAGTAAAATATGATACATACAAGATAGATATCCTCAACTTGAATCACACGCACCAAATTTTGACCAAATCGGACAACGATTGAGAAACGATGGCCGAGAACGTCTGAAGATGAAGCTCCTGCTAGTGTTGGAAATATATAACTGACCATTCCCAAAGTAAATCCAGTCCTTCCTCATACTAAGGTGTGTGTGGTCATAAAATTAGAAAATGATCCATGACTTGGTCTTTGATCACGAAGGAACCGCGGCGGCGGATTCCATGGCTGATTTTTCAGATATAAATGACAGACAATATCGTGCTTTTATTTTGGTACTTCCTCCGAGCAGCAGTGTGAATTTACTCGCTAATAAAATATTTGATTTTGTGAAACACATTTTTACATTTTACATTTAGGTTTTAAATGTGTATCTCAGATTCAACCCATCAGTGAATTTTAGAAGACAAGTAAGGTTCATAAATATTAGTGTTAAAGTGATAAAAGAGTGCCTTTAATTTGTTAAAACCTTGTTTGGAGTTAAATGTGGCAGGAAGTTGTCCATAATTTTAGCATGAGCTACTTAACGATCGGAGCTCCTTACAGAATGACGGGGTTCAACAGGGATCCGAGAATGATCTGAGAATGTTTCTCACTTCCCATCAAAAAACGATGAAACAACCTGGAGGGAAATATTTCTCAGGGATTCAGGAAAATCAGCGGACGGATTAGAAAACAACATGACGCGTGTTTACGTAGATGGAATACTGAATGGAACACTTGATTACTGACAGTCGCAGCGCCAAAGGCGGCTTATTAGAATCATCTGGTTTCACGCCACCCTGGTGGCTTTAAAGCAAGAATCTGAAGCACATATTTGAAATAATTAAAATCGTGTCAGTCGAGGTCAAAAGCAAAAACTTCTTCATCTAGATCCGCTGCCACCCTTTTGCTCTCATCCTGCCTTGACGTCGCCTCTAAATCTTAAATCTTAAAGGTCGTCCCGACACATTTGACTACCTTCATTAAAGTTTAACCTCCCCGGCACAGCTTTTTCTCTTCATTCATAGATTCTTAAAAACCCGGACCGGTTCTGTGACTACATACCAGTGGATATCTGGTGTGTCTGCATGTAGCATCAGCGGGGTCCGCACTTGTTAGTATAATGCTGAATTAGTGTTGGTGGAGAGAGAAAGATAAAGCCGCCTCTATCGAAGTAAATGAGCAGAAGCCATGGGCGGCGGAGGATGCCAAGGCGGATGCGGAGGCTCGGGTGCAGTAGATTGGGAGAGGCTTTAGGGGTGGCTTGATGTGGTGGAGTGGCTCAGCAGGGTGGTGTGTATGTAGGCTGGGGTCTGCATGTTATTTCCTTGAAATCATCAGGCCTCCTCTCCCCCATCAGGGAGAGGCTTTTATGATAAGTGTCAGCTATGAAATATGCACGGCCTGTCGTCGCCGCCTGAGCCTCATTTTGCTTCCTCCTCGCCTCTCCTGTCCCTCCTCACACCCTCTGTCTCTCTCCTCACACCTTTCCTTTGGCTCTCTCTCTATCTGCCACTCCCTATGGCTCGATCTACCGCCGCTTGTTTGAAGCACGTAAAAAACGCACATCACGAACGTTAGCTAACACATCTTTTAAATACTTAATTTTTAATCATGTCCAGTTTCACCAGGATAAAAAACAAAAACAAAAAAAACAATGGCACATGGAAAGAACGGCTCCTTTTCCTTTACATGTATTTTATTTCATTTTCAAACATGCACACACAACAGTAAGCCGTAGCACACTTTTACAGATGACAGGAACCTCCCCAGTGTGTGGAATAAATCCAAAAATAATAAAAAGGTGAAATAAAAGGTTCATTTTAATCCTCCTTCAGCAGGAAGGATTCAAAAACACAAACAACCTGATGATAAGAATCCTCTTACTCTGCAATACATGTCAGACAGATCTCACGCTATATATATATATACACACATATATGTATGTATGTATATATATATACATATATATGTATATGAATATATATGTGTAGTACTATCATAGTACAGGACACACTGACATCACTAGATACTGATGATAGAGTTTCCCCTCAGACAGTGGATTTAGATTTAAGTTCTAAACCTGCTCCTCTGGGCGTCAGTAGTAAATCATTTTTAAATAACAGACAGTAATCTTTACGGGTATTTGGCCAACAGTGACCAAAAAAATGTTTTAAAAATGTTTTGATTAAATCAAAGTCATAATTTTTTTACGAGAGTGAAGTTGTAACTTTACGAAAATAAAGCAAGAGTTTTGAGTGACACATCTGGTCAAGATAATAATAAAAGTTTGTAAAATCAATAATTTTGTCCAAATACTGTGTTAGAAACTTTGTTTGTTCCAAAAAGAGAGAACTGGACAGAACTGGAGGAGATTGTCTCTTCTGTGGATCAGAAGATGCTGCAACTGTGGATTTAGCCGCCACTTCATGTGGATGGAGGCTTAAGCCGCATAAACAGTGGTCCTCAAGTAATCTGACTACTTCATTAACACAGTGAAACACATCGGAGGCAGCATGTGTGTGTGTATGTGTGTGTGTGTGTTTGTGGCACGGCACAACACCTATGACAGTAACTGACAAAAGTTCAAGTTGCAAATCTTAAAATTCTGACTTTATTCTGGTAAAATGACAAATCTTTCTCGCTGAATCTTTGCTGGTTAAGCCAATTAAAATGCCAAAAGTCGTTTCTCATGGCAGATCTCAGCGACGGCGTTCATTATTATTGAGGGCCGTGCCAGACAACCGTCAGCGACGAAGCAACTGCGGTGGATTCAGGAGATACTGAATTGTCAGCTTCAAGTCACGACTACTGATTACAAGTGACTCTCAGTACCGACCCTGTGCAGAAGAAAAAAAGCCTGATGAGTGGAAGCACTCAAATGTTTTAGGTGCCTCGTTCTCATTGGCCGAGACGGATATGTCTCTCAATAACACGAGCCTTCTGAAGGTCACCTCACCACTAATTCAGCCCCAATTATTGCTAGCTGGGAAAAAACAACTCACACACACACACACACCTCTGCTCCACTCACATCCTCTGCATCAGAAGGCCTGATTCCACTTTAATTGCTCTCGTGTATCGATGGAATTTTTTCTGCGCCCCAGCGTTTCAGTCTGCACTGACTTTGCACTGTTTTCATACATGCTCATCTGTTCTTCATCTACATCCAAAAACAGATACGTCCGTTTCAAGCGTCCTTACTGCATGTAAGCGGAGAGGTCTTGTTACTTTTTCTTTGTCATATTTGACAATTGTTGTGTCTCGCTTGGACTATCGCTACACTGCCCCCAATGTTCAGTAGTGGTACTGCACTGTCTAGTCTGCCTCATATCAAGTATCGCCTGGTTCATACAAAAGCTTCCGTCACCATTTTTGCACCATCTTATAACGATCTGCTTGTTGTTGACCAATTCCTTCGCTTTGGCACGACTATGGAAGTCTTTAAGTATAATATATTCAACGAACAGCGATGTGTCATCCGGGACGCTGCGTCCCAACAGTCGGAAAGGTTTAGCGCACTATAATATTTAACACAAAGCTCCATACCAGTTCTGAAGTTGACCAATAGGATGACAGAGTGAAAACTTGAACCTGTTTATAGTATGACCCAGTGGCAGCATGTATATGCTAAAGAGTAAGGGGCCAAGGAAGGAGCCCTGGGGGACACCACAGGTCTAAGGGGCAACCGAGAAGGAGGAAACGGTGCTATGTGGAAGAATAATAAAGAAGAAAGGCTTGTCGGAAAAGTTGCAACAATTCTCCCCCTTTTTTAAGGTTTCAGTTACGGAGTACTATGACAGAGTGATGAAACAGCGTGGTTAGCGCCCACACAGAGTGTTTCCGTAGCCATGATTGACCCGCCTCCTAATCTACGACACATCACTCAACGTAAATGAACGATTGGTGTCAAACCAGTTTTCAAACTAAGACAAAGCTTGAATTCTTGACGCAGCAAACGGCTGATATGACAGGGTGAATCTTAAAATAGCATTGTTGAAGACTAAAATATTGTCTAGTCTGCAGTATAATCTTTTCTCTTTTTGACATTTACTGTATTTACTAACTATTTTAAAATTCTAATATCATGCATTCCTACAGAAAACAGCTTTTTTCTTCTTAAAAAGTATCTTTTCTATTTCTCTTATAATAATATGTAGATCACACCACACTCCGTAAACAACCAAGGCAAATCCAGAAATGGGCATTTTTAGATAATACTTGTATGCACACATAAAACATACATATGCATACATACTTGTAAACAAATGCCCCGGTATAAAAACCATTCTTTTGTAAAATATTAAGAAACCACTTGCTAGGGCCCCATCTTACACCTGGCACAGTGTAAACATCACAGAGAGTTTCTGAGTTGCATTCAAGCCCCCCGCCCATGTTGTGTAAGCAGCAAATATTAGCCAATCTGTGGCCCAACCGGCATGCAGCTCCTTAAAACCCTTTAATGTCCGGCTCAACTGTTTGGTTGAGAACTTTTTGAGCCTCTATTTGTTTTTGAACAATGTGTGCCACTTGATTGAAACTGTTTGTAATATGATCCAGTGTCAGCATGTATAAGCTAAAGAGTGAGGGGCCGAGGATGGAGCCCTGGGGGACACCAAGGAGGAGGCATTAATTGTGGCTTTTGGGGTCCACGTCCTTTTCAATACGTAAGCTTTTTTTTTTGGCATGAAGACATATTAGACATAATACTGTAACTTGACAGAAACAAAAAAGTCTACTAAGGGTCATATAGTTTTCAAGGAACACGCTTTAAGGGAACTCACTTTATAATGAAGGTAGTGACAGGGAACTAATCTAATTAAAATGTAATTGAAATACAAAATTTCATCATGAAATAATGTTGAAAGTCTGATTCCTTTTTTAAAATTTTTTATAAAAACATGGTTGACCAAAAAATGTTACCGTTTTACGGTATATTTAAAATGTCTAAAATACTAAATGAATAAATGCCCCAAAGGAATTAAGTACGCGAAACATATTTTTTCCATAGCTTCTCTGTTCTTGGTGACATTAATGGGTTAAAGAGAATGTTAGATGACCCCATTTAATTGACGTTACGCCAAAATGAATGCCTATGAATAATTAAGTGACTAAATGTAAAACTTTGCATCTTACACTTTGCACTGTAAATAAAAGGAGGGGTTGGGCCTTTTAAATAGGACCCTTCATTTTTGTCACTGCTTGCATAAATAGAGGATAAGAAACAGTATCTATCAACTTCACGCACTCAAAGCCTATATTTAGACTACATTTCCCAGCAGCATTTTACCGTAATTATCAGTATCAGGAACGGTAACACGCAGGGAATCTGACAGTCGTCAAATACTCCATTATTTCGTCACGAGGGAGAAATTGATGAACGAAAGGCGACGCCATTTTGTTCTACGTGTATTTTGAAAACTGACAAATAAAGCCGGACAACTGCAGCAGGGAGGTGAAAAGATAAGACTCTACAATGCTGCAGGGAGACTAAAAGGTCAAAGGGTAGTATTATTCATATTGAAACTCATGCACAAGTATGTAAAACATTCCAGTTTATGCTAAGTTAAGGATAAACATTCAGACAGCATTATTGGTAATTCTGTTATTATACATAATAAAAAGCACAAGAAAATAAATTACAGGCTCAGAATCTGCCGGAGAAGCCAATGAATGAGTAAAAGGAAAAGGGAAATCACAATTTCCATCAAAAAAAAAGAAGAACAAAACATGGAATTCGGAAATTTTATATGTTGATGATACCGTGGTGTGTTTGTGTGTGCTCGGGCGGTCAGGACAAGTCAGTACTCCCTAATTTGTTGCATTTTGACATTGAATGTATTATAGCGTATTTAATGTTTTATTTTTTCCTCTGATTTAAAATGTTGACTTTAGAGTAAAAGAAACATTTTTGTCACACTTTGTGCAAAACAAGAGTGTCTCAAAAACAGAGTTTGGATAAAGTCCAAAAGTTGTAGCTCTAATATATTAATAAACTCAAGGTACTATTTTAATGATTTGTTTGAATTCAATCTAATATTTTCACAATTTCTCCCAAACTTTAAGCTGCACTAGAATGCTTATTACTTTCAGAACCTTTCCTACAGCCCACCAGAAGAAACTAACGGATCATCAAGGTTGCACCAGTGTGAGCAACAACTGTGTGTGTACACGAAAGTGTGTGTGTGTCAATGTGTGTGCTGTGAAATAGTATTGGATCCCCTCCTGGTTAAATGTATTTTTTATGTGTATTTAATACTAAATTCTGTCAGATCGTCAAAGTAAATTTCACATAAAACACAAAACAAACGTAGCCTGACTAAAAAAAATAAATTAAAAAAAGCAAGATTCTTGGGGTGTTTAGGATGTTTTTGAATACTTTTGATTTTTGCCTTTATAAACCGCATTAAACAGTTTTTAATATGCCAATATTAAACATTGAACCTCTATGACCTGATCATTGTTTATTCACTTTAACATACTGCCTTCACATTATTGACCCAAATCAAATAAAAAAACTTAAAAACAGATTGGAAAAAAACGTCTGTTTTAAAAAGAATATATAACAGTACCACCATAATCAACGAAATATGTAAATGAAGGTAGAGGTTGTGGATATGAACATAAAAAATTTAAACTGAGTAACAATCAGTTCTTAGTAGAATAGTTACTATAAAAAAAAAAATACCTCCAAACATCTTGTCTCTATGACATCACTGCGTCAAACGGCGTTTAAAAGAAATAACACGCCGCCCTTAATCAGATGAGTGATTGTTTCCTAGCGCCGCGATCGTCGGATTCTGAGGCTTTAATGGTCAATGATCCGAAAAGGTTGTCTTAAAGTAACGGCATGCATTTCAGGTACACAACACCCAGCCGGACCGGATCACTACCAGCCCTGTTCAATCACATCATCACATAAACAGCCAATGAGATTGGCTCCTAGTCTCACCAGTAGCACACTATGCCGAAATCAAAAGAAATTCCTGAAGCGACGAGGACGAGGGTGATGGAAATCCATCAGTCTGGGACCGCTTACAGAGTCATTTCTAAGACTCTGCTGATCCAAAGACAGACACATAATCTACGAATGGACAGGACTTCAAGAAAGTTACAGAACCTTCCAGATGTCAATGGCATCATGGGAGAGCGGAGAGCCACTGCTGACTCAGAAGAACATCAAAGCTCATCTGAATCTCCCTACGACACACCTGGATGACCCTCAGAGCTTTTGGGGGAATATTCTACGCGCTGATGAGCCGGAATGTTGAACCGTTTAGAAGACAGGCGATCCCGTTACATCCGACATAAAACCCAAACACAGCATTCCACAAAAAGAATATCGTAGTTACGGTCAAGCACGGAGTCGGCAGTGTGACGTTGTGGAGATGCTTTGCTGCTTCACTGTCAGGATGACTCGGCATAATTGAGGGAAACAGGAATACTTCTCTCTACCAGAACCCTGGTGAGATACTCTGGTGGGACCTGAAAAAAACTTTCTCCTGCTGATTATTTAGTTGTTTTTTTTTAAGTAACTTCTTATGCCTTATTACATTAATCTGTCATGTAAAATATTCCTTTGTTTTGTGTTCCACAGAAACCTGAAGGTCCGACACATCGCATGATGCGAGGTTCTCATTAAAAACAGAAGAAATCAGGAGGGGGTCAAATACTTTTTCACAGCTCCGTACGTCTGTGTGGCCTTCTGACTTCCTGTGGCGGAATGAGTGACTTCCTGGATATTTTAAAGATGACATGTGTGTGTGGGAGGGTAATGGTGGGTGAGGATGCGTGCATGTGTTCCCATGTGTCCGTGCATGAGCTGAAATCAAGCCTGCTTCCCGGCAGAGGTAGGAACAACGTTTCCAGGGAACGTCGGGTTGATAAAGGAGAATCCCTGGAACTCCTCCTGGTCGAGGTTCTGAATCACTTCCTCGTCAGGAGGGGTCAGCACCGGCGGGTGGCGTGTGAAAAAACGGTCAAAGTTCTCAGCCTCCCGTCCACACTGTTGAGGAGGAGGGTGGGTAGGAGGGATGGAGTGGGGGAAGATTTGGGATGAAGAGGAACGGATGGGGAACGGGGAGAAGGAAAGGAAAGGAAAACAAAAGAAGGGGAATGGCAGGTTGAGATGACATCACTTGAACATGGTTCCAAATATCAGAACAAGGTGACAATACTTAGGGTGCGCTTGATTTTTCCATCTCCATGTGACATATGACGGCTGGAGGTAATCTACACTCAAAGTGATGCCAAAGCACCGACCCTCAGGAGAGGATGAATCAAGCGCGCCCCCTTATGTGCCATCCTCTTTCAAATATCTGAAACATATTCAACAACAATTTTAAGAACAGAAAAAAAAAAAAAGGGTCACTGGAGTCTCAAACGTCCCGGTGCAGCGCGTCACATCCAAAGAGTGAGACGTGCAGCTATAAACGCCGCCAAAAGACTATAATCAGAGGGCGTCCCACCATGGCTGTCAGTGAATACCCCAAAATAATCCTTCTTTGTATTAAATTGTTGTAATACTTGGATTTAATTGGAATGTCTGTATCTTTGCACAGAAGAAAGCTCAGAGCCACGAGATGATTATGGTGTAATTGTGGGTTAATTGTGGGTTAATTATTTGCTGCAGCTGCGGAGACTCGCTGCTCCATGAACCAAATCAGACATTCGGCTAGTGTGCAAAAACACACACTTCTGATTTCTGTTTATGACAGTTAAATGTGATCATGCTGATAAAAAGTTTCCACTTTCATATTTTGTGGCATATTCTCGTTATACACTTATTATTATACCTGTTTGAGGTATTAGGTTACATTTGACTTTATTTTGAAGGTTCATCGGTCAGGGTTTGTTATTATTTCCTGTTTTATTTTGTAAATAGGTTCCTTAGTTTCACTTTACTCTCTTCACCTCTTGTCTGTGTGTCTCGTAATTCCTTGTGTCTCCTCCTCGATTGTTGAAAGTTCTCACCTGACCCCGGTGCTCACCTCATTATATGCCCGAAAAGTTGGGAATTTTTTGTAATGGTCACGGCCATAACTCAAAAACTGTTTAATTGATCATTTTCAAATTTTTTAACAACATAGACATCAGTGCCAGGAAGAACTGGGTTGATGTTGGAAAGATCAATTGCATATGTACACCACAAGGGGGAGCTTTATTTGCAAATGTTTGGTAGATCTGATTTAGACCAAATTTTGTTTATATTGAATCGACTCAAGAAGATCTATATATCATTTTTTACTCTAATAATACATATTTACTCACTAAAAGGAACTTTATCTGCAAATATTTAGTATTATTTGTTTAGTATATCTGATTTAGACCAAATTTTGCGTATATAAATCGACTAAGGAAGATCTATATATCATGTTTTACTCTAATAATTCATATTTTACTCACAAGAGTGCAAAAAAAAAAGCCCCAGTTTTTCTGACATAACTTCACATTTAATTTTGTTAGTCTAATCAGAGAGATTGCTTGTACAATGCAGGGAATGGGGGGCTTTTTGGGCATACACCCTTTGCTGTTGGGATGACAGCGTTATGTAAGTCCGTGTCTTCCCTCCTTTCTTTGACAGTTCATGGTGGATTTTACTGATGTGGATGTTTCTTGTGCCCGCTTCTTAATATTCCCAGAGTTTCATGCAAATTGGTCAGGATTGAAACTTTGTTTTTGTCTCTGCCTTGTGTTTATTTAGAATTATCTTTCTTTTGCACATTTGGGTTCTTGCATTATTTTATGAACTCGCTTCTTTTCGAAAAGTTTCCCCCTTTTCCTCATTCAAACGTTGACCTGCACTTTGCACCCCTTCGGCAAAGTGCAGGTCAGCAGGTCAAAAATAGGATTTAGAATCTTATTCTTGAACTGCAAACATAACAAAAGACACAAGTAGATCATCTGTCACTACCCAATCGAAACTCTTTTCTTTCATGTGTGGTAACAAAGGAGTGACTGATCCACAATTACTCTCAATAAGAAATTAGACATAATTGTTCATTTTCAGCCCCTATTCCCTTTCTGGCCACTTGGGAATCCAGAGGAAGTCGTTATTAACATAAAAAGTATATTTTCCTGACAGCATTTCTCACGGGGACTTTGGGCCGAGTCGTTCTTCTCCTTTTTTTTACATTTTTTTATTGCGTCGCGCTTTAATTAACACAAGGATTCGGTATCCTCCGACAACATCACCCATGGGGAAGCTACAACCTCATTAAATCTATTTAACTTGGGAAACCAAATGAGATTAAGCCGGACTGTTTATAGATTGGGGAGATATGTGAAATGAGCAACACACCAGGGTCAAATAATATTTGGGAGCTAATTACAGGCGTTCGTTTTAACTTGTTCGGGTAGCGAGATGAGACAAATTTTCCATATTTGCTAGGGAAATGACGAAAGTGGCACAAAGTTTGGAAGCATCCGTTAAGTACACAACACCATGGCCATGAATTGACAACAGCTCTATCGTCATACACTCTAAAATATAATACAAAGGGACTATTTTCAGCACTTAATTAAAGGCATTAGCAAGGCGTTAGCAAGATAACAGTGGTGATCTTTTGGTTAAGATACATTGTGTGAGTTTCAAGTATTTTTTTGATGCGTTGGTTTCACTTAATAATATTGGAAATTAGTGCAACTTGATATTTTGTGTCATTTGAAATAATCATGTTTAACAGTTTAATCCGTCCAAAGTAGCATATTTAAAGCTCCTTAAAGAGTGAAATTTTAAAACATGACTGAAAAAATCTAGTCGACAGAAACTATGATTTTCACTTCCTGTCAACTTAAAAACTTTTGTTCATATTTATAGTAGCTGGGTAAATTAAATTCATATGAGGTGCAAAAACAAGCGAGAACTTTTTTTTGATTAGAAAGGTTGTAATGATGCTGCCAAGTGATTACGTCCCAAAAGAGTCAGGGATATTATCTAATATGTCACCGCCGCTGCCGCCGCAGATCAAAAACTATTTTATTTATACCCCCATAGACCTTAGTGTGTGGAAGAAGTGGATTGATTTTGGGCAAGGTTGGTCGTGTATTTCTGCCACTAGTGGGAGCTTTATCTCCCCAAAAGTTTTCGGGCCATAATATCTCAACCGTTGGTCTGATTTAGTCCAAATTTGGTGCGTATGAATCGACACAAGGAGATCTATCTTGTATATGTATTATTGTACTCTAATAGTTCCTATTTTGCTGACCATTTTCACGAAAATAGTTTTTCGGACATAACTTCACTTTTAATTTGATTAGTTCAGGGGGATTGCTTGTCCAACCAAGGGGGTTGGGACTTTTCAGGGATGCTACCTTTGCTGGTGGGAGTGACAGTGTAAGCAGATTTTAACTAGAAGTTGTGCTTACTCAAAAATATATACTCTATGTAAACTGTTGCTTTAATTTCTTTTCTTGTACCTAAACAACTCTTTAAGAGTGCATACTCCAATTAATTGCGAGTTAAGGTGAATCAAGTGAAATTGGTTTTAATGAGTCAAATAAAAAAAGCTGGTTAATGTTGAAAACTATGAATCCTTCAGATTCTAGGACAGACACAAGCGTGGGGGAGATTTTTCCATGAGATTTAAAAACCGACACAGTTTGAAATAAATGCGGCTACAGATTGAGGTTTTCTGTGAAGAAGTGGTACACCGCAGGACCCGGTTGGTTTGAGACTGAGACCCACAGCATGCAGATGAACAGAAAACCAACATAAGAAAAGTGAACATAGAAAGGACAAATAAAAATGTCTAAGGACAGATCGTTGGATGCATGGCGGATGGTAACAGATGGATGGGTGAAAGGATGGATGGATGGTCTTAGTTGGTGGTTGGATGGACAAACAGATTGAACAACAATAACATAAAGGAAGTGATGGTTGTGAACGAAAGACTCTGGTGATGGTTTAGTCATTTTTCAGTTTCGGTCAGTTTCAGAACTCCTCTGATGATGTCACAGTGAGAGAAAGCATAAACAGACCATAATCACAACCAGTTAGGAAACTAACTTCTGGCCACTGCAGCCAGTGAAATGGATTTTGAAAGCATCAAAGATCCCTAAGGAACAATCATCTCTATTCCGCTCTGAAGAAAAATTGTTTACCATCAAGAAATGCAGAAGAGCCCAAAACAAAACGCACACGCCATGCTAAAAGAGTCCGATAACACGGCGCCAGAAAAGATCAATGCGCTTCCTTCAGACATGAATAAAGCTCTAAACTTTAATGCAGGATAAACACAATGGTTCTTCAAAAAGAACAACAACAATCCAAACCTTATTTGTTGTCAGAAGAAGAAAGACAGACAGAGATAGCCAGCGACAGCGCAGAGAGAGAGAGAGAGAGACAAGAGCGGCGAGAAGGACGAGATCAAACAGGAAGAAGAGACAAAGACGGAGGGAGAGAAGAAGAGATCAGACGACATGTGTTAGCGATCACATCAAAGAAGACAACGTCAGCGTTAAAACGCAGCCAGGTCCTAGCGGTGACCATCAACACACACACACACACACCCACACACACACACACACTCACTCACACACACACACACACACACGTGCATGCACACACGCACACACATAAACCACATGCTCACACACACAAAAACACACACACACACACACGCACGCACACACACACACACACACACACACACACACACACACACGCACACACACGCTCACACCCAAGGGGCTAAAAAACAGCTGCATAAATTCTCAACTCAGAAAACCTCTTTAATAGCAGTCAGGCTTGAGGCCGAATGAGTGTGTAGAGATTATGACATCATTCTGACCCTCATTATGATCAAACTAATTCTGTCATCCCAAAAAAAACAAAGGCACAGCAAAGAAAACACAAACACAGTGGGACCAGGTCACGGCGTGGACGTTTTCCCCTGAGGTTTACTCTAAACTCGATCTAACCCAAACCAGGACTGAAAAGAGTTCAGCTCAATCAGAAGGTGACTGCAGCAAACCGGGGATCTGGGTAATATGCAACAAACAGTAGCCTCACAGATGGGAATTCAACCCTGGTCACTAAAATGTAATTTTACATCACATGATGTGACATTTAGATAAGAGAGATCTTGATAAGACCTTGGAAGTGTCGTCTTGAACTATATTTTACTGCTACGGTAGGTTACCCAGTACAGTCGTACCTGAGCAGCGTCAAATAACGACACTGTCGCATTTCAATTAAAAACGGTGGCTTGATCGTCATCAGAACTCAAAAGTCGCCCGCTAGGATACTCATTGTATACATCCATACTATTTCCCGGCCCTGAGTTCATTTTCAGCAGGGATTGTGTTGAATTGTGTTTTACGTTGTTGCGAGAAATAAGTCTGTTGCTGGTGAAACTAGTCTGTTTTTGCGTGCAAAAAGGTCTGTTGTTGTGCATAACAGGTCTGTTGTTGTGCATAACAGGTCTGTTGTTGTGCATAACAGGTCTGTTGTTGCACGTAACAGATCAGTAGTTGCATGTAACATATCAGTTGTTGCGCCTAACAGTTTGGTTGTTGCGAGTAACGGGTCTGTTGTTGCACGTAACAGATCAGTAGTTGCATGTAACATATCAGTTGTTGCGCCTAACAGTTTGGTTGTTGCGAGTAACAGGTCTGTTGTTGCGTGCAAAATGCCAGTGAGCAGCTGCACAATAACTATTGTAGCACAAATATGACGCCATACTTGAAGCCAAAACCTTGCACGCGCGTTAGACTCCTAGGAAGTGTTGTGTCCCAGGAAAAGCCAGTAAAACTCAAAAAGATAGATTTTTTCCCTCTCAAAAGTAGGTTTCTGTTTTAATACATGCCAACTTCAACTTAATTCCAGGAGTATTAAACATGTACTATACTAAGTTGTATAATAGTGACATTATACAACCGATGATCTGGATTTAAGGTCATCACATATTTAGAAAGTGACATTTAAGCATTTTAAGACGGAAAATATGACTTTAAATTAGCTGAAAATACTGATATAAAACATCAAAGTATTTTCTTGGACATAACAAGGAAGCATTCTCTAAAAACTAGCCTCTATATCTCACTGATATTTGACTTGTTGAGTGATTGTGTTTAATATCCGCTGCATTAAGATCTTTGACTTGGAATTAGACGACTGTATTTGGTAAGATTTTGAGTTTTTGCGCTGCACTGCAAAAACATAGCAGTTTTATCTTAATCACTAGTGCCGTTGTCTGTCGTCAACAATGTCTGTAGTCATCTTCTTCTTCATGCGACCCACATTCATCACCATCATCATCGTCCTCTCCATAGCCATTACCCTCAACGTGTCTGATGATATTATCATCACCAGCCCCTGTCCTCATCACCACACATCATCTCCTGACCTACCTGTGAGCACCGGCCCACACGGAGGTGGAGGAAGAGACAGAAACGTCACATTGAGACAGAAGACGGCGCCGATTCACGGGAAAATATCAAAGAGCTAGTCAGATAGAACAACATCTTCTGCAACCCGAACCAAATGTCAGGATTATGAGTTAAATTCATGCCAATGTGTGAATTGCACTTCCTTATTTGGGTCACGTCAGGTTGAGTGGGGTCAAACTCACAGCTCTTGGTTTGAACGGTGGCTGCACCTCCTTGTTCTCCAGTTTCTCCCAGTCCATGTAGCGGAAGAAGCTGTGCTCCCTGATGTCTCGCTCCCCCTCCGGACCACAGCCCAGTCGTTTGGCTGGATGCTTTGTCATCAGCTGGAAGGAGTGAGAGGAGTAAGGAGATAGGTTTATGTTTTTATTAGGGCTGTCCAGCATTATAAAACTATTCCAATTAAAAACACAAGTATTATTCAGATTCAGAACATTCATTTCATTACAATCCTTTTTTATTTCATGAGTGGGTTCCTTCACAAGTAGACCTAAGCCAGGCTCAAACTACAGTTTTATAATTAGGTTTTAACCTACCCCATAAAGAGGATCTCTAAAGATTATCCTCTCTCAAATCTCAAACACAAACGCTCCAACGCCGGAAAATAATCGGGCCATAACAAAGGATTTCATTAGTTAGTCTTACACCTGTGGGATTTTAGAATGCACCGCCTCATATGATCCCGGAAACATTAGCGTAACAAGAACAAAATAAAGTTGGAATTGGTCCAACGATGGGGCTACTTGAAAAAAGAAGAAAATAGAACAAACAAGTGTGGAGGAGGAAATGATTGAGAGGACAGGGTCAGGACAGGCTGTCATTCCTTCAGTGAGACTCTGTTTCTTATTGAAACATGTGTTCCACTTGACTGAACCGGTTCAAAATATGACCCAGTTTATTCCCCATCTACATGCTAAAGAGCAAGGGGCCAAATACAGAGCCCTGGGGGATTCTATAGGTCAAAGTTTGACTTACTAAACAGAATTATGTTACCTGACCAAAATAAAGTCTAATAAAGGTCTTACCGTTTTTATTTAAAATATGGTTTATCAAGAAATTCAACATTTCTATTATAGTAAATATAAGTAACTGTATAGAATCATGCTTAAATTAACGATTTGTCATTTTATGGTCAATTTACAGTATCTAGGATAGAAAATGGAAAGAAATAATATTTTCCAAAGTTTTTTTCTTCTTGATGAGGACATAAAAGGATTCATGTTTCAGCAGAAGTCCGTATGCTAGTTAATGTTAGCCTCATGGGCTAGAGCACCTGTGTCCAACCCAAGGCCGATGAGACAACGCGAGACAATGTCTACTTTTTATACTAACTGGCCCGTTGACTGTTATTGATACATGTGAATAAATAACGTTTTCATTGGAAATTATTCTGTTAAACTACAATTATAGAGAGGGAGACATAAAAATGAGCTATGCTGATGTATTTTCAATTAAATCTTTAATTTGAGTATTTTCTATCCCGTTGGTTTCGCCAGAATTCTATAAAGCTAGTAAATAGATTAAGAATAAAATTGTCATGATTCTTCAGATTAAACATTTGAGTTCTGTTCGGCCCATGATGTGGTCTCCATCTTTAATTCCGGCCCCCTCTATGATTGAGTTTGATAACCCTGGGCTAGAGGGTCTACTGTTGCTTCTCAGCAGATGTCGCTCCAATTAGCAGTATGACCTCGCTCTTCGAGTACTAGCTTCAAAATCAAGAAACAAACTGGTTAATATAAAACATGTTTGAATCGCCCAGCTTTACTCAGTTTGAGTCTTGCTTAAATAAACTGGATGCTCACGATAACGCTAGCCTCAGACGCAATGAACGGTCTGACCTCCGCGCTCAGCGCCAGTTGATTGAAATGAATGCCCTATTTTTTATAACCATTGATTTTATACGTATTCAAATATCTTCCTTCACTCTAAGCTTGCCTGTCTCACGGCACACGCACTCTGTCTGAGAAAACTAAAGTTAATTTACATCAACTACTTCCCTGCTTTCTGTGCAACCCCCATATTTAATGAACCATCTTATCCTTCCTCATTGATCCTAGACTAATAACGTCTTAATCCGTCTCTCCCTCTAACTCTCTCAGAGCCATGAGCGTGCAGCCATGTTAGCAATTCAGAGAGGCACAATGGTGCATTTTTGCTAAATGACACAGTCAGCATGCTAACACGCTCACAACGACAATGCTAGGATGACGGTGCTTTACATCAACAATGTTTAGCATCTCCCTTTAGCTGCTTAGCATTGCTGAAGGGATTTTGTCATCATACAAAATATTGGACTAACTAGGACTACGTTTGTCCCGACAGCAAGGGTATGTCCCCGAAAAAGCCCACAATCCCCTGCGTTGTACAAGCAATTCCACTGATTTAACTGCTCAAGCAGTCCATATTGATTAAACCTATTTCTATGAAGTCGGCAGTCTGCTCTAAGATCAGATCCCAAAGTGACTCAATAATGAAGATTAATACAGTCAACTAGTTTTCTGAGCCCAGTCATAAAAAAAAAACCCTTCCTTCTGTTACTTCACATGATTTAAATTTAGACACAATCAAACTTATGGTCGGGAAGTAAAGCAAAGCTTCTTTCGGCTCTTTCCCTTTTAAGAGTTCGCCACAGCGGATCGTCTCTTTCCTCATATTAATCGGCATAGGTTTTTACCTCGGATGCCCTTCTTGACACAACCCTTTCATTTATACGGGCCTGGGACCGGCACTACACTAGGCACTAACCTCTTCAAGGAGATCTAGCTCAGATTGGTCCTTTATTATTTACTGTAGTTGTTCATATGTCACACACCAGCGTTTTTTTTTAGTTTTATGATCATTACTCCTGCACCGAGGTCACGCCTAATGCCCGACCCAGCAGACTTTTGGTTGGGAAGTAAAGATCACAAAACTCAAAAAAGGCCCGTCAGTGAGTAACATATGAACGAAATCGGACCGACAGTTCGGAAGTTATTTTCGTAATAAGCCTTGGAGTGTAAAATCTGAACTATTAGATTCAAATATGATATATTATAAAATTATATATCATTCTAAATAATATTATTATAAAACTCCCCCTAGTGGTGTAAATATAAAACTGACCTTTCCCCAAAGTCAAACCAGTTCTTCCTCAAACTAAAATCTATATGGGTATAAAAATTGAAAATGATTGACCATGAGACTTGAATGGAGACTTGACACACGGTCGGTCATGTGATGAACTGGTGACTTGACCCCACCTCTTGCTCACAATATCAGCTGAGATAGGCTCCAGCCCCCCAACAACCCTGATCAGGATAACTGTACTCCAGGAAATGAACGGGTGGACGAATCCAGCAAACTAATCATCAAAAGAGGAGAGGTGGCTATCGTAGCCTTTACCTTTGCTGAAGCAAAGACAATGATCAGCCATAACATTAAAACCAGCAATACAGGTATATGATGCACTTGGTGTTCAATTGTGATTTAGCCATCACAATTGTCCTCGTCAAAGACTTGTCCTGCTTCTAACACCTCATCTTTGAGGACAAAACATTCATTCGCTGCCTGATAAATCAATGACAGGAGTCATTGTAGCAAGATAATCAATGTTATCAAGACTTCACTCGTCAGTGGTCATAATCTTATGGCTGATTAGTATCTATAAGCATCATTTCTGGAATCTCTAACCACAGAACGGCTCTGCTCCACAAAATTCTGGCACATAGGGAAAACAATGACAGACAATACATTAGCTTTAAAATAATATCATAGAGCAAAAATATTTGTAAGTTAACAAAAGCAGTATAAATACCTTTAAATATTACATTTTTAATGATGACGTGTCACATTTTCATATGCAATAAGCATAAACTATAAGATGGGGTTGTATCTGATCTAGTCTCCAAAGCGTGATGCTGCTGCCCCAAATTTCCCCTCTGCCATCATTAAAGTTTCATCTCATTCATTCCCATGTCTTTTCCCCGTTTCTGTCTGTTTCCTTCATCCATTCATCCTTAGATATATATATATATATATATATATATATAAATAAAAAAAACCCATCAATACCAATATCATTATTATTATTTCTACACCATTGCATCACATTTCCCATCCTTCTAACCATCTATCAATTCTGCTATCTATCATCTGAGACGTTTCTCCCTGGAGACCAAATACAAGCCACCAAACCGCTGACTGCAGATGAATGAATAACTGTTGTTGTTCTCTCCGCTTTTTTTTCTGCTTTTTCCGCAGGCATAATTAAGGACTGTTTACGATGTCTGTCCGCACCAAACAACATCGGTGTGGAGTGGCGGTGACGTCGGTCTGAGTGTGTGTGTGTGAGCAGTGTGTGGGTTGAGCCTCCCTCAGGAGCAGCAGTCATAACTCATTACATTAGAACTAAAATAACATTTTCCACAGGTCAGTCAGACACACACACACACATAAAAAACACACATGCACACACACAGATGCATGCAAGAAAATGTGCACATAACATCATCCGTTAAGAATATTTCACATAAGCAAATGCAACTGGAATATTTTCCCCATGAACAACAATGATGTGTCTGTTTATCTCCTCCTGCCGTCCGAACCGATGCTTTTCTCTGTGTGCTGGACTGAAACCCGAGTGAGTCACTATCCCTCACTGTCTGATACACAAGGCGGAAATCTTCACGCACAAAGCTTTCATTATGATTGGCCATATTTCAGCACCGCTTTATAAATCTGTCATTGGACCGCCTGGAGCGAAATATTCAAGTGGAAAATCTCATTTGATACAAATTGTGTGATTTTTTTTTATTTTTTTTTTTAGAACAAAATGGCTTCAGAACATTGAAGTGAAACCCAAATGAACCCTTTGGATTCTAAATCCCACCTAACATGGAAGTGAAAGACTGAAATCATAGGCTGATGACAACGTCTGGACCTGCTCCTGATGAGACCAGGAGCGGTGTCCAGTAGAATCTCTTCCTAGACTTGGATCATGGTATCAGTGAGCTCCAGTACTGTAGGATACAGAACATCCCAGACGTTTCACAGGTGGATTTAGGTCTGGAGATCATGAGGACCAGTCAATGGCAACAATACCTTCATACTCCAGAACCGGCCTACGCACTCCAAACCACATGACCCGGAGGAGGCCAGGGTCCACTGCACCAGTGTAAGGTCTGATAATGGGTCTGAGGATTACATCCTGGTACCAAACAGCAGTCAGGGTACTGTTGGCCAAGACGTTGAGGCCTGTGAGTCTCTCCAATGATCTGCCTCCCCCGACCATCACTGACCCACCAGCAAACCGGTCCTGCTGGATGATCCTGCAGACAGCATAACGTTCACTGTGGCACCTCCAGACGTTTTCACACTGGACATATGTGAAGAGGACAGGCTCCGACTCCGAACCGGACGATTCCTATGTTCTCTGGGGAACACAAGATGGTCTCACTAGAGGACGTCGAGCCCTGATGCCACCCTCATGGAGTCTGGCTCTGTCAGTTTGGTCAGAAACATCACACCACCAGCTGCTGGAGATCATTTTGAAGAACTCTGCGCCTCCTGTTCCTCCTCACACTGAGGCCCAGAGTCCGGTCCTGCTGCTGGGTTGTTGTCGTTCTAGTGTCCTGTCCAGCTCTCCTGGTGTAACAGTGGTCTCGTGGTATCTCGTCCTCAGAACCTCTCTGAGCGTTGTCTTGCTGTTCCCTCGCTGGTCCATCTGTTGACACTTTCATTGCAGGTGTAGCTGGTTCAGAATCACCTGTTCTTCCCCACTGGACAGATCCAGATCCCAGAACTTTAAATGACTGTTGTATTGTGATGATTTCTGATCCTTCACTTTCTTTTTTAACTTTAATACGATGTCACTTTCATCATTTCCCTGTATTCGGCACATGCCGGATACATGGCAGCCCTCTTTGGCACCCAGGGAACAAATTGGGTTCCATTGTCTCACTCAAGGACACTACGGCTTTGTGGCATGCGTCAAGAAACAAACTGGATCGCTGTTTGTTACGTCGTGCGATTACAACAACTCCTTTGGTCTGAAGCGGGTCCAGATGGATGTGCAGCCTTCCTCCCAGTGAGGGAGAGCAGGGCGTTCAGTAGACCATAAGCAGCCATGTTGAAGCAGCTCACCGATTATAGGGTATGATGGGATACTTGAGAACGGCGAGGATTCTTTTCCTGGTTACTCTGACTAAAACACTTTCATGTCCGCACTGAGAAAAATCTATGGGATAAATTATTTCTTTACATATTTTTTTTCTTGGTCATGCATGTTTACTAAAGTTAAAAAAAAGATTTCTGACCTACAAAGTTTTGTCAAGTTGAAATTTTTGAATTCAATTTTAATTAGATTAGCTTGACCTTTTGTTTTCTAATGTTTCGAGAAAAACGTTTTCAGCCTTATTGGACTTTTCTGGTTGTATCAAGTCACATCGTTCTGTTTAGTAAGTCCTCGCCAAAAAAATACCGCTTGGACTTTTTCTGCAGCAATGGTTTCTTGGTGGAACCTATGATCTGTTGTGTCCCCCAGGGCTCCGTCTTTAGCCCCTTACTCTTTAGCATATACATGCTGCCTCTGGACGTTAAAGGGTTGATGTTGAGTAATTTCATAATTTTACCACCACAGCTTCCCCGCATGTATTTCACTTAAAGACAGAAATGTGTTATTTAAGTTGTTACTGTTAATCACAGTTAAATGTAAGTTCAACTTTCCAAAATATGAAAAAAGTAGTAAAAGAAGAATTTCAAATTCAAATCCCCAAAATGTCAAGGGACACATTTCCTTTATATGGAAGATGTGTCAACAGCCTTATGGGGGAAAAATGTATTATAACAGTATATGAAACGCTCATCTGCGAAAAATCCCATCAAAAAAAAAAAAGATCAAAATCCAACTTACAACCATGGAAGCGGAAAACAAAAATGAAAATAATTCCTTAAGAACTGACATTATAACTAAGTTGGTTGTTGTTGGCAGAAACTTTTGTTCTAAAAAGGTGGATGAAAGATGGAATCGATATTAGGTAGCAGTATTTATATAGAGGTAAGTAATGTGAAGTTAGTAGCCTCATACATTTTATGACCACGACAGTGTGTGAAATACGAGGATGAGCCTCCATCGGTCTGCGTGTGTTTCCGATAAAACTGCTACGAAAACCAGGAACAAACTTCTAGCATGTTCCTTCCATGTGCGTGTGTTGCTGCATGAGTGAGGACACACCCGCACAACGGCTCTTTATTGTAAAATGAAGGGAAACGGAAAACATCATGTACCAAACACCACAGCAGCACCGAATATACTGTAGTAGATCAAGCGTGTGTGTGTGTGTGTGTGTGTGTGTGTGTGTGTGTGTGTGTGTGGCCCATTGCTGGCTATGAAATATGGATGCTGGTCAGGTTGGAAGCAGGGGAGTGGAAATGGCTCTGATCACTCCCTTCGCACACACACACACACACGCACACACACACACACACGCACACACACACACACACACACACACACACACACACACACACACACACACACACACACACTATATCCATGAAGTGCTGTACAATACAGTAGCAGCAATTAAACTCTTTCTGGTCCGTCCTCAGGAAATGTTTCCTAAAACTCAGATGAATGCTGAAAGGATGACATCATTTTAAACGTTTTGCAGCAGTTGCGCTGCAGCAACTTCAAAGTTTTCTAGTGTGGTCAACTTTGTTAACGCGCAGAATAGGTTTGATTAAAAAACAAAAATTAGAACAACTGCTTTGTCAAAGGACAACAGGCTCTCTGACCAACATCAGCACCAGTTAGAAACAGATTGTTGAGATTGATTGGTTTTTTTCATACAATTCCTACCTCTTTGCTCATGTTTTCCAAAATCTTGTGGACGCAATTAAAAAAAAAGTGTGGCTGGGAGCCAACTTTTATCAAAACGTTTGTATCTTTTCAACATAAAGGATGCAGGGGAGGATGTTGGCCTGACAGATAAAATACATACACTGCATAGACTATATGTAGTCTATGCATATATAGTACTCACACACACACGCACACACATACTTACACACATACAGTCATGAATCAAGTTAACCCGGGCACCGCTGGCAGGGTGCTGGGAGAGCTTTGGGGGTTGGACAGAGGCGAGCTTTCATGCTCCACTGAAGACCCGCTGTTGTAGAACTACAACCCGGTAATCATCACTAATACATAACACAGCCCGTGTGCTATGTTATGAGTGTATGTGTGTGTGTGTGAGTGTGTATGGGTGAATGTACTTGACATGAATTTTCAGATGGATGCCTTCGCCTTTAAATGTAGTGGAGGGATGTAGAGTATGGATCTTAAGTCATGTCGGCATAAATATGAGAGAGTCTCGGTTCAAGCTTGCACAGTGTGTTGATTTCGATACACTGTATGTATGTGTGCGTGAGTGTGAGCGTGTGTGTGCGTGTGTTTGTGCTTGTTGTGATGCTTTTACAGATCTCCTGAAAGCCTTAGACAGACTTAGGGCAGACGTATCGCTGCCCTCCTCTTTCAAACGAGAGTCATCTAGAAAAGACATGTGCATCGTTCCTCTGCTGGGCCTAGAGTAGTGTATAAAGCTTTTATAGGTTCATTTAGGATTCATGCTACGGAGAAGGTGACCAACCTTAAAATAATCTTTCCATTGAATACTCAGTAAAAAAACCCCACAATATTTATGAAACAGATTTATTAAAAGCAAAACTACTATTTACGTTTGGTGAAGCTAGAAAGGATAGTTTATGAGAGATGCTATAATATTCCTGAGAAGTCGGAGGTATGGAATCATCATCACATCTGCTGCCGCGGAAAAGCCGTGTTATAACGACAACTCAATACTGTTTCATGGATCATTATCAAATTTAATGGCCGACACAGACCTTAGTGTGAGGAAGAACTGGGTTGATTTGGTAAAGGTAAAGGAAAATCAGAATTTTTTCGGTTTTCTGCAAACTTACTGCATATATGAATGGATTCGAGCAGATCTATCTTCTAGACTTGATATTTGACTCACTAGGGGGAGTTTTTATTTATGGAAAAAAAAAATTTTCAGACAGGGGGATTGCTTGTACAACGCAGGGAATGGGGTCCTATCAGGGATACACTCTTGCTTTTTGCTGGTGGGGAAAATAGCTTACCACAAGTATAGTTTATGGAACGGCTTTTTTTTACTGGCGGACGGATTGTCCCCGACTTTTATGTCGCAGGAATAATGAATAAATAAATAAATAAATAAATAAATAATTTTTTGCACATGTGATTTACATGAAATAGTGAGAGTGAGGCTCAGTCAAGTCGGAAATGCCTAAATAAACCTTTACAGTTCGATTACCTGCTCGGTGCGAGAGAATTGAATCCAAACATTACATTCATCCTCCTATGTGTGTGCGTTTGTGTGTGTGCCCGTGTGTGTGTGTGTGTGTGTGAGAGAGAGAATATGTCACTCAATATGTCGTCATGATCATTGAGGCATAGGGTTAGGAGATGAGACAGAGAGTTAGTGGTTTGATAGAGGGCTCACTACTTTTATAGCGGTAATCAGGCACACACACACACACACACACACACACACACACACACACACACACACACACACACAAGCACACACACACAGACACACACCAACAAGCACACACACATACAACTCAAGTCCAGTTGGAGAGTGTCAGGGCGTCAGTCGGTGCTGGCAGATCTTTTCTGAAGAGGAGGTTCCACAGTCCACTGAGCACACTGCAGAAGCTTAGGCTATTAGAGAAGTGCAGTGTGTGAATGTGTGTGTGTGTGTGTGTGTGTGCGAGCAAGAGGGAGAACGTGTGTGCTTGTCTGTAGGAAAGTAGGCTGTTATGATGTTATGACAGAAACAGAGGGAGAGAGAGAGAGAGAGGGAGAGAGACATTGAGGCAGGACAGCTAGTGAGAGTGGACAGTACTTCCTCCTCTCCTCCTTGTTCTTGTGTCTTTTCCTCAAATAATTCAATATCCTCCAAATTCTTCCTCTGTGTGGATGTATGATTGTATGAACCAGAGAAGGAAGCGGAGAGAAAGGAGAGTAGACACGGACTTGTGTTGTAGTGCGTCTGTGTTTCTGTGTACACTCACCCCTTTACAGATGGCCACAGCCTCCTTGGACATGGACTTGGGATAGGAGACATGGTGCTCCATGATGGACTGAAATAACTCATCCTCATCTTCACCATCAAACGGAGGCTGGAGAGGGGGAGGAGAAGAGAGGAGAGAGGGGAGGAGAAGAGAGGAGAGAGGGGAGGAGAAGAGAGAACAGGACAAATAGAAGATATTTAACATGAATAATTAAAAGCTGTTTTGACCAAGACTTGAAAACCTCACGTCTACATTAATAATTATTACTGCCATGGGAGAAATATTTATCATAGCTTATTATTTTTTTCAGCAAATTGAAAATTTTAAAAGTAGCAGGCATAACTTTTTCTTTTTTTTTTATAATGAATTCAAAAATGGAGTTATATGGGATTCATATTCAAGTGTTGTTTAATTCATATTTCTAAAATAAACTTAATAATTGTATTTTTCTATTCCACTCAAATGCATAAACACGGCTACACACACTCACACACATGCACCAACACACGCACACACACACGTGCACAAACCTGTCCAGCCAGCATCTCATAGAGCAAAACTCCAAACGCCCAATAGTCCACTGATTTCCCGTACGGTTGGTAAGCTATGATCTGAAATAGAAGACTTGGTTTAGGAAAGTTACCATCAGGCAGCGCATGAGAAAAGTAAAACACATGCCGGAAAGTCTGGAGCCCCCAATCCCCTGCGTTGTGCAAGCAATCCCCCTGATTGAACTCCCTAAATGAACTGTGAGGTTATGTCCCACAGTGAGAAAAACATCAACTATAATAGAAAGATACATCTCCAAACTAGGGGGCGGGGCTTTATCTCCAATACTTTTCAGGCTATAATCTATCAACCGTTGGTAAACATTAGTCCAAAGTCTGTGCATATGAATCGACTCATGGAGATCCGTATAGCATATATCATATTTTACTCCAAAATGTCATGTTTTACTCACTAGAGGGAGCTTTTTTCAAGAAAAATATTTTTTCGGACACAACCTCACAATTAATTTGAGGAGTTCAACGCAGGGGATCGGCTACTTTTGGGGAAATATCTGTAATATCAGGGATGACAGTGTAGGCCTGGTTGCCTGTGCATTGTAGAGTGGGTGAAATCATCGTACAAACATAATAATTATCGTACAACTGGCAACACTTGTATCACATTCGAACGGGGTCACCTTGTGCACTGGGACTGGCACTGATGCTTTTTTTTCCGGGAACCAATCATATGGAAGAAGGGGTTGGACTCATCACTTGTCACGTCAATAAGCAAGAAATGGGTTGAAAAGCTTGTTGCTGCAATGTCTACCAATCCCAAGCTCCACTAGGCAGAAAGTACAGAAATTTGTGGGAGCAGATCTGTCAGACACTTGAAGTTTCTGACATTGAGCACCCAAAGGTGTGCAAGAAGACTAATCTCAAATACACCATATTATTTTGGCCTTGTCAAACAAACGTGCTAATGTTTCGGCCTCTTAGTCTTCGTCAGAGCATGAAAGAAAGGTCAAATACGTTGAAGAGATTTGAAGGGAAGATCATCAGTCATTATGTTGACTGTGGAGATCCAACCTCATCGCTCTCTGAGAGCGCAGTTTGAAGTTTGTGGTCATTGCTCGTCATCGTCCTATGAGTTGTAATGTTGTGGTTCCATGTGGTCAACCTCCTGTTGAATTATCCTTAAATGGGCTACAGAGTTAAATTCAGTTGTTTTTTTTCTATGACAGCGAGGAAAGCTCGGTAGATGTGGAGCAGAAGCTTTAATAAGACATTTGGTGTCGCTGTTGCGATGTTTAGTGCCTTTGAGTATTTCTGCAAAAATGGCTGTTTGTCCCTGACAGGTCACCATAGTTCAGAATACGGCTCCATCAAGGGAGCCATCTTGTTTTAAAGTTTAACCGTTGCCTCCTCATAAGGTTGAACTAGCTGTAGCAGGAGCGGCTGTCGCCCAGGTCTCAACCACAATCCCGGTCTCCTGTGTCCCGCGCCTCCTTCTCTCCGCCCGTCACCCAATAACGACACAAGATGGTGTGCCGATAGGCTACACTCTCAGAATACTGGAGTGGGTAACATATAGACACAAACCTAATGTTGGCAAGAGAGTAAATAACTATATTTCACCAAAGTGATGTTTGTTCATCGCCGCGTACTACACTAAACATTAAGAACACACACACACACACACACACACACAGACACGATACCTCAGGCGCTATGTAGTCTGGTGTTCCACAGAAGGTCTTTGTGGTGACTCCATCCTGCATATTTTCTTTACACATGCCGAAATCTGCGATCTTTATGTGGCCCTCACAGTCCAGCATCACATTGTCCAGCTTCAGGTCTCTGCGGGGGAGAAAAAACAGAACTCACTTTATAAAGGAGCAGGAAAGTTTATCATTTCAAAGTTTTCCTTCCACTGCAATCTCCCTCGTTCGCTCTAGTGTGTGTGTATGTGGGTGTGTGTGTGTGTGCGTGTGTGTCAGCTGGTTATTTAACTCAATACTGTCCTCACAGAGGAAAAAAAATACTGTGGAGAAATTATTACATTGCATATTTTATTACTTTGGGGCTCTAATTTAATTGAATTAATCTTATTCACTCTAAATGTTGTTGAAATAGAATTTTTGGCCAAGTAGTCTCAATAGTCACGGTTAATGCCTCCTCCTTGGTGGCCCCTTTGACCTGCGGTGTCCCCCAGGGCTCCATCCTAGACCCCATACTCTTTAAAATACACCTGCAGCCACCGGGTCGTATTATAAACAGGTTCAGTCACATTTTTCGTGAAGAGATAGAGACTCAAAATGTGATCAAGCAAACAGCTGAGACGGACATTAAAGGGTTCAGGAGCTGCTACTGTCGACGGTTTGCCATAAAAGCGGCGTAAGTAGTGGAAGGTACCTGTAGATGATTCCTTTCAGATGCAGGAAGAAAAGGCCGGTGGCTATCTCTGCGGCGTAGAAGCTACACGAGAGACACAGAGAGGAAAGAAGAGCAGTCATTAGTTGGAGGCTGAGGGAAACGTCAGGAGGGAAACAGTGGGATGGTCTGCATGCGCATGTGTGTGTTTGCATAAAGGTCAGCGCTGTCTCTTCGAGGCCAAAGAGCAGCTGATAAGATCAACAGGAGGAGTCTGGACCCACTCAGTGCGCCTTAAAGACGTCATCTGGAAGGCAGGGGGATCAGAGAGGAAGATGTGAGGCCCCTCTCAAACCTGCCGGATGTTTTATCTGTGATCGGAATGACAAGCAGAGGGGCGTCGCTGCAGGGGAAGCTAACACGGCTTTGGATCCTAAATATGAACACACAAGGGTCCAGAATACAAAAGATGAGTCACTTAGATGAAAGTTCAAGGCCTCCTTCTCCTCCTCCTTCTCATCATCATCTGTGAGGCAGAGCTTCACTATTGTACAACAGAACACGTTACAGACCTTAGATAAATGAGCTCCTCGTCGTGTTCGACTTGCCCTTCAGCCGTCTAAACCTGCTGCCAGGGGGAAGAGACTCTAATTCCCTACAAAGCAGATGAAGGGCAAACTCTTCCGCGGCTCCGGCGCTCTTCCGACAGCTCGCCTGTCAAACATGTCAGCCCCGCCGGTTTGACTTGATACCAGCGATCTCGCCAGTCACCTTAATCACGTTCTGCAATTTTGGAGGTGTTCTACCACACAGGAAAAGTTGCTGCTGGATTACTCTCATTACTTTGAAGTTCCTCGCAACTGCAACCCGCATCACGGCGAGGAGCATATTTCAGCCCCAGGCTCTGCTGCGATAGCTCATCCGTCACCTGAGCCCGTCAGACAGCCGACGGCTTTCTCAATATGATTTGAAAATTCATTACTACACAGAGGAACACTTTAAGGCTGGGATTATGATTCTGTCTTATGATGACATGAGACAGTGCCTTCGGTGTGTGTGTGTGTGTGTGTGTGTGTGTGTGTGTGTGTGTGTGTGTGCGTACTCACACAGCATGGGGCTCTTTGAACTTGCCGACCTGCTGAATCTGATACATGAGATCTCCTCCATTAATGTACTCCATTACAAAATACAAACGATCCTGTGCAGATATGGAGAAGGAGAGAGAGGAGAAGAGGTGGAGAGGTGAGGCTGATGTGGATCTCATCAAGTTGATTCAAATGCACCAATTATGGACTAAATCGAACCAACTGTTGAGAAATTATTGCCCCAAAAATCTCTATGAAAGAAGAAAATGTAAAAAAAGCAAGGATTTAACCCTGAAAAGCCTCCAATCTCCTGCGTTGTACCCCCTCATTTAAACATCCCAAACTAAATGTGATACCTACAAGATAGATCTGGAGTCGATTCATAGACACCAAATTTGGACTAAATCGGACCGACGGCTGAGAAATCAAGGCTTGAAAACTTTCGGACATAAAGATCCCCCTAGTGCCATAAATATAAAACTGACCTTTCCAAAAATAAATTCAGTACTTCCTCTCACTATGTATATATGGGTATAACAAATGATCAATGAAATAGTTTATGAGTTATCGTGATAACACGAAGGATCTGCCGCGGCGATAACGATTCCAAAAATTGAAGAAACCAATTATGAGATGTACAAATAAAAACCCTTATGAAATAGCACCGACTTCTCTCCAGACGTGCCTGAGGAGACGTGATGGACCATTCTTCACTACAAAGGTCCAAATGGACAGACGGACGGACATGGGTAAGTCTCTTTACTATAAAGAAAAGGTGAGAGGTCACTCAGAAACCAAACGATGGTCAGAAAATGAGGTGAAGGTGGTGTGGAGAGAGATATTGTCCAGAGATAGATCGGGGAGTGATGGGTCACATCAGAGACGATTGAAGAGGTGACCACAGATGGAGAAAGTGGAGGTGAGCAGTGAGTGTGATTGGTTTTGTTGTCCAATAAGTTTTCCACTGAAGGAGCAGAGCAACTTCAATTTAAGACATAATGCTCCTCCATTATCTGAAGACATCTCCGATCAGAGAGAGCATGAACGATGTGGAGCCATTAGATATGAGGTCATGTGTGTGTTCTGAGAGAATACTGTGGAATGGGCTCTAAAGTGTGTCTCTGGGCCAGTGTGTGTCTTTTTGAGTACGTCTGTCCTCCACTGCTAAATCCTATAAACCAACATCCATATGTCTGTGATAGTGTGAGTGAGGGTGTGTGTGCTTGAATGCATGTTATAATTGCCTTTCTGTGTATGTGTGTGTGTGAAAATATATGTATTTTTTAGTGTGTGTGTGTTTTAGTTTGTGTGTGTATGTATGTGTGTGTGTGTGTGTGTGGGTATCTGAGTGTTTGTATGTGAGTATTTGTGTGTGTGTGTGTGCGTGAGTGTGTGTTTTAGTAAGCCTAGTTTTATGAGTCTTACCTTTACCTATGGACCCGAATGGATCACTCACACACACACACACACACACAGACAAACTCAAACACATGCACACCCACACAGAAATACACCCACATATACACACACATACACAAACACACACACGCAAACTCAAACACATGCACACCCACACACAAATACACACAAACAGAAAAACCCACACACACATGGACACACACACACACACAGACAGACACACACACAAACACACACTCACACACACAGACAAACACACACGTTATGCTTATTGTTTTTTACTTGCACATGTATATGACACACACTCAGTGACCAGTGAGCGTGATGTCCTCCTCTCTTGACTCGTCTTCAGTCTAGTATGGATCAGACGTCAGAAGACGAGCATCAGTCAAGCATGAGTCCAGTGGGTGTGTTCCAGCTGTGAGCTGGCGACAGCGGGGCGGGGGGGTGGCGGCTGTTAACACCACCACGCTCACCAGCAGTGCAGCTCTGCCCTTCAGCAGGACGCCACACAGCGGCTCCCTTCATATCAAATATCACACAAAGGTGTACGCCCACACCATGGAGTGTTTGTGATCGGTAGTAGCTCCAGTGTGTGTGTGTGTTTGTGAATGCAACCATGGAGACACACATTTATTCATCAAACTGAAGATCACTGATTCCACAGGGTGTGAACCACCAGACAGAGCCCTCACACAAGAACCCACTCCCATTGATTTCCTGCTTAAAGTCCCCTGTTCTCTGCGTTGTATAAGTTTTTCGTAAAGAAAGCTCCTCTTGTGAGTAAAATATGGGCTTTTAGATTAAAATATGGTCTACACGATAGATCTCCTTGAGTTGATTCATACCCACCAAATTTGGACTAAAACGGACAAATGGTTCAGAAATTATGGCCTGTAGATTCTGGACATAATGCTTCCCCTAGTATCGGAAATATACAACTGACCTTTCATAAATTCAATCCAGTTCTCCCCCATTCTAAAGTCTATGTTGGTTCTAAATTTGAAAATGATCTACGATCTAGTTTTTGAGTTATCATGCGAACGCGTATGATCGGCGGCGGCATCGCTGACAATTCCATAATATCCCAGACTGTTTGTCGTATGGAGGATTTATTTCCATCCATTCTTGTTCATTCATCCAAGGTTAGGTCGTCGTGGCAAAAGGCCAAGAAGGGCATTCCAAATGTCCCTCTCTCCCCAGCAACATTCTCCAGCTCATCCTGGGGGATCCTGAGGTGTTCCCAGGACAAATGAGATATATAGTCCCTCTAGCAAGTTCTGGGTATACCTCCGGGTCTCCTCCCAGTTGGACGTGCCTAGAAAACCTCTAAAGAGAGGCGCTTCCTGATCTACAATAAAGAGGAAATCCTTGTCTCTCCAATGACATCTAGTGTGTAGATGTAGAATTCTAGAAAATTCCTCTTCCTTTCGATCCAAAATGGCTTCCATATGGAAGACACTTTCTCTTTTTTTCCCCAGGAGCTTAAACATGAAGCAACAGCCAGCCATGTTCCAGTTCAGCTTAAAGGCAGCGAACAGGGAGGGAACAGCTTGCGAATTTCTGTGCAGAGAAAGTGGCTCGTCTAAAGTTAATGAATTAACGTTGACATAATCCCTGAATTAACGTTGCATTGTTTGTCAGTGTATGCCAGACCGTAAGCGTAAAAACAAGTGGCAGTGTATCAGTCGCTGCCAGTTTTACACTGCGGCTATTAGAATGTATCAGCCCACCTACCATGGTCTGGAAGGTGGAGTGAAGCTGAGTTAAGAACGGAGGCTTTCCGGACAACGCTAGCACTCTCTTCTCAACCATGGTGCATTCAACGTCATCGTCCTGGATCACTACGTCTTTCTTCAGGATCTTCACAGCAAACAGCTCCTCTGTGCCTTTACGCTCCGCCAGCATCACCTAGGAGAGGAGGAACGGGAAGTCAAGTCATCAATATTCACACAGCTCCTGTCAGGCTTTCATACAGACATCAAGAGAAAAGGAGCAGGAACGAAAAGACAGCGAGGAAAAGGACAAGGGCAGCAGAGGGTCGAGGGAGGCAAGTGAGATTTGGGGAGAGTGTCTGGATGAGGTATCTGTTACTGTCGTGGGGTTCGGGGCATTCAGAAGAGAAGGGAAGAGAAAACTGATTCCATCTGATGAAAGGGAAAATGCGAGAAACAGAAAGCAAAACTAAGGCATTCAAGGAACGGAGGAGACACTAGGCTCCTTCACGGCGAGACTGCCTGTTGGTCAATACGAGAAAATCTTGTTGGAAAGTTCTGTCGGCCTCCACGTTTCTATTTTGAGGCATAATGATCAAAGGGACGGTTTGATCAGCGTATATTTGAACAAGATGACACAAATATCTTGGTCAAGCATGTGTCAAACAGTTAAAAAAGAAAAAAAACAGACTTAAAAATCTATTTCATTGCAAAATTTTGGGTCAATTAGCACAAACTTTGGTCTATAGCATGATTTTAGAAAACTGTTATTAGACATTTTTGGGGCTGTATCAAGTTACACACTATCCTCTGTGGCCCCTTTGACCTGTGGTGTCCCCCAGGGCTCCATCCGTAGCCACTTTCTCTTTAACATATATTACCTCTCAATATAAGCAAACGGCTGAACAGGACATTAAAGAGTTAAAGAAAAATGGCTAGATTCAAGTAAGGCGGTGTGTTTTGCTACATTCTAAGTCTTTGATGTGTTGAGACCACCGTGGCACGGACACGACAACAGGAGGGAATAAAGGCGGACCGGAACTGCACTGAACAGGGCGTGTGAATGGTGACGTCATCACAGCTTCAAGTTTGATGGCTAAAATCTCTCAAGTGATCAGTAGCTTCAAATGTTTATATAAGATTTTTTGTCACCGTCAACCTTATAAGACTAGACGTTAAAAACTCAAAATGATTCTGTAGGAGTTTCAGCTTCTCAACACAATGTATGGGCATGAGCGAGGAGACAAAGAGGAAAAGAATAAAAGGAGAGGGAAGGGATTATTTCACTCTTCTTTTTTCTTTTGAGCGCAGATTGTGGCGGCGGATGGAGATAAAGGAATGTGAAAGGACGAGGAGAGACGTAGGAGGATAGACCGAGAGAGAGAGAGAGAGAGAGGGAAGGGCAGGAGGATTGGAAGGACATAGGTCTGTCTGAATCTGCAGACAAGCCTTACAAAAATCTCTTTCATTCATTTCCCGTAAACACTTGCTGTTCTGGATCGAAGGGGCTGGAGCCTATCCCAGCCGCCCTGCCACAGTCCAAAAACATGCCGTACAAAAATCTAATTTGTTGTAATTTTGGAATGGAAACATGTCCTTTTGTTTCATGCACAATGTCTCTGCCTTCAGTCGTGTGTAGTTTGTGTTTCTGCGAGTGTGTATCCTTGTGTACTCAGCAGTTTCAGTACCTTGTAGCCAAGGTCATCCTCATCCTGCGTACAGTCTCTCAAACAGAGGAGTAAATGTTTCTGTCTCATCTTCCTCTCTCTGCTATCCTGTTCTCCTCTTGTTTTCTATAAACATTTGTTCTGTCTCGTTCCTCCCTTTCTCCCCATGTCTTTCCTCCTGAAGAATTCAGTCGATACCACTGCAACTGTCGGTGGACTTTCAGCTCAGGGGTCATCTCATGAAAGTCCGAGCAGGCTGGTGAGCATGTCACCAAAGTTCAGCCCTCCTAGAATGACATTTATATGCAGAAGTGTATTTGCAGGTGTCAATATTGAAGGATGTGCGGATAGCAAAACTTCACAAGGATATTTTAAAGCAAAAGTTTCTCATTTCAGGGAATATGTTTAATCACTTTCATACAAAAAAGTCAGTTCATAACATCGATTCATTCCTGTCAGTTAAACCCAGATATTAACCAGGATACCTTCTGCTTCAGTTAGCATAAAAACTATCCTTCCATCCTTTTTCTTCCGCTTATCTGAGGCCGGGTCGCGGTGGCAGCGGGCTAAGAAGAGATTTTCAAATATACCTCTCTGCAGCAACTTTTGACAGCTCATCCTGGGCGCGCCAGAGGTGTTCCCAGGCCAGATAAGGAAAATCGCCCCTCCAGCAAGTTCTGGTTCTTCCCTGTCTCTGCCCAGTCAGACGTGCCTGAAAAACCTCCAAAGGGACGATGGCTGAAACACCCTAAACCGGCAATTCTGACGTGAAGGAGCAGCAGCTCCACTCCGAGCTCTCTCCAGACGTCTGAGCAACGTACCTTATCTCTAAGGCTGAGCCCAGCCACCCTACCAAGGACGATCATTTCAGCTGCCTATATACTTGACCTCATTCTTTCTGTCACTACTCAGAGATCATGACCATAAGAGAGGGCTGAAACAACTAGCTCAACCGTTTAGTTGATGTGTGCCACTATATTGAACCTTTTTATAATATGAGTCAGTGGTAGAATGTATATGCTTAAGAGTAAGGGGCCAAAGATTGAGCCCTGGGGGACACCAAAGTTTAAAGGGGCCACCGTAGAAGAGGCATTAACCATGGTAATTGAGAAAGTCCTATTTGATAAGTAAGATTCTTTTGGGCATATTAAAGCTTGGGAGGACAGAGAATAATAAACAGATTTATGTAACATGTTGCAACCGAAAAAAATCTAATAACGTTCAAATTTAGGTTTTCTAAAAATGATTGAGCTATTCTAATTAAAATCAACTATTTTCCAGATAATATACAAAATTCCAGTCTTTCTGTTTAAAAAAATGCTTGTCTAAAGGATTTGCCATTTTATCTTAAATCTAAAGTATCTAAGAAATGAATTGGAATTAATAAAGACCAATAAGAAATAAAATATTCAAATAAATAACCTTTCCATATTTTATTTTGTTTTCTTGGTGAGGACATTATTAAGAAACCAGTTATGAGATACAAACCTTGAAGGCCCCAAAAATGAGACGTGAATTGTATTTTATTCTCTCCAGCGTTTTCTGAAGAGACTATTTGCCGTAATGTACTTACAGGGGACTGACAGAATGGACGGACAGACGGACGGTCCCTTTATGCATGGAAAGTGTTTTAATGCTTTATCTTAAAACAAGGTAGTGGAGAGGCAGAAGGAATGTGGATTTAAAGTGGCTCGGCTTCACATTACACGACTAGCATTGGCATATTTGTAGTTCCCAGAAGGCTAATTGAGTTTTGGGACCCCAAGAAAGGATCTTTAATGCAACCACATTTCACATTAAAAGCTTTGTCAATTTGCATAAAACACTCCCGATTGGACCTCATGACTTGAAATTTTTTGCAACTGTCTCTGGGGAATGAAGATAGACTGGATCTTAGAAAGTCCTTTGTTTGAATCGAATGCCACGGGCTCCAACTCCACAATGAGCTCACATATTCAGCGTCTTCACATGAAGAAGTGCTGAGCGAGCAGAACCGCTGCCTGCTCACCTATTATACATTGCTGTAGATGAGTGCCAGCTCAATGATGTAAATGGATGTATCACACTGATAATTCATTCCGAAACTGCTAAGAATAGAGCGCTAAAGTGACCTTATGTCCAATTCATATTTTCCCCCTGAAGAGATCGGAAACCAAGCAGCTCCGCTGTTTAGGCCTTCTGAATATATAGGCCTGATGCTTTAGAGGGAGAACCGGGTTTGAGATTCTACAGGGAGTGCATCGCAGACGGACAAAGACATCCATGTCCTGCATGTGTGTGTGTGTGTGTGTATGACTCTAAATTTGTATTTAAAGGCTAATCAAAGTTCAAATAGGTTAATTCTAATATTTATTATATCCCCAAAAATTAAGGCACATTATGCAATGGTCACCACAAATTGTATTCCAACATAGAGCTTAGTGAGGAAGAACTGGATTGATTTGGGAAATGGTCAGGTGTATATTTCCAACACAAGGGGGGGGGGGTTTATCTCAGATAATTTATCGGCCATAATTTCACAACTGTTTGTTGATTTTGCCCAAATTGGGTGAATATGATTCGACATGATGAGATCTATCTTGCATTCATCATATTTTACTCTTAAATTTCACTATAGGGAGCACGAGAAACACTTTATCACGGTTCCCTGGCGATAACTCAAAAACTGTTTAATGGATCATATTCAAATTTCATATCAACATTGATCTTAGTGCGAGGAAAAAACTGGCCTGATTTTGAGGAAAGATGTGTGAATATTTCACAACAGGGAGATTTATCTCCAAACATGTTTGTACGAATCAGTTGACATTTGGTACGCATGAATTGCCAGAAAGAGATCTATTTTGTATAAATCATGTTCGACTCTAATAGTTCATACTTTACTCACTAGGGGGACGTTTGTTTCTATGCCAAACACACAGTTTTTTGACACAACTTCACATCTAAGTTGAAGAGTTAAATCAGGGGGATGGCTTGTACACTGCAGGAGATTGGAGGCTTTTCAGGGATATAGCCTTGCGGTCGGGACGACAGTGTAGGCCTAGTAATTTGATTCTAATATTTAGTCCAAGCTGGTGGCATCCTTTGACAGACCTGTGACAAGACTGTGTTTATGTACGCAGGGATTCATAATATACTATGGCAGTGTGACTTTATGAAAAAAACAAAAAACTCCACAGAGTTGAAACAGAGTTGAAGGACACCATCTGGTTCAAAGCTCATTTCATGCAAAGGCAAGAACAAGAACAAGACGAGCACCAGAGAATTTAAGACATCAAACCACAGGGTTTTATCCAAAAATCAAACGCCTCTGCTCTCAAAGAGCACAGAGAACAAAACCCGAGCTTCCTGACATCATTGCACGTCCAAGAGGATACTAATTCTTTATAGCACCTTTATATCTTTTTCTATGGCCTTTAGGGCAGTTGAAGGATGTATTTAGAATTCCATGTCCGAATTCACACTATCACATCTGTGGTTTTTAAACTCAAGGTCATTCTAACCGTCTAAATATATTCAACTCTTTCAAAGTTGCAAAGAGTAATTGACTCTCCGATGTAGACCGGTACTGTGTTGAAGTCGCCGTGTAACAGGAGGCTGTAGCTCGGTGGGTAGAGCAGCAATCTCCCAATCAGAAGATCGGAAGGTAGCCGGTTCTACTTGTTGTAGGCTCCTTTAGCAAGACCCTGAAACCCTAGTTCCCCAGGTTTTCATAGAGTCAATCTGCCCGACAGTTGGCCTTGTGAGGCAAAAGATCGGGCTAAAAGTGGGCTAAAATTGTACAGTGTACACACGGCTTAAGCTCTTCCCCTTCCATTGTCTGTGCACAAACCTCCTGGATGCAGTCCAAACCAGTAAAGTTAGCAGGAAATGATGATGGAAAACCCAACAGATGATTAACAGTCGAAACAAAAATGTCTGGAGGAGCAGATTGCAAAGAGTTCCGTCTGTTGAAGCAGATCACTATCTGTTGTTTGGAAGTGATTCAGATTCAGGGCTAGGTGATTAGCAACAATATCATATTCCATTTAACCAGAGATAGTTGTCCGATGAATCCTGTGAGCAATGATGACCTCAGGAAAATGGTTAACACTCACGGTCAAGTATTTTGGTATTACCACTGAATGATGTTGAAGAAGAACAACAGAAAAGGAGCATGAGCTTAAAACTTCATTAAATCAAAGAAAACTGTTCAATTTTTAATATTGATTAAAAAATATATATATATTGGTCATAATCGCGCAGTGCTAATAGATGCATTAGAGAAGCAGACTCCCAATGATCTGAAACCAGAACCTGCAGGAGAACGGATCTCTGACCGGTGTGAAAGGACTGACCGGGACACATTTTATTTCTAACTCCGGCACTCCTTCATGTTTTATGCTTAAATGTCAAACTGGACAGGATGTTGTTAACATGCAGGCACAAGGTGCACAAGCGGCAAATGTTCACCTGCACATATCTTGAAGTCAGGATGTTGAAAAGTTTTTCAAAGGTATGACTGCCAAAGAAAAGTCAAAGAATCTTGGCTGTAAGTCAAACAACTAAGAATAGAAACTCACATGATTTAGAATGAAATCCCATGAATTTACACCAGCCAAAGAACGGCAACCACACTTTCATTAGTAAGTTGTGACGTGTGTGTGCATTTGTGTGCATGTGTGTGTGTCTGCATGGCGCTACAGTACTTGTTGTGTATGCTCTGGCCTTTGTCTGCCCATGACATACGAGTGTGTGTGACCGAAGAGAAAGTTAACAGCAGTCTTGTGATGCAGATGTTCTCAGAAACTAAGGCAGAGAGATCAGCATTACACACCCACACACAAACCATGAAAACCACACACACACACACACACACACACACACACACACACACACACACACACACATATATCACATGGATGCCAAATGCATGCACTTATAATATGTCCAAATTAGAAATGTCCAAACATGCATGTGTGTTTGCATGTGATACACTCAAGTGCACATCCGTACACACTTCAGGTGTGTGTTTGTGTGTGTGTGTGTGTGTGTGCGTGTATTTGTGCATTGGGTATTCTGGTAGTGGTCGGCCCTCGACTCTCCATATTGACGCATTGGTGTTGCTTTAAATGCCTGTTACCATGGAAACAGGCTGCCGGCACACAGGTCTGATACACAGACAATAGACTCTCTCACTCTTTCGCTCTCCACCCCTGCTGCTCTACCCATCGTTTACCGAATTTTCACTTTCACTCCCCTCTTTGTGCTCCATACCCATTCTCTCCTCGTCCCTTCCTTGGGTTTTCATTCATCCATGTCAGTTGTCCCTCTCCAAGGTTTGCCCCTCCTCTGTAACTCTCCGTCTTGTCATTCAGTCTGACATTTTTACCTCTCTCTTAATTCCGTCATGTCAGCCTTGACGCCATGCTATCACACCTCCATCTCTTCCTCTCCTTTCATCACTCTCTCCACTTGTCACATTGTCCTCTTTGTCTCTCTCTCCCCCCATCCATCTCTGTCTCCCTGTTTTTTATCTCCTCTAATTCCTTCTCTTTCTCTTTTGTCTTTATGCCTATGTTTTTCCCCCTCTGAGCTCAATGTGTGGATACAGAGCAGAAATCTCAGTCAAACACACATCTTCATCAACTTAATCATCAAAACACACAATTAGAGCGTTTATGTGCTCGTCCTAAATGTGTCAGACTTCTGAAAGCCCAAAATAAAAAAGTTCCTTGGGGGCATTTGGTGTGTGAATCATTGAAAAATACATATCATATCTACAATCATATCATATCTATGCTATTAACCCCCTACAGAAAGAGTATATCCCCGAAAAGACCCCAATGCCCTGCGTTGTACATGCAATCCCCTTGATGGAACTCCTCAAATTAAAGGTGTTTTTATGTCAGAAAAAGAGGGTTTTTCATGAAAAAGCTCCCCCTAGTGAATCAAATATGAGTTATTAGAGTGTACATGATATATCTTAAAGATACTACGAATCGTTTCATGTCCACCAAATTTGTTCTAAATCCGATGAATGGCTAGGACGTTGTGTCCGAAAAAAGGGTTTTTCATTAAAAGAGCTAAGAATAACAAAAAGGAAAATATGATTGGAAAAGGGAGATAGAGAGAGAGAAAGAGAGGGAGAGAGAGAAGATAAAATACTCTTTAAATTGATTCCTATGCACCTAAATTGGACTATATGGGACCAACGGTTGAGAAATTAAAGCAATGGCGGTTAGATGCGGATGCAGAGATGACGATTCCATAATATCCTGACTTTTGGGAGCTATAATTAAGGAAAGTTAGGGTAATTAATCAGGATTCACTGTTATCTGAAAGTAAAGCTATGCTCTTGAAAGACATAAACATGTTACCCTCTTTCCACTAAAAACACTTCCAGGGCTAATCTGGATTAAGCACTATATCTGGAACTGGTTATTTGCATTTCAAAAACCAAAGAAAAGGCTTTAAGTCAGGATAACTAATGCCAGAATAAAGCCAAAACCTTTATAGTCTAGAAACAAAAAACAATTACATCAGGGTATGGGTTTACAATAATCAAACAATCGTCACGGTCATTAGTGGAAAACACCGATAGCGTAGGTGTTAGAGTTGAATACGATATCTGCAGAAGTACAGCAATGGATGTTATGACCACGCAGTCTGTCTCTTCTCTACTGAAGTGCAAAACGACACAGATGCAGTTTTGAGGACAGAGCTGGTGTTTAAAGGAGATGAGAACATAATCACATAGATCGAGTACCTCTACAAGGTTAAGATGAGGCTTTAGTGCCTCTCCAGCCAGTGCAAAAGAGTGATATACCAGAACATGTGGAGGCATAAGAGGACGATGACCTCACCTTGCCGAAGCTGCCTTTGCCCAGCACCATCAGGAAGTTGAAGTCCGACAGCTTCATACGATCTCGGCTGGAGTCAAACCGGGATGCAGCGTTGGCCGACTTGCCATCTGTGTTCTTGCTTGGTCCGATTCTCGCCCGCTAGATGAAGAAAAACAAACCCATAGAGGACAACATGAGACAAAACGTCTAACACTGGCTGTAAGTGGATCCATAGAGGGTTGAGTTGGCCCGATAGGGCAGGACTTTTAACCCTTTAATGTCCTCCTCAGACGTTTGGTTGAGCTCATTTTGGGTCACTGATTCTTGAACGAAAAATGGAACTGAATCTGTTTATAATATGACCCAGTGGCAGCGTGTATATGCTAAAGAGGAAGGGGCCGAGGATGAGGCCCCGGGGGACACCACGGGTCAAAGGGGACACTGAGGAGGAGACATCACCCAAGGCTAGTGACAGAGTTTGATAAGTAGTAGTGTCATTTTTCCGTTTGTCTTATTTTGGTTGAGGACATTAAGGGTGGTAAACAACATTCAAAGGGAATTATGAGTTAACTGTCACTTTATTTTCATGTCAAAAGTGTCTGTTGAGGGAGGGTATTTGTGTCTTTGGCAAATTGCAATATGTGGACTGTGTTCAAAAGGAAAAATTGAAAGACATTTACCCACTTTATGTTCTACTTCACTATTTCTACAACCCATTTATAACCCTGTGTCTCCGCCACTCTCCTCAATCATGACTGTCACCACTTTCATTGTTTCTTTCCTTCAAACTCTCTCTCCCTCTCACTCTTCCAGCCAAAATTCCTTTTTATTTCATCCTAATAAACTTGTCCCTTTCCCTACTTCCCCGTCTGTCTCTCACTTCTATCCGCCTTATTTCTAAGGCTCCCAGTCCATTGGCTTCTCCTCGGACCTTGTCTCGACCTCGCGCCCTGTCTCTTTCGAAAGAAACTATTTTAATCTTACAATCTAATCTAATTTTAATCCCCCCTTCTACATTTTGTCGAATCACGCTTCAATTTAAAAATGGTCTTAGGACATTAAGAAAATGTCCGCATTCTCAAAGACAGAGGCGCAGGAGGAGTAAGTCTTCTCCTATCTTATCTCAAATTGCTGATCCACATCGATGCTCCCTGCACTCGGGTCCTGTGCAGTAATTTCTCCAACGCCTGCCTCGGAAATTGTCAGAGTGAAGCATTCAAGTGCTCGGCTGTTTGCTGTGTGTGTGAGCGTTTGTCGCTTGTGTGAGCAAATGGTGCAACCCATACGATTCTCAGCTCATCAATGGATAAAAGACTCAATCTGTCTCCATATGCTCTGACACACACACACACAAACACACGCGCGCACATACACACGGAGCAGCAGTGGAGGTAGCTGAAAGCAGCAGAGCTTGCTGAAGGCAACACTCTTGAAGCCTTCAGAGATTAATGCTGCACTCTCCGTCTACAGCCATGTGTCCGGGCAGAAACAATAAAAGAGGAATGGTCGGTAGTGGAAAAGTCAGAAGACGCCTCCACAACGACTTCAGGTGTGTGTTTCTTTGTCTGTAGGATAATAAAAATATTCATGCTAAAATGATTTTCTTCTGGCTAGCCTCCTTCTGATTATGCAGTAACCGTATAATCACCTCCTCCCTTTGGTTTGAGTACGACCACAACTGGGTGTATGTCTTCTTCAATAGCAACTGTATTATTACCCCAAAAAGCTCCTAATCCCCTGCATTGTGCAAGCAATACCCCTGATTGAACTCCTCAAATTCAATCAGTAAAGTTATCTCAGTATTTTTTTTTGGTTTTTCATAAAAACACTCCTACCCCTAATCAGTAAAATACAAACTATTCAAGTAAAATAGATCAATCTTATTTGAGTTGATTCTTAAACACCGACTTTAGAACAAGAAGAGAGTTGTGTTAAAAAAAAGTTCCCCATAGAGAGTAAAATATGAACTATTTGAGTAAAATATGAACTATTTGAGTAAAATATGACATACAAGATGAATCTCTTCGAGTGGATTTATATGCCACTCATCCCACTTCCTCCGCTCTTCTGATGCCAACCTCCTCTCCTCACCACTCAGGACCAGGCACCGGACTTGGGGCGACAGAACCTTCTCAATTGCTGCTCCCTCCCTCTGAAAACTCCCTAACCAGACACATGAGAGACTGCACCGACCCCCCCATGTTCAAACCACAACTCAAGACAACTCAAGAGCTGTTTATGTTTTGATATCTGATTCTGATGTTAGTTTTTTTTTTGTTGAGTATTTATGATAAAAGCTCTAGAAAATAAAATTATTATAATTAATTATTATTATTATTGGAAATTTGTACCAAATTGGACCAACAGTTGAGACATTTTCGCCCAAAAACGTTTGGAGATAAATTGGAGATTTTCCATAACCGATCCTGCCCTTCTGGCAGTAAGGTCTATGTGGGTATAAAATTTGAAAATGGTCCATGGGGCAGCTGTAGCCCAGTGGGTAGCCGGTTCGAGTCCCAGCATGTCTAAATGTCCCAGGGTCCTTGAGCAAGACCCTAACCCGATTATGATCCCGGGCGCTTCAAAAAGGATGATGGGTCAAATTACTGAGTAATAATTTCACTATGTTACACTGTGAATGACTGATTGTGATTAATAAAGGTCTAACTATTATGAAATCGTTTTTTACACTGAATGAATTTTTTTATATCATTCCAACTGGGCCTTATATGGTGATGTCACCGGGATGACGATGAGCTGTATTCACTAGCTGGGTTTATATGGAAACTTTTCTATTCTAAGAATGAAATCAGGTGGTTCGGTGCTTTTACTCTGATTGACGCTACATCATGACGTTACAGCAAACATGAAGTTATTAGAGGGGGGCCATTGTGTGGTAACATCTTCAGTTAAAGTAGAAACTCCTCAAGCAATTCATCCTGACAACCCAGATCCACTGATGGTCAGAGACCTTCACAGAGGTCTACCTCCTCTTCAATTACTTCATTCATTGGTGCATAAACAGTGGAGTCAGAGGGTCTGATCCTCTTTCCTTGTTGCAGGGGTTATGCATGTTGCCGATTATTAAATTGGTTTGTTCAAAGCTTTTTCCAGCGCTTTTTCAATTTGTTCACAGCGATGGTCAGTAACGCCTCCTGACGGGTTCTTCTTAGACGTATTTGTAGAGTTCATTATTTCTCACTTAATTTTCGGAGAGTTTGGTGAAAAAACAGATTCTCTGCTGTGGTTTAGCCGATGTCGGCTACTCATGCCGACATCGTGGACATGAGTAGCGCCGCCGGGCACGCACTGACCAGGGATTATTCCAATCCATCGTTTACATGAAGCGGTTATCTTTCGATCGCCATTCCTTAAGGACTTATACTTCCCCTCTCCAACGGCATGTATCCGGCATGCATCTGGCATCCATATTTCAAAAAAGGAATTCTCATTCTAAAGGAGTGTTTACATGGGATGTCTTCTTTCTGATTAGGCTTTTCTTAGGACTGTATTCAGAATACTTACCATCATACCACCGGAGACTAAAGCATGTGATTATCGTCCGTATTTTACGAAATGTATTAATACAAACAAACACTTTTTCTATATTTCATTCAGTTGAAAAGCTGTCATTTGAACAGACGCATGAAATCTGTTTGTATGACTCGGAATCTGCTCTAGGTCGTTTCGCACTGATACCTAACAGCAAGACGGTTCTGTGTGGTTCCCTCAGGGAGCCCATCTTCCTCACGCAGTCCAAATACATGGAATACACGGTAGATGAATCTGAGTGCTTGTTGAATTGTCGGTGTTCATGAATGGTTGCTTGTCTGTATGTGTTGGCCCTGGTATAAATTGGTGGCATGTCTAGGATGTGCCCCACATCTCGCCCAGTGTCAGTTTTGATAGGCTCCAGCCCCTCCCTTAAAGCCCTTCATAGGATAGGTGGTTTCAGAAAATGGATGGATAAAGGAATCTGAACTGGCGGCAGTGCGGCGTCTCTTGCTCTCACTGTAACCTGTGACCCAATACATTTTATTCTTCTTAATGTCTATAGACCCTGATTATGTTCCATGTTTGGATCTGATCGCACATAGATGTGTAACATCATGAGAAACCTGGGTATTTATATCCCAGAAAAGTCAGGGATATTATGGAATCGTCATCGCTGCCGCAGATTCTTCATGTCAACATGATAAATAATTTCAAATCTGTTTAGATTATATTTCCGTAACTAGGGGGAGCTTTATTTCCAAAAGTTATCGGGACATAATTTCTCGACTGTTGGTTCGATTTAGTCCAAATATTAATAGGCCCTAAGGAGATCTATCTTGTGTAAATCAAACTTTACTCTAATGCTACTTAATTTATTCACTAATGGGGAGGTTTTTTTTGTGCAAAAGACAAAGTTTTTCGGACATAACTTTGCATTAAATTTGAAGAGTTCAGTCATGGAGATTCTTGCACAACGCAGGGGATTGGTTTTTTGGGGAGATTTACCCTTGCTGTGGACGGGACGACAACCAAGGCATTGTTTTTATAGCGATTAGCCAATTACTAAATTTCACCATATTTACGGAATGTTTAAAAAAAACCTGTTTCTCACAATGTTGGAGAAAATCAAAAATCATCCATATTCCGCATCCGAACCTGATTATACCTCAAGATAACATCCCCTCCACACAAACGTTCAGCATAACCTCCTCACGACTTTTCAAGGTGTCATGCAAACAAACAAGCTCGAGGATGTATTTAATCACAAATCTCATGATCATTACAGTAGATTGAAACTTGTCGTGTCAAAACGTCCTCGCTTTAGATCCTTCTGTGACCCAACATCAGCTGACTGTCCATGCAGAGATGAACGGAGGGACGGACAAGAGAAAGAGAGATAGAGGAAACAGCAGATGAAGTGGAGAAGAAGTGGATGCTCCTTAACTTTGTCTGGAAGAGTTTGACTATGTTTGAGTGTTTATGTGTGTGTGTGTGTGTGTGTGTGTGTGTGTGTGTGTGTGTGTGTGTGTGTGTGTGTGTGTGTGTGTGTGACATATATGCATTATTCATCGGACTCGTCTGCTTTGTGTGATTCTGGATAGATTCAGTTGAGGCTTGCGGGTCAAGTTACCAAAGTGAAATCTGCCTGTCTCTCTTTTACTCCCCGTCTCTCTGTCACGTCTCTGAGAGCTTCATCCCAGCAGCTGTCTACATGTACATGTGTGTTTGTGTGTGTGTTTGTGTGTGTGTGTGTGTGGGTGGGTGTGTGATAGCAGGCCCCATGAGAATGTGTCTCAGTGAAAGTCTGAGGACCATGACCTTGAGGAGATGGAAGGAAGGAAAACCAGATAAAGAGAAAGAAAACACACAGCGGGGCACTGGAGGTCACAGAGGACAAAAGAGATAACTGAAGAAGAGGAAGGGAAGCAACATGAGGAAGAGGAATAGGAGGAGAGAGAAAGACCAGAAGGATTCTAAAACAATCCAGACTTGTAACCAAACACACTATTAACTATTAAATGATTATTATAAATTGATGGATGGGATTACTTTAACTTATGTCCTGCTATTATATCGCCGAAAACTCAGAGATATTATGGAATTATACTCGCGATAACTCGTAAACTGTTTCATGCATCATTTTAAAATCTCATTTCTATGTCGACCGTAGTATTAGGAAGAAGTAGATTGATTTTCGGAAAGGTCGGTTGTTTATTTACAACACTAGGGGGAGCTTTATCTCCAAACGTTCTTGGGCCATAATTTCTCCATCGTCGGTTCCATTTAGTCCAAGTATATATCATATTTTACTTTAGCAGTTCATATTTTAATCACTAGGGGGAGCTATTTTACATAATTGACATAATGTCACATTATGTTTGAGGAGTTCAATCAGGGGAATAGCTTGAACAACGCAGGAGATAAGGGGCTTTCCAGCGATATACCCCTGCTGTCGGGGACAACAGCGTAGATCTGGTTTATCTTTATTTAAATGTTGCCAGTATTTCGCCTTCTCAATTCTTATTATCAGTGTTTCCCATACATAGGCTCTATTTCTTCAGCCCACCAAGGTTAATTAAGACCCACCCATATAAGCCGGTGCTGGGGAGATGCACACAGATGCCGACCTTACTCCCGCTTTGATCCTTCAAAATAACAGCACTTAAAGTACAACAGGAAACACAAGTATGTGCTTCTCCCATAAACGGAAAAAATAAGTTACAGAGTCAAATTCTAATATCGTCATCAATGGGAATCATTTGCTGTGCATTCTGAAGGACAACAGGCAGCAGCTACACGAGTGGGTTTCAAAGAACAGGCCTGCCTGTTCAAAGCTGAATTTATCTTGCATCACCAGATAATTATCTGGTGATACAAGATATATTTTTTTTTCTCAAGTGACTTCAGGGACTGTGTAGTGAAGGGATGAATCCACTGCTTCAGATATTTTGCCGACCTCGTGTCTTCACCCAGACTCTAACATTAACTGGTGCGCCTAAAATATAATATTTTCTGCATTCACACACCCCTTATCAGGTACACAGTGAGAACATATGAAGCTCAAGAGTGTCTTCTTAATTAACATATTTGAAAATGGAAATTTATTTCAAACTCTAAATAGTTATTTATTAACAGTTTTTTTAATTTGAAATATGAAATAGAGTGAGGCTAAGCGTTTTTTGACTAATGAGTTTATTCATGCACAAATAGAAGTTTATTTCGATAGGTAAATACTTATTTATTTATCTTTATTTATTTATGTTGAATTAAGAAATTTAGAGGGAATATTCATTCGCAAATGTAAGTTATAAACTTCTCTTTGAGCAGATTATTAGTGAACCCATACGTCAAAGAAAGTAGAAAGACTGATTATATATTTATAGATCTGCGTATCTTGGTGTATGTGTGTAATTATATATGGATTTTTTTTCCTGTACTTGGTTCATACATAGTAGGAGCTTTCCGAATAAAGACTTGAGTACATCTCTTTTTCTTGTACTTTATTGCCACATTAATTTATAATACGAACCAGTGGCAGCATGTATATGTGAAAAGGAAAGGGGGCCACAGATGGAGCCCTGGGGGACACCAAAGTCAGAGGGGCCACTGATGAGGAGGCATTAACCACGGCTATAGAGAAAGACCTATTCGATAAGTAGGATTTAATGGATTGTAAAAGCCTGTGAGGACTTACTAAACAGAATTATGTAACTTGATACAACCAATAAAAGTCTGATTAGGGTCAAATAGTTGAGCAAAACCAAATGATTTGTCATGATTTGAGTGTCTAAGATATTTAAATTAATAAATGCCATAAAAAAAGAAAAACTGAAAGAAATGAGTTGTGCAAAGTTCTTTTTCTCAAGGAATGACATTAAAGTGTTAATGTCAGTTACAGGCATGTTCAGGGCAGTTTGGTACTTTTTCCAGATAAACTGTTGTTTCACCAATGGTGAATACTTTTTCAACCCCGGTCCAGGTTGAATTAGACGTCCTTCATTATCATTCCAAACGTGTGTTTTGTGTTTATTCAAGTTGCATTTGTTTGACGCTAGATTTTGCTGGAAGGTTTGACACAAACAAAAGCAGAAGAAACCATCAACGGGGGCAAACACTCTTCCACAGCTGTAAGGGTCTGCTGCCAAGTCAGAGAGCGAAAGCAGAATTGCTATGAAGAGCTCGGCTTAACTCTGATCAACACATTTCACACTGACTCTGATGCTGGTTGTTTAAAGTCTGAAAGACAGATGGAGATGTGAGGAGGGTTATCCTCTCCACTGCCAAACACACACACACACACACACACACACACAGACAGAGGACCTGCAGTGTGTCACAACGGATGGTAAGTTCGCCTGCCAACTACTAACAGCTCTCCCAGAGAGGCTCTCAACAGACACACACACACACACACACAAACAAACAAAAGCTACTAATGCACAAACGCACACCTCAAATTTCTGCCGTAGCTCCTCGTTGCCTTCCTCCCCCTCTGGAGCAACGGGAACGTTGAAGTACTCGCCCTCTTCCTGGGAGAGCAGCTTGAACCTGAGGAGAGAGAATATTTCCAGTCAGATCAATCCCCAATTATTTTACACAATTTAAGCATTCAGCTGCTCAGATTTAAAGTCGCAAAGAGTAATTGTCTGATTATATATTGTTTCAGTCTCCTTCATGGTGATGTAGAAAAGCCTGAGCGGGACCGGCCCAAAAGCTCGGCTGAGAAGCTTATCATTTAACAAAATCAATAGACTGTAATATTTCATATTGCGTCATTTAGAAAACGCAACCTCAGCGTTACCAGATCATTTAGAATAAACAACAATGAGATGGTTGTTTGTGCTTTAAGACTTCACTTTTACGCAGCTGGAGTTCTATCTCCACCATCATGGCTGATGTTCATGAAACCTGAAGGAATGACCTCTATTGTGCTCCGTACAAATCTGACAGGATTCTTTTGCAATTAATCATTTTTGTTAGACAATAAAATTGGCTATTCCTCTTCCGGCCTCTTTGAGAGAGCACACATTGTCAGACGTTATGGGAGCATGTTTTAGCGACCAGAATGAATAGAGTAGCTCACGTGTGAAGCCCAAAACAGGAAGTTGTCATGTGATCCATTGCTAATGTAAGACAATCAAACACTTCAATCAGGTTGAAGTTCTAGCTTTAACAACTGATCAGCCATTGCTTTAGAACCACCCTTTTTCTACCATACCAGCTCTGACTCATTGAGGCATGGATTCCATAAGAGCCCTGAAGATGTGCTGTAGAACTGACGGCGTGACGTTAGCATCAGACCCTCTAAGATCCATGGATCCGACTTGTTTCTCCAGCATGTACCACAGATGCTGGGGAACTTCGAGGCCAGTTCAAAACCGTGAACCCATTGCTACTGCAGGAGCCAAAAAATACATGGCTCATACACCAATGGCTCCTAGAGCAATGACTCCCAGAGCAATAACTCTTACAGCAATGACTGTAGGAGCCATTGCTTTAGTTATTTGACAACTCAGGCCTTGTGTTGAGGAACATTTAAATGCCAATTAAAGGACAGAATGTTCAGCATGAGGTATGTCTCTGACCGTGATTCATAACGTTGTTCACATCAATTGATGGCGCGTCATTGGGTTTTCCTGGTGAAACACCGCCTAGCTTTAAAACGTAGGCTTTGCTTCCACAGCTATGTGCACAGTTTTTCTTAGCTCATATTTATTGCTGTTTTATGTTAATAGGGACTGTTGATTATACAGAAATAAAACATTGACTTGACCTTGATTTGACCTTGTGGTCAAGGTGCTGTCCTGAAACCTTGTCCGTCTCAGTTTGGTGTCTACAGATTAGTTAAATTTGGAGATATAGCATTATAACCTTGATACAAACATCCTCTTTGCAACTGTGCAAAACAAGTACAGCTGGGATTATTATAAGTTTGTTATATTTTATCATACGAAGGAATGGAAAAAGGTGGTCGGGGTAATGGAGGTGGAGGTTGGGGCTGTGCTGAGCAGAGACATAGAAGTGAAAGGAGCAAGAGAATGAGGGGAGACGAGCAGTTCAAGACTATTTGAGGGACACTGAGTTTGTTGGAGTTTTTGCTAGATTTAGAGGCTGACAATAATTCATGCATTAATCAAGGAATCTGCAACATTTCTTAAATAAAGTGATCTAATTGATTCTGATCACAAGTAAGTCCGGAAAAACCCGACGAGATTTTTATTTCTAGAGATGCTCTTACCTAGATGTATTGCCATCCCATTAAGGCCCTCGTCACAGATGTTCAGATCCTCACTCATTCCATAACAATGAACCCACATGAAAGTGAGTTTTAAGTCAACGACATTTCAGTGAAACTAGATAATTCTTCCCACACATCGGTAAAATAAAGTCACCAGCTCATCATATCGGGACAAGATTGTGAATAGTTCTGTTGGAGAGCATTAGCATATCGACACAGAGAGGATTTCAGCTTTAAACCTCAGCCGTTATGTTCATGCCACTCTCACTCTTGCTCGCTCTGGCTGCTGCTGCCAGCAGCTGTCGAGCTTTAGAGATGCACACGGAGAACACAGCGGCACCAGCTCCCTCCGCTCTGAACATCAGCTTTTTAATGACATCTCTCACACACCTCCACCGCTCCACCTCAAACGCTGGCATCTCATTAAAAACCCTGACTGAGGAGCGTCAGCAGAAAGGGAGGAAGATAGAAAGATAGAGGCTGAACTAGAGGGAGGGAAGAGGACAGATAAAGAAGAAGAGATAAGGAGATATTTTGGCACTGAGTGTCACCAGAGTGAAAAAGAGAAAGTACAACTAATGTATTTCTCCAGCAGTGCAGTGTTGAGTAAATCCACCTTCACTCCTCCTCCTCCTCCACCTCCACCTGTGCTGTTTTCCTACATCACATCATTCACCCGTGTATCCCTCCTTCTCTCATCTCACCATCCGTCGACGCCTTGCTTCTGGAGCTCCGAGATGCCGAAGGACAATGATCCCATGAAGTCGTTGCGGCTGGTCAGATCCCAGTCCCACATCTCTACCGACAGACGGCGGTCCTTATCGTACTCCTTCAGGTGGCTGTGAGAGAAAAAGAGGACTATAAACAGGTGGACAACAACGTGTCTGACAGCGATACCTGAAGGTGCTGGATTCTGATTAATTGGCTTTGGAATAATAATTTCCGTTCCTGTGATAAAATATTTGAATAATTCATGGAGGGAAAAAACTGCGGCGTGGTAGCTAGCACTGACGCCACACAAAAAGGGTTGGAACTTGCATGTGTTGCACATTTTCGCTTGGGTGCAGCATCTTCACCCCAAAATATACCGTACTCGCCTTCCTCGTAGGCCAGCCACGAATAATCAACGTCCTCAACAAGGCTATCAGGTTGTAAACTGCAAGACTTTAAAAAAAAAAGGCTGCCCTGGAGCATTTGAAGCGGAGGAACGTTGGCTCTCTAAGCTAGTTAGCTAGCAAGCTAAATGTTAAAAGGCATATTCTTTACATTTTGTGTTGCGTTTAACTTTACTTTTATGAAATGTAGTGAACTGCTAATGAGGTTGAGACTAACTAATAACTTTCATACAATCACGATGATACTGTTCACGTTACAAATGTGCCCAAACTTTATAATCTTAAACGTTGCATCGTTTCACATTATCAGCAGTGATTTGAGACATAGAAGCAACATGAGAGGACTAAACTCCAGTTCAAGAAATATTCCCTTGTTGTTGTTAACAGTCTGTTATAAAGGCGGTAAATTCTTTAAAATACTTATTTTGTAAAGAAGTATTGATCTTTAGTGACTTTTTTGATAGTTGGCATGTGCCTAAACAACCTAAGGCCAAATTTAAAAGCCGATCCCTAAATAAGAGCCATTAAGTAATTGTGTGACTTATTTAATTTAACCTTTACTTAACCTGGAGAAAGAATAACCATAATCCGAATAATCAATTAGTCGTTTCAACAGTGGAGGAATTATTTGACTATCGGAATAGTCCTTAGTTTTAGCACGAGTACCGAACACAACATTTTGTCAGACTAAAGACAATCTGTGAATTTAAACTGACCATGTTATTTCCTGTCACAAAAACATAATTTGATAATAACTGCATCCGTCTTAAAAAAAACAACTTGACAACCTAAAACTACGAACCCGAACTACAAACCCGAACTACGTATGACTAACTCCTGACTTAAATCAAAATTTTTCATCAAGACAGGTGTAAACCGGTCTTGATTGTTGGGTTGAAAAGACAACCCAACATTCGACAAAAAGAACATAATACCTTCAGTAAGGCATGGAGGGTTAGTTTGATGATGGATTGTTGCTTCAGGGCCAGAATGACTTACTAAAACTGAAAGAAAAAAGTGTTCTGCAGAACGAGAATGTCGGTTCATCCGTCTGTGAAACCCAAACACAGCGGGGTCGAACAGCAAGAAAACAACCCCGGAAGTCCGCCTCTGATTGGCTTAAAGGGAATACAGGGTTTGGAGTGGCCTGGAAAAAGAGCGGACCTGATCCCCCTTGATTCGTTCCGGCTCACCGACTCTCCAGTGTGGCTCCAATGAAGCAGCTCTGCCAGGAGAAGTGGGTCAAAATTCTAGCACACTGTTAGTGTTATCTATTTAGCCTAGTTCAATAAAACTATCATCTTCAAACTTGTATTTTGTATTTACTAAGGTTGCCTTCGGTTAATGTAAATATGGTGGACTGTCCCTTTCATGTTGGGGTTGAGTTTCTGCCTCAAGTAAAGGAGTTAAAGTATCTTGGTGCCTTGTTCTGGAGTGATGGGGAAAATGGAAAAGCGGTGGGTTCGGTGCAGCATCAGCGGTAATGAGGGTGTTACATTGATCCATTGTGTTGAGTGAAGAGTTGAGTCGTGAGGAAATCCACTCAATCTTCCAGTCCATCTAGGTTCCAACCATCACGTGTTGTCAAGAACTCTGGGTAGGGACCCAAAGAATAACCACAAGAATACAGGACACTAAAATATGATTCCTTCGAAGGGTGGCTGGAGATCAGACATCAAGAGGGAGCTCAGAGTGGAAGTGCTGCTCCTTCAAGTCTAAAGGAGCCAGTTGAGGTGGTCCAGGATGCCCCCTTTTAGAGGTTTTCCAGGCACGTCCAACCATGAGGGAGACCCCCAGTGGTAGTCTGAGAACTCGATGGAGGGATTTTAAATCTCATATGGGCTGGGAATGCCTTGGAGTCCCCCATGATGAGCTAGGGAGAGTGTTGCTGGGGAGAGGGACATCCCGAATGCAATTCTTTGCCTGCTGCCACCACAACCCGACCCCAAAAAGCAGAAGGAGAGGAATGGATAGATTATTGAATGGTTGTTAGTGTCCATGTCCAGGTCGTTGTGATCCTGCACAGGATAAGCTTCTCATCCCTTTTCTTAATTTGTTGCGTAGGTGCAAAAAAAAAAGGGAAAATCTTTCAAAGGGAACATCTGGACCAGAAGGCCTGAAAATGCAAATCGGAGTCTTCTTCCATGAAAACTGTGATGCAGCTGATTAAGAATGTAATTGGATCCAACTGCAGGAAACAACCCCAAAAGCAAAATCTTATGAATAGAAGTAGCCAGATGTTTTAATCTGAGCGCCAGCGGATACACATGCTCTGAAAGCTAGGCATAATGTGATGAGCGAGAGAGAGAGAGAGAGAGAGAGAGAGAGAGAGAGAGAGGGAAAAGAGAGACAGAAATAAAAATAAAAATGAGAGACCAAAAATCAAGGAGTAAAAAAAAAACCTTACAATTTAAAGGTTTCGTTCCAGGTAGGGTTGAGGCTGCACTTTATGGTCTTAGTCTTCTGTTTACTCTCATTGCGGGGGTCTGGGATCAGTTTGAGCTTCACGTATGGGTCCGACAGCCCATTGGGGTCCATAGGAACCAGATTCTTGCCCTCTTTGACTGGGAGGAGAAAACAGGACAGAATGAGGGGAGGAGAAGGAGAAAGAAGAAGGAAAGGACAAAATCAAGTTTGTGAGAAATAGATTTATTTATTGCAAATCAAGTCAGGATAAGATTACGGTATTGTTTCATATGTAAGTTCTTTCTGTAGGATAATGTCCACCATTTCCACCCAGGTTTATGGAAATCTACTCTCTGGGTTTCCTGACTCCCTTGATCCGGACTCACTCCAAAATTTGACTGTCACATGCACACAGACAGACATGCACACTGACAGACATGCACACAGACAGACATGCACACTGACAGACATGCACACAGACAGACATGCACACAGACAGACATATAAACAGACACACAAGCATATAAACAGACATGCACAGACACAGAAGCATATAAACAGACATACAAGCATATAAACAGACACACAGGCATATAAGCAGACACACAGGCATATAAGCAGACACACAAGCATATAAACAGACACACAGGCATATAAACAGACACACAAGCATATAAACAGACACACAATCATATAAACAGACACACAAGCATATAAACAGACACACAGGCATATAAACAGACATGCACACAGACACACAAGCATATAAACAGACACACAGGCATATAAGCAGACACACAGGCATATAAGCAGACACACAAGCATATAAACAGACACACAAGCATATAAACAGACACACAGGCATATAAGCAGACACACAGGCATATAAGCAGACACACAAGCATATAAACAGACACACAAGCATATAAACAGACACACAGGCATATAAGCAGACACACAGGCATATAAGCAGACACACAAGCATATAAACAGACACACAAGCATATAAACAGACACACAGGCATATAAGCAGACACACAGGCATATAAGCAGACACACAAGCATATAAACAGACACACAAGCATATAAACAGACACACAGGCATATAAGCAGACACACAGGCATATAAGCAGACACACAAGCATATAAACAGACACACAAGCATATAAACAGACACACAGGCATATAAGCAGACACACAGGCATATAAGCAGACACACAAGCATATAAACAGACACACAAGCATATAAACAGACACACAGGCATATAAACAGACATGCACACAGACACACAAGCATATAAACAGACACACAAGCATATAAACAGACACACAGGCATATAAGCAGACATGCAAACAGAGAAACAAATCAAAACACATTTAAGAATACAGAAGAACATAAATGGTAGACGGTAGTCATTTCATTAGTTAATTAAAATAAAGTTACTGTTACTAGTTTAAGTAATTTAAGTTCATCAACAATTTTCTTAATACATTTTGGGATCAGACTTAAAAAAACATAGAAAAATTAAATTCCAGCTTCGGAAATTCTTCAAATAGCTTTCAAAAAAATTTTCATTCATGGTTTTACCATCAAAAAACCTTAAATACGAAGAAGTTACTTAATGTTTGTTCGTTAAAGATGCAGGATTCTGAGGTTATTTTATTCCTACAGCATTTTAAAACAAATGTTACACACTGTAAAAAGAGGATTGTTTTATGTTTCCAAAAGTGACAGTCAATTAAGTATATTCCACTTATATTTCAAAGTCAGTGGTACTTAATTAAATATTGTGTTACCAGTGAAACAGGACTGTTTATTTATCGGGGGTTCAAGCCTTGAGGTTCCCAGATCCGTCTGTAATGACCATGTAGACAGTCGAAGGTTGCCACACAACACTAATCCGTCTTTTGTGGCGGTCTGTTATTGGGCTGTCATTGTATTCCAGAGGCATCAAATCCCCCCGTGATTGGAGTGTGTGTGAACGTGTGTGTGCACAATTATTGGTTCTGCTCAAGATGTGAGGTCACATCCAATTACCGGGGCCAGACTCACATATAAACATACAAATAAGTACCTCTGCCATCCCCCATTCAAACACACACACACGCACACATATACACGCACACACACACAAAAACGCATACACACAGACACACACAGACACACACAGACACACAAACACACACACACACAAACACATTAAGATGACTTAGCTCAATGATTGCACTCTGGGGAAATGACAGAAATAAACCATGAAGAGCAAAAGTCGGACGTGTGATATGTTTTATGTGTATTATTACAACACCCTGACCTAAAGGACACAACAGGAAGCGTTACGTTAACTAGACCGATATCACCAAAGTTATGTCTGAAATACAGTCCCTACACAAAACGGACAAGGGTGGTTATCTGGGGTCGTGTTGAAGTGGCACCAGGCTAAGATTTCCAGACATCCCTCTCTCCAGCAACACTCTCCAGCTACTTTTGGAGGATCCCGAGGCCCCCCCAGACAAGGTGAAATAAACAGTCCCTCATGCAAGTTCTGGGTCTATGCAGGGGTCTCCTCCCATTTGGTCGTGCCAGAAAAATCCTCCAAAGGGAAGCATCCTGTAGGCTTCCTGGTCAGATGCCCCCGAACCATTTCAACTGGTTCCCTCCGGATGTAAGAGCTCCTCACCTTATCTCTGAAGCTGAGCCAGCCACCCTGCAGAGGAAACTAATTTCAGCTGCTTGTATCTTTAACCTCATTCTCTGGGTCATTACCCAGAGAATGAGGTTAAAGCGACGACAACAGCGTCATTACTGCTGATTCTGCGCCAAACCGACAGTCCATTTCATAGTCCACTTTCCCATCACTCCAGAAGAAGACACCAAGATATTTAAACTCCTTCATTTGAGGCAGCAACTCAACACAAGTGAAGGTACCAGTCCACTGGGTTCCAGCAGAGAACTATGCCCTCAGTGCTGCTGGAGGTCAAGGATTGATGAGGCCAACAGGTCCACATCATCTGCAAACAGCAGAGATGTGATTTTAAGCTCCCCAAAGCGGACAGTTTCCTGAACTCGACTGTGCCTGGAGACTCTCTCCATGAACATGAAGAACAGAATAAGCTACAAGGGACAACCTCGGCGGAGTCCAACACTCACTGAAACCGTGTCTGACTTTCTGCCGAGGATACAGACACAACTCTCGCTTTGGTTCTAAAGGGACCGGATGGCTCGTAGTAATGGCCCCGGTATCCCTTACTCCTGCAGCAACCCCCACTGGAGTCCCCAGGGGACACAGTCGTAGGCTTTCTTGACCCATGTGCTAAACCCTGCAATATTGTTTTCCCCTAGCAGCATTTTACTGCACTGACATGCCTTGCTTTGATAGACTGATGAGCTAAGAGCAAATTAATAATTTGAAGAGTCTCTGTGAAGTCCAAGAGAGGCTACTCGACATAGAGGAGCAGCAATACGGTGGGAGGTGCGGCTGCCATGGTGAGAAGACAAATTATCCAAATGCTAAATGTCACTTCATACTGAAGCAGGACCTCCGTGTATTGTCACCAAAATTGCCCCTGAGTTCACCCGAAACTGGGACTGCTGAGCCCGACGCTGAGAATAAGTTCAAATAGCTGTTCTTCACGCTGAGATGGCCTTTTACAATAAAGGTCAAAAAGCTTTTTTCTAATTAACAAACCTGAGATGCGAGGCTCCCGGAGCTGTGGGGGAACGGCAGCATCCTCTCAAACCATGACTGAAAGGAAAGCTTCCCATGTGAGCTCGCAGCGTGACAAAACCCGAGAAGTCAGAGAAATTAGATTTTTCATGCTGTTAAGGCGCAACGCTATGCAGAGAGAGGTTAACCACAGCACAGAGCCACGGCCGACATTAAACCCCCAATGGAGCAGGTCAATGAATATTAGATGAAGCCTGTTAAAGTGACCATCTAATGCTGGTTTTAGGGGAGCAGGCCAAACAGTCTCCTAGGACACTTACAGTAAATAGAGGAGGGAGTGTGTGGGTGAGGGAGTGATACTCTGCATGCAGTAGGGTTATAGTCATAGGTGTGTGTTCAGATGTGCGAGAGATAACGTGAGTATTTGGGTCTACAGGGAGGCTGAGTGGAGGTACGGAGTGCAGTAACAGCAGAATACTGTATGTGCTCAGCAGCGTGGGTGTTGGCAGAGCAACTTCTCCCATGTGAACCAACCTCATCAGAGTCCTGCACTGCAAAAACTACAAGTCTTATTTGTCACTAACTTAATAACTTTTCAACAAGATATAAAGTAGGGACTTGTTTTTAGGCGGTTGAACATCTTGGTAGGTCAAAGAATTTCGAAAATATCTCAAAATCTCAAATTTAGTATTTCCAGGTAACTAAGAGAGAAATGTCATCATCATAAAACAAAACAAAAAATCTTATTTCAAAGTCGTAATGATCTTAAATCTGGAACAGTGTCACTACTAAATAGATAAAGACTTTATAAATCGCCACATGAGAAATTTATGAGGTAGCTAAGGAGATATGATTTTTAAAAGAAAATACAAAAAAATAAGCAAAAATTATTAATATTATATAATAATATTAATAATATTAATAATATTATTAATATTACAATAAAAACGCAACAAAGAAAAGTGATATGGTGTGATCTTGCAAAAAGAAAAGGGAAAAAACTAAATTCTAAGCACTATTAGCTGATTCTGACAAATCAGCAGACAAAAACCTCCTATTATTAGTAAAATATAGTTAAAAATTTGATTTTCCAGCTCATTTTAAGAGTACCTGCCTATTACGATATACATATAAACTGTATGTGTATGTGTAAACTTCTTCTTGTTTTTTTCTTAACAAACTTGATTGAATCCAATTTGAGTAATATATGAATTATATAATTTTTTTTAACTTCTAGTAATATTTGATATTTTAGGCACAATTCATGCATAAAATGTGAATTAAAAGTCTCCACACGTCAGAGACTGTCTTCAGCTCCTGATTCCTACATTTGACTTGAATTAACGATTAAGTCTCGTGAACAGTTTTTTTTTATGTTCTTACTCTATTAACAGTTATAAAACCAATTCCACAGATAATTAATCCTGTATTGAACATGTAAGAGTAATTTATAAATGTATTCAGTCCGTCCCCATGTCGTGGTCAATTCTGTGAAATGTTTAACAGAACCAGCATGAATCATGTGACCTGCTCCCAGTGATGTCACTTCCTCCGGCAGGAAAATCTAACAAGCAGCGACATCATGCCTCTTCTCTCATTTTCGGTACAAAGTGATGAGGATCCACCGACAGTAGATTCATTATTTGTCAACTCTGTTATCATGATATTGCAGTGAATCTTTTATTCGGATGACAATAATCTGACAGAAATCCATGAAATTGAGAATAGAGAAATGCCATGTGGGATCTGGTTTGAGGTTAGAGTCTGCCTGATGATGAACACAGTTATCTACATATTTAAATATTCACCGCACCTTTGAGCACCGCCTATTCAGGCTGCATTCAAGAGCACCCATTGATCTCTGATGTTGTCAGATGACACATTATAGGGTAAGATATTTAGGCCAGTAGGCAGCATCAGCAGGACCTAATGGACGGTGGCACCTTCCAACATTCTATTCCCTTTTCCCTGCTGGAGCAGCTTTAAGCTGGATGCTAATCCTTCATCTCCATCGGCGCTGTTCTGCTGCGGACCCTCAGCTCTGATCTGGCAGTGATTGAGCAGGGAAGTGTTTTAAAGGTGACCACAACAGTCTAACTTTACTCCCATGTCAACTCCTTGGATTTAATCCAGAACTAGTCCCCAGCACAGATGTGGGGGTGTGTTGTTGTTTTTTTCTCCGTCTGACTGCATTGAGGACCAAAGCTGCTGGCGGCTCCACACTGACACCTATGGACAAAAACTGACACTGCACCTGCTCCTTTCTCATGGCTGTGAAGTGTGAGGAGTGTGAAGTGTGAGGAGGGTGAAGTGTGAGCAGGGTGTTATCTCTACACAAAATAAAAATCGGGCCCGACAGTAATATTAAAGCACTTTAAGACTAAAATGTGAAGAAAGTATTCAGATCTGTAACTAAAGGAACTTTAAAAGCACTCAGAGGGCACACACCTCCAGAAAAACATTAAATAGCTGGCAGACTAGGTTAAGATAAAATCCTGTTTACAGGTGTGTACCAGTGGGTTTTAAAAAAAATATATATATATACTTGGATTCTATTTTTTTATCACCGTGGGAAATGATCAAATGTTGCCCAAGCTCTTCTGATGTCTCCATGACGTAATATTTAACATTCTTTGTGTTAGTCAATTTCCTGTCACTATCTAAGTCCATTAATAATAATATTTATCCAATAAATATTGTGTGAAAGTACTTTAAACTCCACCACAGAGGCAAAACTATAATAAAAAAAATAATAGTAACAAAAGCTGGCAAGTTTCTAGTTTTTAAGCATTCAGCTCTATTTTTATTTGTATTCTGTTCTATTATGTGGCTCTTATGAGATTTGGGATTTATTGCTGTTGTAGCAGTCTTGGTTTGATAAGTCTGCCCGCTTATCATTTCTCACAGTAAATCCCAGCTAATGATCTGTCTACAAGCGTGGGAACCTGGAAGAGAACGAGCCGGAGCGAGGAAGAAGGAGAGGATTGAAAGCCAGAAAAAAGCCAGATTTTCTTTTACATAAAGAAATCGGCGCATCTATTATATAAAATATGTGTATGAATATATATATGTTGTTACTTTTACGGATATTTAAGCCATTTTAGTTGAATTGGTTGGTCTGCTTTAGTTCAAATTAAGTTCATATGAATCAATTCAAGGAGATCTATCATGTATTCATCATCTTTGACTCTACTAGCTCATGCTTTTTTCATTAGGGAGAGCTATTTCGTGAAAAATATTGCTTCTTTGGACCTAACTTCACATTTAATTTGGGGAAGTTCTATCAGGGGGATGAACCCAGCCACAAAAGGGTCACAAGCCAATGTAGGCTACTACTTGTGATGGTCTCCAGCCCGGATAATTGGATAAGGTCGTGTCAGGAAGGGCATCCAACATAAAACCTACGCCAAATTAAAATGCATATCATGAAACTGAATTACAATTTCCGGCTCGGTCGGGGCCGGGGGGTTAACAACGAGCGCCACTAGCATTATTAATCAGAAAGGTGCCAGCAGAAACTATGCTACTGTTGTTTTCAAGAAAAGAGGATGGAGAGGGGGGAGACTAAATGTGGTGAGAGAGGACATGCAGCTGTGACGGCGTCCTCGACTCTTGGCGACATGTGGTCATCCTTTCATCTACATTTCTCACTTTGACCTTCAATGCCGTGAGTTGCACCGCAGAGGCCGAGATGTTTTTGTTAATTCAGCGCGCGCCAGAGACCCCATCTGCTTCTACTTCACCCAACATGGGGTAATACTGAGGGCTGATGTCGGCCCACAATCCATAGCAAGAAAGTCACAAAGAGAAGTTACTGCAATGCCTCTGATGCCCCCTGCAGGCCAGACGAGGCCTAGCAAGTAACTCAAATAAAACATGATTTAAGTCAGGTGAACCCACATTTAACCAATCCCACGAGACCTGATCAGGAAAACAAGGAAGGATCTTAGTTTTTAATGTTACTGGGAGAAAACAAACAATGTTCTGATAGGATCATGAAAAAAGAAAAAGTCTCTAAGGCATGAAGTATATTCGTATCTAAAATAAAGATTCTGTCCCACAGCAGACGGCAGTGATATACAAGATAATATATACTACTTTACTCTTCGTCTTGGACAGGTCACTCTTGGAAAAGAGGTTGTAATCTCAATAAAGATTTTAGCTGGTCCAAAAAACAATGTTTTTTGTGAAAGAAAGCTCATTCATGAATAAAAAAATTACCATTAATAAAACTAAATCGGGATATTCTCTCGGTAGATCTCCTCAAGTCGATTCATATTCATAAAATTATGGCCTAAATCAGATCATCGGTTGAGAGATTATGGCTTGAAAACCCCAAACTTTTTGTGGATATAATGAAGGATATAATATTAAATCTTATCTTATGACCACCTGGAAACTGTCTGACACTAAAGAGAAACCCTAAAGGCTTACTGTAAGATTCAAACATTACACTCACAATCTGTACTCATGCACTTCTTAGGATAGATCATTGTCTAAACATTTAAACACATCAACAGTCAATGTTATAAGGGAAAAATGACACTCTTCTATCCCGAGTTAACAAAATGCCCAGTGGTCTTAATGATATGGCTGTGAGGCACCACGCCGTCAGTAACAGGCTGTCTTAGAACGATTTAACTCTTTATTCTAAATACGCAGATGAGACACTTCACACCCCGCCCCTTCATCAGAGATGCGCCTACAGCGTTTTACGTTTCCGTGGCAACAGTTTTTGCTGCGATACCTGGGGAAACATGTTTCCAGTCATAAACAAAGGAGCATAAACATAAACATAAACATAAAACATAAAACATAAACATGGTCTTGTTTTCTATTCCATACGTTTCTGCTACTCTTAGGTTTAAACCTCAACTTTACTGCCAGGGGTTTATTTTTTCCTGCAGAGTTTTGGGAAACCTTCAGGATTTTGAGTAGAAGTTTTTAACAGTGACTATCCGATGAGGTTGACATGTATTAATGGGCGATGATGAAGATTTGGCAGATGGCTTAAAATCTCTATATTTCTTATTTCTTATTTCTTCATATTTTAAGTATTCTATCAAATTTTCTCAACTGATTCTGTGAGCCATCCGTTCAGAACCAAGAATAAGTTGAAAGTACCTTTTGCCTGGGTGGGACATCATGGCAACTGAGTAAGAAAACTGGGCCTACGCTGTCATCGATTCATATTCATCAGATTTGGATTCAATCGGAAAAATGGTTCATTTCACTGTTAGTTTACTCTGAAATTAATTTTCGCGACATTGGGCAGTTCACTTTAAGAGATTTACATACAGGCTTAACAGTCACAGACACACACACACAGACACACTCACACACACGCACACACACACACACACACACACACACACATTCACACGCACACACGTACACATTTACTAGCGCTACGCTAGGAAGTGAATGTGTTGCTGTATCTCCTTACTAATAACTTCCACATGAGGGGTCCATGACAGGGTGGTATCTCTCACAACACTCAGGTATCCGTATGGAGATCCACACTGTTCAGTCAGTCAGTCAGTCATAAATATAAAGAGTACAGAGTGATCCAGTAGATGTGCATATCGATGCCAAACCGTCTCTTTCATAATTAAATCGACTCCTGATCCAAATGAATCAAGAGAGAAACTGATTGAACTCGGGGGTTCTTGTTTTCTTTAAGACGACGCAAAAAAAAATCATGGCTCCACCTCTTCCTCCAGTCGTAACCCGAGATTCTCTGGTTATTTCCAACGAACTTCTCCACAAACTTCATGAATCTCCATCAAGCAGTTTATCCATATATGATAAAAATGCTAGAAAAAAAAAAATCTGACAGTGGTAACCACACTTCCCCTTCTTCTCAACAAAATGTATTGTATCCACTTCAGAAAATAAGTTTGTGTTTTAAGGAAATGTCTGCCAGGTTCTTGAGTCATCATATAAGCAGCCTGAAAGCATTTCAGCGTCACTGATCATCAAATACCCACTATGCATATCAGCTCTGTTCATCTTAAAGAAATTCTGCATAGTCCAGCAGACCCTAATGACCGTCTCAATGACCCACAAAGTCCTTTTGTGCATATGCAAAGTTGACGAATTAGAAAATTTGATGGTGATAGTTTGGTAAAATAAACCAAAAAACAAATGGCGGTGAAAACAGACACTTCCAGAGTAGTGGTTTATGATCTGATCATGTTCTGTTGGATCCATTCTTTACCTCTGGAGGTCTGCCAGCAGAGGGCGACACAAACCTGACAGATGTCTGGTTGAGTGTGTGTGTGTGTGTGTGTGCGTGTGTAAGATAGTGTGTGTGGTTCTGGGATATACTCACTAGTAACGGTGAGGACATTCGTCTTGACCTCGGCGGTGATCTGGAGGCGACCTCTCCTCTCAGTGTGATCTGTGCCACACAGACTCGGCACGTTGGCCACACAGCGCTTGTGGATGTTCATCATACAGTCTAGAACACACACACACACACACACACATTTGTGTAATGTTGAGTACACAAGGTACTAACAAAGACAGGTCACTGGACTACGATACATTTTTGAATTAAAACTAAAATCATATATTTATGTATAAAACCAGTTCTTAGAAGGATTCATAAGTTTTGACTGATTTCATATAGAGGAGAAACTGTTCATCAGGCACGCAGAGGTGTATGGTAATAATCTAGGCCCAGCAATTCCTTTTTTCTTCAGATAAATTAACTCTACAGTAACTCTTTTGTGGGATGGGAAAACACAGGCTAACCGTTGATCGCAAGCTGCATCAATGAGATTCGAGCATCTGCGATCCTGTCTACAGCCGCAACAGGAACTACAATTCTTGAGAAGCTGTGACCCAGTTGTCCAGCCGTCACCGCTTTGCCCATGTCAAAGTAGCTCAGATCCTCACACCTGCCCATTTTCCGTGCATCCAACACATCGACTTTGAGGACAAACACGACACAGTAATAAGATAATCATCGTAGTTCTGACATCAGCTGTCAGTGGTTATAATGTTATGGCTGCTCAGTGCATGTGCATCAGCTGTTTTGTCAAACACATGCTGAACTGACTAAAAGGTACCAGACGGAGTGGAAACATGTACATACGGTCACATCTCATGCCCTGGTGGAGAAGGCCGTAGAGCAGAGAGCCACAGTGGTCGCAGAACGTCGGGCTGGAGTAGGTGTGGATCTTGAACTTGTGCTTTGCCCTCGGGTCCTGGAAGGAAGGAAGAATTAATCAATCAACTAAAAATCCAATCCCATTTCTTTCCCTTTTTCTCCTCCAAGCATTACGTGAACCGAGAAATTCATCATCCCATCTGTTACTAGGAATAGTAAATTGAAGTTTGATGGACATAAAAATGAGTTCTGGTCTACTTTCATGGTGACATGGTGCTTCAGCGGTAAGAACCACATGTGTCTTAGTGAACGTAAATGAGCTATAAGTGTGACTGTGAGGATGAATGACAGTCGGAATAAGTTCCAGTCCCCTGCAGCCGGGAAAAGTATGAAAATAAACAACTAGGCCCATAAGCTCCCCGTAGAGAGTGAAATATTATATGGATAGATAGATGGATGGTTGGATGGAAGGGTGGTTGGTTGGATGAATGGTCGGATGGACGGATGGATGGATAGATGGGTAGATGGATTGATGGGTGGGTGAGTGGATGAATGGATGGATGGGTGGAAGGGTGGATGGATGGATGGATGGGGGATGGGTTGAGGGCTAGATGGATGGATGGATGGATGGGTGGTTTGATGGGTAGACTGGTGGATGAATGAGTGGGTGGATGGTTGGATGGACGGATGTATGGACGGGTAGATGGAAGGATGGGTGGAAGGGTGGATGGATGGATGGGGGATGGGTTGATGGATGTTGGGTGGATGGATTGTTGGGTGGATGGATGGATAGATTGGTAGATGGATGATGGATGGGTGGGTGAGTGCGTGGATGAATGGATGGGTGGATGGATTATTGGGTTGGTGGGTGGATGGATGAATGAGTGGGTGGATGGATGGATGGATGGATGGATGGAAGAATGGGTGGGTGAGTGGGTGGGTGGATGAATGAATGGATGGGTGGAAGGGTGGATGGATGGATGGGGGATGGGTTGATGGATAGATGGATGGATGGATAGATTGGTAGATGGATGGATGGGTGGGTGAGTGCGCGGATGAATGGATGGGTGGATGGATTGTTGGGTTGGTGGGTGGATGGATGAATGAGTGGATGAATGAGTGGGTGAATGGATGGAAGTGTAATCTACCTAAAATAACTTTCACGTTAATGTCTATGTTCACATAAAGAACACAGAAGCAGTGGACAGCTGATTGTTTCTGTAGGTTTATCTGTTTGTGTCTTTGTGTACGCAAAACAGAACTCTCATGGAGTCAAAACTCCGAGAAGATCGATAAAGCCTGGTTGGACCAAACATACAGACAGGAGGGAACTCTGTGGTGTCAACTGTTAGACTCTAGAAGATCCAAAAAAGCTATCTAGAAGCTCCTCGTCATTCACATAATCCTCAGGAACATCATCATCATCATCCGCTAAAACAAGGAATCAGATTTTCATCTTTTGTCGAGTTGACATATTCATGTTGAAAGAGAGCAGAAAGCTGTCAGTTTTTCATAATGGAGGCGTAACTGGGGCAGCTAAAACAGCCTATTTCTGTCTGGTGTGTGTGTGTGTGTGGGAGTGTGTGTGTGAGACACCTGCTACCACGGCTCAGTGGGCCGATACACCTGCACCTGTGGTTTCAGCCGCTAACACACACCAACTACAACTGTTATTACCATAGCATTTAAATAAAAAAAAAAATTGCCTAAATTGAGTACATTTTGAACTATTAGATTAAATTATGGGTAAATATGATATATATATATATATTATAGATTTCCTTCAGACGATGCAACAAATTTGGACTTAATCGAACCAACGGTTGAATAATGATGTCCTGAAACTTTTTGGAGGGAAAGCTCCCCCTATTGTCAGAACAAGTGACCTTTCCATAAATCCATACAGTTCTTCCTCTCACTAAGGTCTGTGTGGGTATACAGTTTGAAAATGATCCATGAAAGTCTGGAAAACAGTGTTTTTTTGTAAAAAAAAAAAAAAAGAAAGAAGAAAAATCTCTATCTATATGCACCAAATTTGGATAAAATTGTATCGATGCTTGAGAATTTATGCACAGAATTTGGACTGAATCAAACCAAGATTTATGAAGTTATGTTCTTAAAATTGTGTTTTGTATGAAACTAAATCCAGTCAGTAAAATTTGAACCACTAAAGTAAAACAGAATGCACACAAGATAGATCTCCTCCAGTTCATCCATATGCACCGTATTTGGACAAAAGCAGACCAATGCTCCCCCTAGCGTCAACACTATACAACCTTTCTTTTCCAAAATTCAGCCAGTTCTTTTTCGCACTAAGCTTTATTCAGGTATTGAATGTGAAAATGAAACGTGAAGTATTTATTGAGTTATGTCCTGAAAAAACATAACTCCTGTTTTTCATAAAAAAAATAAATAAATAAAAAGCTCCTCCTAGTGAGCAAAATAAAGACTATCCAGAATAAATTTCATATGCACCAAATTTGGACTAAAGTAGTAGTTGGGGCTATAATTATTTGTAGTAGCCAGCTTACTTGGTTTGATTCAGATCAGACCATCATTAATAAAAATTTCGGCTCAGTGCTTTAAATCAAGTCTCTACACCACGTTATAACATATGGTAAACTAAATAACTCAAATAAATTGTTTGAAAATTATTAGGAATATAAAACCCAGGGTTTATAAAATACATTTAGAATGTAATACATTAATACATACATACTTTACTTATGTTTCGTGGTTCGCTTATAATATCTGACTATGTAATAGCAATTACTTATTTATTTCTTAACGTTAATATTAGCAGACTTTACTATAAAGGTTCTGAAAAAACAAGAGACCAAACTTTAAACGGCATATATTTGCAATGAAGCAAGAAATTCGGCAGGCTGTATACAAATATTAACCGCGTGTCGTGATCACCTCTACTTATCTCTTTGCCACCTCCTGGGCCCCGGCCACCCCAATGAACAACTCCTAGGACTGCCCCTGCACTGAGCTCAGGACCTTGTCAATACAATTAAGATAGAAAGATAAACCATTATGGAGTCTCCTACTACCAAATTAATGATGTTAGCACTATGGGTCACAACATAGCAACCCAGGTAAGAACTCAGGTAGGTGGTAGGACCTCAGGTCTCCACTGGAGACACTGGACATATCAGAATAGGTCACTCCGGTCGTCATATCATGTGTACATCCATCCTCACACAGTCTGATCGTCAGGTTCTTAAGGTTAATGTCTCTTCAACGGAGACCTGAGGTCCGTCAGCCAACCTGCTGTGCCCCCCTCCCCATCTCCCACCTCTGAGTGTAGGATGCCTCTCTGCCTGCTCACAAACTACAATTATGGCAATCACTCCGGCAAGCTTCGCTAACCCACAAGTTGACGTTATGATTGACTTGAGGGGCAGAATGAGCGATAAAAAAAGTGATGACATCATTCAGATTATTTTGGGTGGGCGTGTGAAGCCCCCAGGAAGGTGGCCATGTCGCCAACAGCTTCAATTTTTCAACTATATTTCTGGATGACATAGTAAAATGTATTAAATTCAACACGCTATATTTTCAGTAAAAGACTGAGCCCAATCTTTCCGTAATGCATATTTATAGAAAAAACTATTTGAACCTTATCAGGCTTTTATTGGTTATATCAAGTGACATAACTCTGTTCAGGAATCCTCACAGGTTGGCTTTAATATGACAAATAAAATCTTATTAATAGGACTTTCTCAATAGTCATGGTTAATGACTCCTCCTCAGTGGTCCCTTTGATCTGTGGTGTCCCCCAGGGCTCCTTCATTGGCCCCTTACTCTTTATTATCTACATGCTGCTACTGGCTCATATTAGAAAACACGTTCAGTCAAATTATTCCTTGCTGATTGAGTTCTTCCTCTCCTCCTTACCTGTCCTGGAAAATAATGTTTAATTTAGGCTGCCACTGCCTGAAATATACCCAGAATCCCCAGGGTATCCTCAGAGGTGTGTGTGTGTGTGTGTGTGTGTGTGTGTGTGTGTGTGTGTGTGTGTGTGTGTGTGTGTGTGTGGTGGGGGGAGAGATTCTTTGGACATGCATCTTTCTCAAGGACAAACCCGACTCTTTCCTGTCTGTGTTCGTAGTGGAAAACAAGGGAAGCTGAAGCTTCAGAGATGAGCAGCAGAGGAGCGATAAGATAGCTAATGAGGGAGAGGGGGGCCTCCTTCTCTACAAACACTAAGGATTTAAGACACCAAACTTTAAAATTCTGAGATTAAACTGTAAAGAATGGAGGAAAAAACAAGAGAATTTGGACAAATGGATGATGAATGAAATCAGAAAAAAGAGCTGATGACTATGGTGTGATGTATACATTCAATGTTTCTGTACAAGATAAAATTGATAATCCTAGAATCAGGCCTGTGGTGGTAAGGAGTGATGCATTTCTACAAACAGATCAATCTCATTGGCTTGTTTCTCATATCATACAATTTGACCTTCTTGCGCAAAAGGATTTGAATTTACTGTGAAAATGGGTTTTTCTTGTCCTACATTATCATTTGAAAAAGTTTAGGTAGATAATATCAACAAGAATCTGAAAAAAACTACAACTTCAGACAAGAAAATATGTGTCCAAGGACACAGATAGCCCAGCTATTGGAAAACATTCGTACAAATGTGCCTAAACGGCTGATGTGAACTGTGACGGTGATCACTGCCGCACCAGAACTGCCAGGTTTAATTCCCTGGGTGAACTCCACGGACCTCACCAGTTTGGCTCTCAAAGGTTTCACCAGTCGGGTTTTCATGCTTGCCTCCTTCCTCTCCAACTTTTCGAGTCCTCTTGGTTTACTCGGAGACACATCAATGTATACCAGTAAAATATAGCTATGAATGAGATTTGTCATCTTATTTCAAAGTCATTCATTGACAGATATTTTCTTTTGAACTTATTATAAACTAAAACCACTTATTTTTGAAGGGGAGAGAAGACTGTTAGGAAAGTTGTTGTCATCGTTCTTTCCGTCTCTCTCTGAAGCTTTTGTTTTCGGTTAAACGCTCGTATCCTTCATCTCCACCATCAAAAACAAAGACAAGACCCAAACACCGATCCTGTCCGTCACTTTCATCAAGTCAGCTCGCGATGACTTTTCTAGAGTGGCGACCATCACAGTCTAACACATCTATCACATATACAGGTGGGGGTGTTGCAAGGGGAGACCTTCGTCCCCTTGCTCTTCATCATAGTCCTGGAGTAAAAATGAAGAGAGCTCTAATGTGAGAAGTCTTTGAACGGTGTGTGGAAGCCCAGCCTTCTCATACAAGGCTCAGCTTCTTCACTGGGACGCTAGAGTCCGTTCTCATATACAGACGTGGAAGCTGGACCCTGAAGCCCGTCCCGGAGGAGACCTTAGACGGGTGCCACACGAGAATGCTGTGCGGTGGTCTCAACATCAAACAGGACACGCATTTCGCCATCAGGGAGCTACATGGGGGCAGAAGACATCCCGCTGGTGCTGCAGGAGACAACAAGGACCACAAGGATGTCCAACGTAAACATTTATGGACGTTCTTAAAAGAGATGGAGGAATCTTCTGAGGACGAACGAAGGATTTCTCTGTGTCTCAGATGTCCAGTGAACCGATACCATTCAGGTAGAAATGTAGACGAGGGAATGTTTTGTTTCCTTTTAAGTTTTATTCACATCACACTCAGGCTGTGTTCACAAGTCGTTATCTTCTCCGTTCTCCGCTTGTGTTTTCTTTTTTTCTCCAGCAAAGACACATTAATTCCCATCTGATCTTTTTTCATTCATGTCACATGCCACAAATCAGAATGTTTCTGATCAAGGACCAGAAAGTGATTGGAGTCTGATTTGAAGTAAAAATAGAGAAGCCCTGACATTATGTCACATTACGGCAAAAAATAAAAAATCAGAGTTGAGGGGCTCTGATCTGAGTGGAACGGTGAGCGGCGGCAATCAAATGTTGTCGGTTTATACATTTTTATGCAGAGATTTTACATAATGTTCCTTTGGAGAATAAACAAGTCTTATAAAAATGTGTTCAATTGACTACTATAAGAAGACTTTTTACAGGTTCTGTATAATTTTCACTTAATTAGGATCTCCCCGAAAAATCCGTGATATAATGGAGTCGTCATCGCCGCAACCGCTCCGATGGATCCTTCGCAGATCCGCGCGATAACTCAAAAGTTATTTCAAGGAACAAGTAAGATCCTACAAGTGTCATTTCAAGCATTTCAACTCGTGTGTAAGTTTGTAATGCTCAACCAAAGCACATAATCCCCATGAGCATCCGAAGATAAAAAAGTGGCACAAACGAAATTCAATACAAGTGGACTAACCGGCTAACGTTTCGGCTAACGCCTTCCTCAGAGCAAGAGGATAGCAATCAATTTATAACGATTTATTATATTTCATGGAACATTTTCAAAATGTACAGATTCCAGAAAGAACTGGATAAATTTTTGGGAGAGGTCAGTCGTATATTTCCAACACTAGGGGGAGCTTTAGCACCGAAAGCATTCAGGCCATCATTTTGCAACTTTTGGTTCGGTTTAGTCCAAATGTGGTTCACATGAATCCACTTCAGGACATCTATCTTATATGTATCATATTTTACTCTAATGGCTCCTATTTTAATAGTAAATAGTTTAATACCCCTTGATTTTGCGGATGACAGTTTATGTCTAGTTCAGATATTTGTTTATGTATATTTCTCATTTCTCATAACCATACCTGGATTATAGACAAATCTAGAAAAATATCTATGTGAAGAATCTAAACGGGCCAGTTTTGAGCAGCGGGCGCTTTTTCTGATGGCTTTTATACTTTCAGACATAAACACAAAAATAAATGTGTTCCTCTTTGTTCTTTACAATATAACTAGAAGCTATATGGAAGAAGTAAAGTCAATGTAGGCAGCGACTAAACCTTGAACAATGACGTGCAACCCTGAAGAAAAGAAAACAGTATCGCTATTAATGCAATTATATATATTTAAAAAATGATGAGTATCCATTGAAATAAAACACATCTGAAATAAAACAAATGAGCTATCAGTGTGTTTATCCCCCTCGGGCTCCTAATCCTCCTCTAACGTTTCAGAGTCTCTTTATAAGAGATTATTTCGAGGATTTATGGTCAATCAGGGAATTCATCGAAAGCAATAACTTTTAGAGAAAAAAAAGAGCAACACTGGCATCACAGGTGGGGAGGAAAAATATAGAGCTGAGACGAAATGATAAAAAAATCTGAATAAAGATGCAGCGAATGAAGAGACTGCTGAGGTGTCATCTTCACACTCCTCTGTCCTCCCTCCGTATGCAGATAGAAATCTCTCCATCACTTTGGCAGTAAAAGGTTAACTTGCGGTTTCAGAATTAAAACATTAACATTAACCCTTTAATGTCCTAAACAAGTAAAAAAAAAAACGATTCCTTTGCATATTTTATTGGTTTGGGGTATTTTATTATTTTATAATATGAGACCTCCTATATTTGCCATGAAAGGAAAAATAATTTGGTCAACAATGTTTTTAAACAGTAAAGAAAAGAAAAAAAATCAGACTCCTAACATTATTTCATGATTAAATAATGTATTTCATGGGAAATAGTTAATTTTAATTAGATTGTCTAAACTTTTTGCCTCAAGTTCCAGAAATCTGTTTAGTAAGTCCTCACATGCTTTAATATCCCAAAATAATCTTACTTATTAAATAGGGCTTTCTCAATAGCCATGGTTAATGCCCCTTCCTCTGTGGCCGCTTTTGACCCGTGGTGTCCCCAAGGGCTCCATCCTCGGCCCCTTACTCTTTAGCAATGTCACGGGACTTTCTACAGCAGTTTCTGAGTCCATTACCCTCAGAAACTGCTGAGGGGGGGGGCTTGTACCGTTTTTAACGCTACAATCCCCCTTTAGTGGGGGCAAAAAAAACTGAATTAAACTTAAAATATAGTCTGAGAGTAAGTATCTTAACTAGGGTCACAACTTTGTTGTTTTTTAAAAAATAATAATAATCCATTAGATTATGAAAGAAGGTACTGGGGGGTCACATCAGTGCATAGATCATTCATCATTATCTATTATATACTATCATTACCATCCTGCTTCAGCGCAAAAAAAATCGATGTCTGCAAATATGTTGTTGTGTTTTTAAACACGTAAACATTCTAACACCTACTCTCACCAACGGGCAATTTTAGAGTGACCAGTTCACCTGTACGGCGTGTTTGTGGACTGTGAGAGGACGCTTTAGTACACCGAGGGATCCAAAGCAGACATTGGGCAGAACACGCAATCCCATCACAGAAACGCCCCAGGATTGGATCTGAACCCAGAATCTTCTTGTAGTGCGGCAGCAGTGAAACCCACTCACCCACTCACCCACGTTTCTTTTGAATATTTTCCGGGAGATACTTCCTCCTCTCAATCAAGTCTCTACAGCAGAGACTGTAGAGTAAATGTAATACTTTACTCAGATTTGTGATGTTAGAGAACTGACTCTGTTTGATTGGCCTTTTCTGTCTACAAATGCTTCAAAACTCTTTGACATTGCTTGACTATCAAGACTAGTGTGATGTCCTTCATCAGGGACCCCAGAAAACAGTTGAACTGTCTGCTACACTGTAAAAAGAGAATTGTTGATGGACTCAAATATATATTTATTCACCTGGTAAGACTCAAATCAAGTATTTTTAAATTCAATTCTAGATTCAAATAACTGTAATTAGGTGTTTAAGTATTTTTTTAAGATCATCAAATATCATTTATAAACTTTTAGAGTTTCTGCACTGCAAAAACAGAGTTGTTGTTCAACTTGAAAAATGTTTTAACTCTTAACAAACAAAATTTACAAGTTAGGATTAACTTTTAACTTTTTTTTTTTTACATTTTACACACTTCATTTAATTGAGTCTGTTGACCAGTTGAAGTAATTTGAGTTTACCAACAATCCTTTTCTTCTTCTTTTTTACAGTGTAAGAATGATTGTTATGGTGGTTTGTATCAGTGCTGTCCTTGTGTACGTGTCTTAGTTCATTCCCCCCCCTCACACACACAAACAAACACGAACAGATGGTACACACAGAGATATACACACCCACTCTGTGACTGTGAGCTGTGGGCATCAAATGTAGGTTTCATTAGAGGATCCCATCCCTCGACCTCGCCCACAGGGAGCCCTCTCTATTAGCCCACATCTATAATTGACGTCTTCTTTTAAAAATACATGGCTGACAGCGAGATGAAGCGAGGGACTGGGATGAGGTGATGCAGCAGTGGTTGGAAGAATGTCTCGGATAATGAGACAATATTGCTGATTGCTCAGAAAATGACTTTCTGTCCATTCAGCTACATCTGTGTCCTTTAAAAACATTATGCAGATATACTGTTGCTTCATTTACATAAACAAATAATTAAATGAGATTTAAGGACCAGGAAACAGGATTCTGGACTGGTTCATGTCCGAGGTGTGGTTTTATTGAGATATCACTGACATAGACCCTAAATGTTGAATGTCCACTGTTTGTTGGGCACCTGCCACCTCGTTACGGCTCACCTGCCGCTGACACTGTTGCATTATGTACGTATGATCACCAAATAAATTGACTTCCTCTTTCAGTTCAGTATTATGTGAAGCAAAATTGTGACAACTAGGCCTACACTGTCCCGAAAAGCCCCAAACCCCCAGTGTTGCGCAAGCAACCCCCCTGATTCAACTCCTCACATTAAATGTGAAGTTATTCTGAAAAAAACACTCCCCCTAGTGACTAAAATATGAGCCATTGGAGTAAAACAAGAGATACACAAAATAGATCTACGATTCATATGCACCCAAATATTTTGCTGATAAAGCTCCTACTAGTGGTGGAAACATTAATCCAGTTTTTCCTTTCACTAAGGTCTATGTGAGGATAAAACTTGAAAATCATCCATGCAATAGTTTACGAATTATAGCACGAAGCATCTGCAACGACGGCTGTGGACATGGACTTTTCGGGGACATAATTCAATCAAGTCAGTCTAAGTTGTAACGCAAAAAATCACAAAAAAACATAATTTCAAGGCACTTTACAAAAAGAACGGGTCCAGACTGGACACTTTTTTCTACAGAGATCCCGCCTGCAGGATGTCAGCGAGAGAAAACAAACCTTCAGAAAGTTTCGGGCCCCTCTCGGCTGCTCAAAAACAACTTCCTGTTCCATGGCTTGCCAAACTTTGCTGCACCACCGCGGTTTTATTGTTCAGCAGCAGCAGCTCACCATGTTCACAATAAAAAATCTGCAAGGTCCTATTTCTGTTCGGCCCAAATTTGACCTCAATACAGTTAACAGGCTTTTAGGAGTACATAAAACATGATCGTTTCTGTTTCCAGCAGGTGGGGATGGGAGAAATGTGGGATCTGAATGTCTTCAAGATGGGACATTCATCCAACAAGTGAAGGTTTGTGCAGATTGAAGCGTGTAAACTGAGGAGCTTCCTCTTTAATAGCGAAAACATGAAAATTTTCCATGCCGCAGTTTTGACACAAGGTCATGGTCACATTTTCAGTTATGCAAAGAAATCTCAGGTTCTAATATCCAAGTCTGAAGTCATCGAGGTTCATCCTCATTAAATGGTCGACTTCCTGTTGACTTTAACTTTATTGTCCTCACCAAGAAGAAAAAAAAATTATTTCTCTGCAGGTTTAATTTCTTTGGGGCGTTTATTACTTCAGACGGCCTAAATTTAACGTGAAATGACAAGAAAATCAGATCGATAAAATTATTTCACGAAACAAGTTTGTATTTCGTGGCAAACGTTAATTCTAATTAGATTAGCCAAGCGTTTCCGTAAAGCATATTTTTAATTAAACTATTTGACCCTATTGGACGTGTTTTGGTTGTAACAAGTTACATAATTCTGTTCAGTAAGTCCTCACATGATGTACTGGTCTAATAAAACTTTCTTAATAACCATGGTTAACGCCTCCTCCTCCTCCTCCTCCTCCTCCTTGGGGGCCCTTTGACATATGGTGTCCCCCAGATCTCCAACACTGGCCCACTACTCTTTACCATAGATATGCCGTCACTGGGTCATATTATAAACCGGTTCAGTTACAATTTTTAACAAGAAATAGAGCACAAAATATGCTCAACAAAATATTTGAGTAGGACTTGAAAGGGTAAGAAATGTTCTTATTTTTTTCAGATTTTGATGAGATACATATGTACCAAAGTTCCTTAGCTCTAGGTGAAATGGCTTTGAAAACATCTAGAGGGCACTGTGGAGTGATTTTGCTCTACCTTATTGCATTGTTGTAAAACCTCCACCCAGATGTTCCATAACGCTCCATGTCAAACTTTATACGATCAAATAATATCGTTAGCAATGAACCCCGTCTTTGTGATGTCCCCCAACATCACCAGATAATTAATCAAATCATTATTTCTCATGTCCTGACTCGGTGTATATATCAAACATATATTCTATTCAAGAAATTCAAGGACCAGTGGGGAATCCAGGTGTTCACTCCATAATCAGCACCTTCTCCTCCATTCTCCTATATTTGAGCGTGCATCTCGTTTGGAGCGGAGGAACCCTGTATTCCCACTGTGCTGCAGCCGAGGTCACGAGACCGTGAGCTCATTAAGGAAATGACATGTCGGGGGTGGTGAGGCCCCGTAATTAAGAGCAGGGGTCCCCTGGGTAGAGTGGCATTTAAATAGAGGATGTACAGTACAGAGTGGGATAAAGAGGGATGGACTAGGGAGGCAAAGACAGTGGGAGATGGATTCAGGGGGGGAGAGGGTGTGCCAAATATAGATACACTGCCGGTAAAAGAGACTAGGGGTTCTAAAAGTAAATATAAAGCGGATTTATGACATATTGAGGTGATCTAAGTAGTAGAAGGTTTACTTCTGGTTACAAAAGAAAAGTGTTTAGTAGATGTTTTAAAGGAAGTAAATTAATGTTTTAATGAAAAAGTGAGGTATTTTCTCAAATGCCATAAGGCAGCCCCATAAGAATAAAGCATTTAAGTTAAATATATCTTACTTATATGCTTTTTTATATATGAATAAAGTATAAGAAGTAAAAATATCTGCCTTATTATGCTTTCTTCTTCTGCTGATTCATAGCGGTACGTCTGGTTTCATCCCCCCCACAGAACAGCGTCCTGAAACTTCTCATCGTGTTGGTTTCAGCTACTGGAGGTAACTTTATTTTTTGTCTTTTCGGGGTAAGCGGTGTTGTATTTCTTGGAATTCAGGCTTGGAACCCGGATGTAATTTAGGCCCGAAGAAAAAAAACAAAAAAACATTCGGACTGAACTGTAGAGTAAGTATTGTGTGCTCTTACGTTATTCAGGGAGGGTGAATAATTTGAGATGACGTTAGTCATTAAGTAGCACTTTGTGTTGAATGTGGGGGAAAGCGTAAAATTTGTTACACTGTGCTATCTATTTTAAGTGCTACTACTAAAGCAGCACCAATGAAGAGAGGAAGAAGCAGGTGAGAGAGGCCAAAAAAGAAGGGAGGTGGTTGTTAGACATGGAAGAAGATGAGTGGAAAGACTGTGGAGATTTAGCATTTAAATAGAACAGAGCACAGGAAGCCGACCGGAGTTTCCTCTGGAGGTGGATCACTGAGTGTACTTGTCAGACTCAAAGTGTACTCCATAGGGAGATAAGGACCTGGCTGAGGAAGCTTAAGACCTCTGGGTTTTTCAGCGGGTTAATTATTTAACTAGCGATCTTTGAAGAGGAGGGTAGTCAACCTCATAATGAACTGTGTCAAATCTTCTTCTTCTTAGGGCTGTTCCCTTTCAGGGTCGCCGCAGCAGTTCATCTATTTCCATCTTTGGTCTCCCCCTTTTTGTCCTCCTCTAGCTCCATCTCCAGCATCCCTCTACCAATAGATCCACTATCCTTCCTTTCAACGTGTCCAAAACATCTCAATCTGGCCTCTCTGACTTTGTGTCCAAAATCCTCGTCACTCCCGAAGAACATCTGAAAACCTTCAACTACCTCCGGCCACCTCCAGCTCTGCCTCCTTTCTTCTGGTCAGTGCCGCCGTCTCTAAACCATCCAGCAGAGATGCTCTCACTACCATCTTGGAACAATTCCCTCCACTCCCGCTGCAACTCCTCTGCCCCAGGTATCTCCTGACATTCTTCTCCACCCACTCCACCCTGCCCACACTCACTTCTACACCTCGTTTACACATTCTCCGTTACTTTGAAAGTTCGACCCCAAGTACCTTTTCCACCTCTTCTTCTTGAATCCTCACCGTTGCACCTGGTTCCCTTTCATTCACACATATGGATTCTGTCATACTGCCCCTCAGCTTCATTCTTCTTCTCTCCAGCGTATACCTCCACCCCTCCAGGTTTTCTTCCTGCTCTCACTGAAGATCACAATGTCATCTGCAAACATAATAGTCTATGGAGACTCCCATTTGCTGATCCTTGATGCGGCCCCATCTCCACCTTGAACCCATCCGTGACTCCTACTGCACACCTCCCTGCTGTCATGCTACTCCCATACATATCCTGTACAACTCAAACATACTTCCCTGTCCCTCCAGACTTCCTCATTTAATACCTCAACTTCCTCACTACTCTGTTCTCTAAATCCACAAAAACACAATAAACTCCTTCTGGCCTTCTCTGTACGTCTTAGTCAGCACTCTCAGAGCAAATATCTCATCTGTAGGGCTCTTCTTTCTTGGCATGAAACCAAACTACTTCTCACAAATTGTCACCTTCTTTCTTAACCTAACTACCTCTAATCTTTCCCAGATCTTCATTGTGTGGCTCATCAGTTTTATACTTCTGTAGCTGCTGCTGCTCTGAACATCATCTCAACATCGTTCCAGAGAACCAGCCCCTGTACACTTTTCCCCTCTCTCTCTCCAACATACTCCCTCCCAGACACCCCCATACCTCCACCGGTATATCATCAGGACCAACTGCCTTTCCATTCTTCATCCCTTTCAAAGCTACTAATCCTTTGAACTTGCTCATTTAAAATCCTTACATTCCCTACCCTCCTCTCCCTCTCATCTTCTTCATTCATCAGTTCTTCAAAGTACTCTTTCCATCTTGATCACACTCTCCTCACTTGTCAGTACATTTCTGTCTCTATCCTTAATCACCCTAAGCTGCTGCACATCCTTCCCAATTCCATCGCTGTGCCTCACCAATCAGTGAGGCAGAGTCCTTTTCACCTTCCTCAGTGTCCAACCTCTTATAAACTCGTCATGGGCCTTTCGTTTAACTTTTGCTACCTCAGACTTCAGCTTACACTGCGTCCCTTTATATTCCTGCCGACGTTCTTCATCTCTCTTGTCATCCCACTCTTCCTTTGCCAAACTTTTCCTGTGTATACTCTCCTAAATCTCCTCATTCCACCAAACTAGTCTCTTTATCTTCTTTTGTCTGTCCAGATGACACACCAAGTACCGTCCTATCTCTTTCCTTTATCACTTTTTCCGTCGTTACCGAATCCACCAACCATTCTTCACTACCCCCATCACTCGATTCAACTCTTCCATGACGTTCCCACAGCCGATGAGTGGACACAAAATACAAGTTTTGAATCACCTGAATTCACCACTGCAGGGAAATTAATAGCTAGTTATTTAAACCAAGTTCAAAATAAAATTTATAGCAAACAATTGTTTATTAATGCATGCAAGTAATATTATATAATATTTTTCTTCATTTGGAGTCAGAGTCTGTTGATATGATACATGTAACTCCAATAACCTTCATCTTCTTTTATCTCTCTAGGTGCTAAATGTGGCACCATGTTCTCTAGCAAGTTCGTAATTCCTGATTAGAGGGAGACAAAACTGTCTAATTATTTTCTTTGGAGTTGAGACGAAAGGGAATTTTTAAGGATAACATTAAAGCATTAGGTTGATACCTTGGTAACATAAGGATATGGCTTCAAGCCGATGTCACGGGTTTCTATATTTGATTGTATTAGCTTAATGTTTTTATATTCCCGAAAAGTCACAGATATTATCCTTATAACCCAAAAACTATTTCATGGATCGATTTCAAATTTTATACACAAACACAGAACTTCTCAACCGTTGGTCCAATTTTGTCCATATTTAGTGCATCTCAATCAACTCAAGGAGATCTATCATGTATATTAAGTATTGGACTCTAATAGATCACATTTTACTCAATAGGAGGAGCTTTTTTACAGAAAACATGTCTTTTGGACATTACTTCACATTTAATTTGAGGAGTTCAACCGCTTGTCCAAGGCAGTGGAGTGTATATCTGAAAATCATTGGTGTTAGATAACATTCTACCAAAAATAGATTTATCATATCCACTCTCATTCACAGCAAGAGAGCCTTTTTACCAAGTAAATAAATACCCATCTCTAAAATAGTCTCACACATAGAAACATCTGTTTATGCTGATCACACAAAACCGAAACGTCGGTCTGAGCTGCCATTTAGCATCATTCCAGTGTTGTTCAAGTGGCCAACACTGGAATCTGTACTGGCCAGCTAAGAGTGCTATATGTCTATTTTTACATCTGCAGTTTTGAGCCAATCAAATATGACCACCATAGAAAAGTGTGTGTGAGAAACTGTAACTGTATAGCAGAACTGTCAAGACAGGAAAAAGAAAGGAGAAGAGAGAAAATATGGAGGCAGCTGAAGCGTAACACTGATGTTGACCTGAAATAGGGGCTTGTGGCTGTCTCATCTTCCATCTGTCTTTCAGTACTCATAATGGACTTCATACTCTACGCACACAGTCGTTTGATTTCAGTACATTCATTTGTTTATACTCACATCTGATGCTGGTCCCTTATCGGCACCTGGACATGAGAAAGTGACAAACTCATGGCACCGCTTGTGAACCACAAAACAACACACTGTGGAGAGAGAAAAAGGAGAATTAACCGACGTTGAGCTGAGTAGAAATCACTCTGTGGACAGTATATGTCATTTGGTGAACTGACGAACTAAGAAAATCTCTATTTCTTTCTTTACCTTTGTCAATTAAGCATGTGTAATCAGTTTTTCAAGGTATTCATTCATTACCTCCTCCAAAAGAGGTGGGCTCCATTACAGATATGTTTAGAAAAATGCCATGAAGAAGACAAATGTGCAGCACTCAGAGTTCTGTTAATTTATTTATAAAATGACAAATTCCGTATTAAAAAAACTTATTAATTTTAGTTATAAATACTTAATTGAATTGAATGTTACCAGTTGAAGCAATTTTTTTTGAGTCAATGACACAATTCCCTTTTTTACAGTGTATAGTCCGGAACCTGAGCTTTCTCGCCGGAGGGACTGAGTGTTCCCTCGTTGTATAAGGTCAAGCAGAATTAGAAATTTAAACAGGAGGCTTGTAGAGGGAGGCAGCGCTAAATGTACTGATGAAAATCTTAAGCAGTGATGAACGTCGAGAAGGATGCTGCGTATCTCTCAATATAACCTCATATCTACATCGTCTCATCAACTGTTTGCTGTCATCAGAGCCAATCTGCTTTCACAACAAATACAAGGCTTTATTAGCTCCCGCTTCCACTTTTCAGCTTGGAAACAATCAGCGATGCACAAACATGTGGAAGCTTCGATGCACGGCGAGTCTGTCAACTCCACCCCGATCAATGTCGACTCCACTGACAGGCAAGACGAATAGGAAGACTAAAAATATACTCCCTATGTCACTGTGATTGTGCCCCAGAGAGTATTAACACGGAGCGTACGCCTGAGTGAGCGATACACCTGTTTGCTGTATTACAGTGGCCAGAGCAGGTTTGAGAGACACCGAAAATAGAAACGTTTTCTTTAATTATTTGAGTATTTATTGGTAAATCTGGTTCCAGCTTCTGTTTGATGAAAATGCGCTGATTTACTTTTTGTGTTTTCAGATTTGATAGTGAGCTCAACACAGCTGCAGAAAAGATTCCTTTTGGAATTTAGGGCATGTTAAATTGAATTTATGGATCTTTTCTGGTCGTTTCGTAATGCATTGTTAAATAAACCTTTAGTGTCCTCATCAAGAAAAAACTATTCTGTTTTTAACTATTTTATTTTGTTGGGTCTTTTATTAATTTAGTATATTTGATACTCTTCTTTTAACATAAAAATGGTTGCTCATTTATGTTTTTAAACAATAAAAAGGAAAAAAATCTGACTTAAAATATTATTGCATGATGTCATTTTTCATTTAATGGAAAATAGTCAATTTTAACAAGAGTAGTTTAACTAAGTAATGCATGATACCTATATCTATTTGACCCTTATTAGATTTTTTCAGCTGTAATAACCTAATAATCGAATAAGACTTTCTCAAAAGCCATGTTTAAAGCCTCCTCCTCGGGGACCCCTTTGACCTGTGGTGTCCCCCAGGGCTCCATCCTTGGTCCCTTACTCCTTAGCATTAAATGCTGCCATTTGGTCATGTTATAAACAGGTTAAGTCAAGTGGCACACATTTTCAAATAGGAAAAAGTGGCTCAAACAAACAGTTGAGCAAAACATATATATATATATATATGAGAGGAAATGTGAAAAGCACCGGGCCAAATCAATAGTTCAGTAATGCAGTTGCACAATATTGACAAACTGAAATCGTGGCGTGTTTTTTACCTTCTATTTATTGCCATATTAAACAAGAATCATCTTAAGATGTGATGTAACCACTGATGAACATATTTATCAGTATCTGACATATCCTCCTTTCCTTTGGAGTGCTTAGAGACGACTACAATGTTTATGATATATGCAATAAGATAGCCAAACTCCAAAACAGAGCTGGCCGACTATTTAAAAATAATCAAAAACAGACATCTACAACCTTAAATCTAAGATATCTCATTCATGCCAATCAGTTTGATTAAAACTTTGCTCGGTGTGAGTGCTGTCAATGCTGGTCGGTCATCATGCGTGCAGAGAGTCATGGATGACAGGAAACTCTCAGCTGTCTAACAGGATTGGACAGTGAAGATGACGCCAAAACACATGACAAAAATAAGCCAGACCTAAACACTGAGAGGAAAAACAATCTCACCAACCAAGAGGTAACACCACAAATTAGTTTGATCGCTGCTCCCACAGTCCAGTCGGAGAAGCTTTTTCCTCAAACTTGCGATGCCAAACAAGATGTCTGGAGATGAAGTAGCTACGGAGCTAAGATCTGTTCAGAGCTCAAAAATGAAATATATACCTTTATCAAAATACTATAAGGTATAATGACTCATTATTAATATATTTGTAAAAGTTGTCATTGAAAGAATGTAAACTTAATGAGATACAGTCCAAACAAAAAAGTATCTACCCCGTCATTTTCATTTCATTTTTTTATTTCTGGAAGATGAATATACGGGGAATTTGAAGAGATAGTTGATGCAGCCCGTCTATGAAATGACAAACTCCTCTATTAATCCAAAGATAATCAAATAATTTAGACACTCTAACCAACGTAATCTCACTCGTCAATTAATTACTTAAATACCGTTATAATACAGTTCAAAAGAATGCTACGTCCGATGTTTGGCCACATTTTTGGGTCAAACATCTGAACGAGGATCAAATAACTTGTGGAATATTGCTTTCGTTATTAATGCCACACAATATTTGAAAAATGGAAGAAGATGGAAGAAACAAGGGATAAACATGTTATCCGTTATCTCCATATTATGTGGCGGTTGAAACTTAGATTGTACAATATTGACAATAAATGGAACCTATGCAACATATTCCTACAGATGGCACAGTTTTCCGGGTGATCACTTAATAACCCTTTAATGTCCTGCTCAAAGGTCTGGTTGAGCAAATTTTGAGTCTCTTTTTCTTATAAAAAATGAGACTGAAACTGTTTAAGTTATGTCAGGGACACCACTTAGGGACACCTAAGCAGGGCTCCATGGTCGCAAATGCAACTTACTTTTTAATATTGACACCTGTTTTCCTGTTTCCCAGTTGCAACAATCCATGCACCAATATCCAAAACATTCAGAGTTTCCAACTAATTTCTTATTTATTTCATTCCTAAAAAGCGTCTTCCAACACTGATAATGCAAAGGTACAAAAAAACTAATCAAATCGAACAAATGTTTACAGCCGACAGCAGCAGGAGAGCTCGCTAACGTAGCTGTCAGCAGCATGTTAGATAACTGAATGATGCGTTCACTGTCTTTTCAGTAACTTTCCGTTTCGGACAATGCGGAATTTCAACATCATCAAGATGTAATGTTCAATGTGATCTTGTGAAATTGGATTTTTGGCGAGAAACTTCAATAAAAGTATTATGAATGAGCAATTTATAGACGTTTTCATGGCTCTATCAAATGACAAAAAATTGTAAAAATGTTAATGCTGTAAAATATTACCCTTCTTGGTGTGTAAAGGTTAAGGCAGACATTTAACATTGTACTCGGACGTCGATATATTCTGGCTCCTGAAAATTTAATTTGGCTTCTAAGTACTTTGGGTTTAGGAGCCACTGGCTCCTGGATCTGTTCTTGTTGTTGTTGTTGTTGTCTGGAGCCCGGCACAGGTCAAAATGGCGACCAAGCCTGTAGAAAAAGTCCTATTTTATAAGCAGGATTTTTTTCTGGCATATTAAAGCCTATGAAGACGTAATTATGTAACTCGATACAACCAAAGAAAGTCTTATAAGGTTCTCTACCAAACCGGTTAAGAGATCTCACTTTATAATGAACACTGTGAGCTAATCTAATTAAAATAGACTATTTTACAATACATTAAAAGAATGTAATAAATAATTATTTTTTTTTCTGTTTAAAAACATGATGGACCAAACAATTTGTCATTTCATGGACCATTTAGAGCAGATATTAAATTGATAAATGACCAAAAGTAATAAAATCTGGAAAGAAATACTTATTCCACAGTTTGTTTTCTTGGCCAGGACATTAAAGGGTAAATATTTATTTTATAATACCACTCATGAACCTGAGGGGGAAGTGGAACAGTTTTGACTAACACTCAAACGCTGCAGCTATCTGAAACACTGCTAGCATCCATGATCAGATCAGATGTACTCATTGTTCCAGGTATTTAGTGTCTCATATTTATTTGAACACAATACTCTGATTTATAATTAATACAAAGACTCCAGCGCTCCAACACAGATACAAACACAGAAATCATTTGCACCTCAATTGTGCTTCACTCCCACGCCATATCCTCTTTTTGGTCACACCTCCCACTCACGCACTGAGATCGTAACCCACACACACACACACACACACGCACGCACGCACACACACACAGAGTCCACCCACTCATTCCAGTGATATTGCAGATTGAATACACAAAGTGAGGGTGGAGGGATAGAGACACATAAAAAATGATGAGAACTGTTTGCACAGATTGCTTCAAGGCAACAGCTCCTTTGGAATGAAGCAACTGCCAAATCCCTAATCAACACACACACACACAAGTACACACACACAAATGTCACTGAAATAGAACGGCAAACACTCTAAATGACCCTTGGTCTGCAGCGAAGTATCACCATTATACATAAATGGGTGGTGCCACATACAAAGTGAGCACTCAGTTACCAGCCTTCTCCTGCACTCTAACTATTTCCACACCAATAATTACCTTCTGTCAGCTGTCACTATAATCTAAGCACACACAGATACATAACCTTATCTAACGCGTCCGCATCAACTCGTCAAGCTTGCAGAGTTCTGGGGGAAAACATCAAAGGGCAGAGTTGAGAGTGCGGCCTGAACACCTGAGGCAGGTGTTTGAGTGTGGGGCCGAAGAGCTCAAATCAGTTTCTTCTGACTGGAAGTTTAAACGTTTGCAGGTGAAATTATTCAAAGTTGCCCTCTGGCCAACAAATTGTTTGTGTTCTTTTTAATGCATCTGAATAGTGGATACGTTTTTTGCCGGAGTTTGAGTCCGGAAGGCTGTTCTCACATGCTGACTGTGGATATCTCAAATTTAACACATTTGAGGCCTTCAAAGAAGTATGGTGCTAATATGTTGCGATATAATGCTAATAATTACCTGTAATTTGGCACATCTGTCACTTTTCTTAATCCGGGAGCTGCTGACCCTCACGACCCCGATACAGTGCACGCCAAATGACGCCCTGATCATCATGAGCCTGATGGGCTCATGATGGGGCCGAAAACCGGCTCCAATCGTACAGTGTACCCTCTGCTTAACAGATTCACAGAACGGTGTGACAATAAGCCCCAGAATTTGATAAAACATCAGAAGAGATGATTCATCTTACTGTGGACGTAACAAAACTAGCAACAAAACTAACTTCGTTACAACCTTAAAGCGTTCCTGTTGTTTTCTAGTAGACAGAGGTGATGAGGAGCCCTTCGTGTTCTTATCAACAACAGTTCAATTTAAGAAGATTACAGATCTATAAATTCTGGATGTTTAGTTAAGGAGAAAGAATAGCTGTCATTTCCAAGATTATAGCAAAATAATAATGTTTTTATTAGCTGCAGGAGTTAACCAGGACCTAGTAGCTCCTGCTAGCCGTCGCGTAGCTCTTCCCGAGTAGATGGCAAATGTACGATAAATGGTAGCAAACATATACCTTGGAGAATTTTCTAGCTTCTTCCCCCTTCTTGGGGGGGAAGAAGGGGGAAGAAGGGGGAAGAAGTCCCCCAAAGAAGCCAAGTTGTGAGACTGCCATATCTTTAAGTTTAAAAATTTTTCCAGCCAAAGCTAGTGTCAGATCAGCGTTGGCTGGTTGGGCCATGGCGTAACCATAGTAGGATTTATAAATTCACCTGGCAGAGGTTTTGTTATTGTAGACAGGAAGTAGGGGATCGGGGCTTTTCGGGGATATACCCTTGCTATCGGGGACGACAGCGTGAGCCTAGTTTAAATTTACATTTGATTATGTTTTCTCTGGATCTGTTGGTGTGTGCGTTCTTTCTTAAGTTTCTCTGAGCTCTCAGGGAACTATGTGTGTGTTCAGTATGAATGTGTCCTGAATGTCGGTAAGAGAGGAAGGAAGTAGAGACGCACCGATCTCAATTTTCTTGGCCGATCACCGATTTTTATGAAGTCTAACCGGCCGCTACTGATTTTGATGTTTTAAAAATGTAAGTAATGTATTTTAATTGCTCTTATATTGAAGGATTACAGTGTATGTAAAGCTCGTTGGCATTGTGTATGTATTCTGAGCTGTTGAAATTCATGATCAGTCCGTTTTCCCTGCCGTGCGTTTCTTAAACCAATTCTATGATATTTCAAAGTAAAAATAAAACTTTGTAAGCCTCGTTCAGTCCATTATATGTTATATGTTGGCTTTGTTTAAGGACTTCAGGGCTCGTGGCTGGCTCTGTGCTGTCGCTAGCTTTAGCCGCTCCAACGTTAGCTTCTTGAAATGTTGCTCGGGGTGATTCATTTTGAAATGTCTGATTAAGTGTGACGGGCCGAACGCTTTCAGGGTAGTTCCGCCGCAGCCTATTATGTTGTCACGTTTAAAAACCATTTAAGACAGCATCCAAACACACATTCAGCCGGCTCTTGGCTGGTCCTGCACTATTGCTAGCTTTAGCCACTCTGCTAAAGTCAGCTTCTTGGGGTGATTAAATTTGTCTGATTAGGTTTGTTGTGCCGAACGTTTTCAGGGTTGTTCCTCCACATCTTATAATGTCCTTACTAGCTTTGTGTTTTTCTGATATTGTCTAGTTTACTTGCGAGATGTTCGTAGCCATGGTAGCACATGCTTGGTGTGCGTGAAACCGGCACCAAATCGGCCTGAGGCCTATTGCGGGTCGGATCAAACTAAAGGAAATGGTTGTTTGAACAATAATGCAATAATTTTATAAATCTCAGCAGCGGGAACCGCTCAGATAAGCCTCCTGTTGTCACTATCCTTTCTTGCCGGTTGGTCGGCTGAACCTGGAAGCCACAGCAGAACCTCATCTGCCTGCCAGTCACTGACACATTATAACTAATTAAATTTGCATCATGGTTAATGGTGTGGGCCTTGATGCAAAAGACCAATTATTTTTGTCCACTTTTAACAGCTGGAGAATCAGAAGTCATGCTCTGAATGCAGTGTGGGAGTCATTCCAGTTATAGCAAACATTATCCTCCTCCACCTCTTCCTCCTGTGTTGGCCTCTCGGTGCCCTCCAAGTGCCGGTCCCAGTCCGACTCCGGTGTGGCTGGCACCCTGTCTACACGCCTTCATTATTCATCACGGACATTAAATATCCATGGAAAACTCCTTCTGTCTCTATTCCCATTCTATTCTGGATCTTATCAGGCTTTCCTCTCATCGGGCTCACTGCTTCAGCGCCGCAGTGAATGGGCACTTCTGATGATAGAAGCAATGTAGTGGATCAATAAACTGTATTTATAACACTGGTCGGACATTAAGTCCGGTCTGCAGCTCAGAAATTCAGTGGGGAGTGACTTTTATTAAAGTAACAGTTTCTTTAGACTGAGCTGGTCAATCACAATCCGTATCATTACTGCTGTGCGAGTTTTGACTTGTTCCCCCTGTTTTGCAGAAGTCGTGATTTTCACAGGCAATTTTCTCAGGGCAGAGCATGTCACTGCACGTTACATCACACCGTCCTCTCCTTACATTTCATGTGTATCACCAGAGGCAAGGCAACACTTCGACAGTTTGAGAGGGATGAGGAAATCTTTTTGATGTGACAATTTCTCTACCGACAGAGAAATCCATTAAATCTACTTTGATAATAATATCAATTAATTATAAAAGTCAATAACTCACAAACAGTTTCACAGATCTTTTTATTTTATTTTATAAGCACATAGACCTTAGTGCGAGGAAGAAATAGATTGATTTTGTGAAAGGATGTTTGTATATTTCTGACACTAGGGAGGGGCTTAATCTCCAAACATTTTCTGGCCATAATTTCTCAACCATTCGTCAGATGTAGTCCAATTTAGGTGAATATGAATTGAGTCGAGATCTTTCTTTTTTATGTCACATTTGACTCTAACAGTTCATATTGTAGTCACTAGGGGGAGCTTTTTTTTTTCTTTAGAGATAACTTTTACAGCGTTGGTCCGATTTAGTCCGGATTTGAAGCAAATGAATCGACTTTTTTTTCAAAAAAAAAAAAAAAAAACAGTTTCGGATATAACTTATTGAATTTGATTGCTTGTACATCGCAGGGGATTGGGGTCTGTTTTGGGGATGAGCCCTTACTGTCGAGGACGGCTGCGTAGGCCTAGTTGGTTGATCATTTCTGCACAAAAATGTTTTTAAGCTCTCAACTGTATTTGTTGCATTTCTTGCACTTATGTTAAAGAGTTAACTATAATCTGTTTTGGTCAAATTCTCGATTATCTCACCATTAAATGAGAATAAATATGACGTCTACTTTTGAGCTGAAAAAAAAAACTCTTGATGTTTTTTTCCCAGTAGCATTCAATATGCTCCGCCATGTCTCGCATTGACTCTATTCAAAAGAGAATGATTTAGTCAGCAGTAACCCTCTGGAGGCTTTATATGAATAATTAAGATTGTATCTATACACTACAGTAAATAATATTTAACATACTAATGTTGGTATCTTTCCTTGCAGCACCTATAAAACCTCATAACTACTTCTCCATTCTATCATACTGTGTTCCATCCTGAGCCCAAAATCACAAAAAATTAAGATTGATAAAACACACGTTATTTTCTTATTATTACAATCATAAAAAGCCCCATGAAATGCTCCATTAGAGGTCCTTTTCTTCCTTTTAGCTAGACTTCCAAACATCTTATGAACATGAATTGTAATGTAGCTATGTTGGAAGCTTTACATGAATAGTTTCCTTATGGTACAAAAAGAGATAAATGCTAAATTGACAAAATTTACCTCAAAATAAGACTGTGAAAAGTATTATTCAAATATTCTGTCCATGTGTGTCTATCTACTGATTCTCTCTCAACATTTCCACGTTTCCGTTCACCTTACCATCCTGACCGCCCCCACCCACAGTCTGTTTTTTTTCTGTTTCTTCAAATGATGAAAAAATGTTTAAAAAAACAAAGTTTGCTCCATTTTATGCAGAAGTAAAGTGATGATTTCTGGATCAAATGTATGATTTCCTATCTCTGGTTTTAATTTTTTTTAATGACACCAAACCAAAACTGGCAGAGAGTTTCAAGCCAGCACATTTGGCAGAAGTTAACGTCGCTGCTCAAAGCAACTTTTGTTTTCATGCTGTGAATCAGACCTGTGACCCATCAGTGGTTAACCAAAGTCTAACTCCAACATAGCTTCAGCTCAAAGCTAAGTTGTATTCTATCCTTTTCACTTCCTGTCCGTCTGTTTCCCGATTACTCATCTTTTCTTTTCTTTCTATTATTTTCCAACATCTCTATTTCTCAATGTCTTCTTCCCCCTGTCCCAGTACATTCTGTTTTTTGAAGTGTCGGCAGCGCTCTGATGTTGTATGCAGCTATTCCCTCTAATGAGCTACCAGTGTGTGTGTGTGTGTGTGCGTGCGTTTGCACGTGAGATGCGGAGAAACAGCACAGCCAAGGCTCAAATTTAGATTCTGTCAGATAAAGTAGCCAGATTCAGTGTATTCACTGATGCAGTGACAAAACTCTGCAGTTAGTCGTATTTATTAGCTACTGCAGGGAGAATCCAGCTAGAATTACAACAGGTCAAGTAAGTTCTCCTACCACTACACACTGAACACTGAGACACCTACAAAACACATAAAATTAAACGCAATTTTCCAATATAGTGTGACAATATACGTAGATCTTTTGCAAAATGCATCTGCTTTAGAACACCGCAGTCTTCCAGGATGCTGCCTCCAGGCCCTGGATGGAGAAAAAAAGTATAACAAGAGGTCCATAGGTGAGACTCTGGAGACTTCCAGGGAAGCAGAGGCAAAGACAATGAATGGTATGTTCATCCATGACCCACACATGGTCTACTTTCCTCTACAAGGGAATTACAGCACAAGAATAGAACCACCAAGAGCTGAGCAGGACCGATTCTGGTCGGCTTTGTGGAACAAAGAGGCATCACACAACACCCATGCCAAGTGCATCCTAAATGCAAACTTAACATCCTAAAGGCATTCGTCCAAAAACAATTATCCTGTGTGAAGTAGAGGCTGCAATTCTTTTGGCCGATCACGGTTCCTGGCGGATTTTCATAAAGTGTTACCGGCCAATTCCAATTTTTTTCTTTTCTTTAGAGTTAGAAAACCATAATAGTCGGCACAGATACAGGCTTGTGGCTTTTATTAGTATATTATTATTGTTATGATAATGCTGCAATTCATCATATGAATGAAACATGAGGTCATTTAATACTGCTAACACTCACACTCATGTGCGGAAGAACAAGTTCAGCAGTTCAGGTTTGCATGAAGGCACCGCACAGCAGTGAGAGACGCACTGACAGGTTGCCGTCTCAGACTTTAAAAAAAAAAAGTACCTTTCATTTACCTTCTTGTATGTTCCTCTTTCTGTGGTGCCTGAATAGGTTTCACGTCCTGAATGATTTTTGGGTTGTTTCACCGCAGCTAAATTTAGTTCTTTCTGGTGCTACAAATTGCGAGCGTTTGTAGCAGTGGTAGATGGTGCCTGGTGAGTGTGTGCGGCGCATGCGTGGAATCGGCCTTACTGAGACTGATCGGCCGATGACCAATCAAATCAAAATAAGACTCCCGTTCACTTCTCATGTGAGAGCCGGACACGACTCACATACACTAGCTGAACAAGCTAAAAGCCCCTTCATGAATGACGTGAAGGATCCACATCCAGGATCGACATCTTACCTGCCTCTAAACAACATGGATGCTTGTCTCGGCATCGAAGTAGTTTTGTGGCACGTGAGTCAGTGTACGAGGGACTCAGGAACAACTCAGAGGGTCAAAGCAGCAGCTACTAGTCCACAGAACAATCATCCAAGACTTTATGGTTGAGTGGTTGGCCAGTTATCTGTGGGTCGTTGGTTCGATCCCCAGCTACTGCCGTCCACATCTCAAAGTGTCCTTGAGCAAGATACTGAACCCAAAGTTACTCCCAATGGCTGTTCCATTGGTGCTGATGATGGGGTGAATGGTTACTACTCCTGATGAGCATGTGGCAAATTTCATGGCAGTTCTATCATCACTGTATGAATGTTTGTGTGAACTGGTGAATGATGGCTCGTGTTGTAAAAGCGGTTTGAGTGGTACAGTCCATTTAAGGCTAAGCAAACCAACCTGAGCTACAAGAAAGCCGCAGGATTCAATATTCCATCTATTGATACAGGAGTGACTGGAACCATAATCATTTTCATGAAGAACTCAGCGCAGCTGTGGAAAATGAATCTGCAGGATACCGGAAAGCAGGGTAGGGTAGTTGCTATCGGATCATCTGTTTCTATCCCTACCGTTACGGTAGGGATAGAAACAGATGATCCGCTGTGGCGACCCCCGAAAGGGGAAACAGCCGAACGACATAGACGAAGAACACTGATATATTAATTGACCGACAGAGTTCCTTGATTTGACAACTTAACATCTCCATCAGACCATCTCCCCAACCACGGCCGGTCGGACCTGACACAACGCTCAAAGATCCGGGTGAGTGGGGTGTGAAATAATTAAAACTGTCATTCACCTTTGGCTGCTCCCCTTAAGTGTGTGTGTACATGTAAGGGTTAACATAAGGGGGCTGAACAACCTACGCCTGTGTATAAATACCCATGATGCTCCTGGTGAAGGAGGGAGAAGGGTCAGACTGAGTCAGCACACCATATCACTCCTCCTTTTTATTTCCCTCCTCCCTCCTCTCTTCTCAAGCTCCTCATCTATTCATGTTCGTAATTGTACGTCGTACATGGTAGAAACACAGAGGATTTCACAAACGCTGACCTGTTGGCGCGAGATTATTAAAAACCAGTGTAAACTAAACATCACTGATTTTTTTACAAAATGATCCATATAGAAGCATCGTACATGATTATTGTGCTGCTTGGGGTTAAAAACTGTAATCGTATTCTTTTTCCCCATTCGAGATTATTTTTCATGTGGTTTTTACGTAGGTTTTTCTGATTTTTGTGACTGGACGACTTAATGTTCTCAAAAAGAAAAAAAATGTTTACTTTGTTATATTATTTCTTTGCTAAATGTTTTAATTTAATATCTTAGACACTTTACATTTACCATAAAATGGACTATAACTATCCAAAAAAATATTCATGAAAAACTCAGCGCAGCTGTGGAAAATAAACCTAAAAGCCAACTCTTTTTTTACCAAAATGGACCATGAAATAAAAATTGTTCGGTCAAGCATGTTTTTAAAAAGTTTAAAAAGATTCTGATTCAGCTCAACCTATTGAAAAAGGTTTTTAGAAAACTATTTGATCCCTTTTTGACTTTTTTGGTTGTTTCAGGTTACATAATTCAGTTTAGTATCTCCTCACATGCTTTAATATGGCAAAAGAAATCCCACATATCAAATAGGACTTTTTCAGGGGCCATGGTTAACGCTACCTTTTTGGTGGCCCATTTGACCTGTGGTGTCCCCCAGGGCTCTATCTTTGGCCCCTTACTGGTTAGCATAAACATGCTGCCACTGGGTCATACACACATTCTTCAATAAAAAATTCAAAATCAGATCAACCAAACAGTTCAGCAGGACATTAAAGGGTTATTTAGAGGCTTTGCTGAAATGTACTTGTTAGAGTGACAAAGTACAAAACTAGTGGCTAGTATGCTAGTTACAATGCAACCAAAAATTTGAGATACCGCTACTGGATGTAGAAAAAAAAAAACAAGGTTTTTTCCTCATCTCTGAGGTCTCCCATGTATGAAATGGATTCTTGTAATGTTCTTCTGCAAAAAATGTTAAATTTATAAATATTGTTATACATTTCTGGCTGTATGGGAGTTGAGAGATATAAACTCAAGTCAATCATTAATACAAGCTCCAAAACCATGCTAGGATTCAAGCAGTTGCTCGACCAAACAGAAAATCCCGGATGTGAATATCTTGATGCATGTAAGAAATATAGACCTATGATCACATACCTCAAATAAGCAGAAATGTGAAAATGAATATTTATGCCAAATGTTTTTCTTTTCCTTTGTAGTAGCTCTGCCATGGATTGTCATAGAAACAGAGATGAGGGTTTGTTGGAAAGGTATTGTAATGCTGAATTCAGCAACACACACACACCCTCACACACATAATTTAGGATGTAACATCCCTAAATGTATGCAGTGTCCCAAACAAAAGAAAATGAAACCGACTGAATCAGGTTGAAATAGAACTGCTTTATTTTTATTTTAAGTATTTTTATCCACTTAGGTTTTTTCTTTTCGACCAAATCATTAGTAAATAATGAAAAAAACCTTCTGGCTCTGGGAAATTACACTTAATTTTGTCTTTGTGAGCATAAATTGTGTGTAAAGGAAATTATCTAAATCATTGAATGAAAAGAGGAAAAGAAAAAAGAGTGAACTGAAAGACATTGGCTTTGGCTTGTATTATTGCAGTACAGGTGGGGGATCTCTGAGCCCCTACCCTCTACCAACTGTGTTCCAAATACGAAGCTTAGCCAGATGGCTGCGACGCCACACTGCTGTTTGGTACAAGGCTCTCAACACATGCTGCTGGAGGGCATCTTCCTCTGGGGGCAGATTTGCAGCTGATAAATGTGTGGTAGATGCTAGTGTGTACTTGTCCAGGCTGGAACAAGGACGCCCATTCTCCTTTTTCATTTGGCCATAATAGAGCAGAGCATACTATCTTTCCACAGGAAAAACCTCCTCTAGGCTTCAGGACAGTCAGATCCTTTGATTGTGTCAGGAATGGCATCCTATGCCAAATTAAGATGTGGAATGAGACGATCCACTATGGGGTCCCCCTAAAAAAAAGGAAGAACCGATAGAATTTAGCTTTTTGCCTTTTAATTCACTCATATGGGTCTTCAGTGCCACGCAGGCAGTATTCTCCCTGATTCTGTACAAGCTGCTTGTGGTATCACAACTTGTGAGATCGTGGCATGCAGGTGTAAAGAAAGAAAAAAATGCACATAAAAAAGACAGATTCAAGAAAATTTCACTGATGCAGGTTGGAATGAGATGACATCACCAACCACAACCAACTACACTGAGCTTTTGAGCTTATGTGGAAAAAAGATTCAAATTCAGAGGTGTGGAACTTCTTTTTTTTTTTTGTTACTAATGTTTTACAACATTAGTAACAAGGCAGATGTTTACATTCCCCGTAAACGCCACCATGTGCTCCCTTAGTGTCACATGAGGTAAAAAGAGTAATTCAGTAAAACTCGTTTTCCTAAACTGGACTCGCTGTCAGGCCTGGGCCGTTAAGAAGATGGCCTTATGGGTATTGTGCGTCTGTGACATGGGATATTATGGGAGTTATACTATGTTGTTACTTGTGAAGCCGTAGCCGCATGAAAGCATGCTGGAGAACCTCCTGTTAGAAGTATATGTTTTTAAGACACTCAGGACGAAGGGATGGTATTTATTCTGGCTTTTAAAGATAAAAGGCCCGTTTTCTGCTACAAAGTTGGTCAAGACTCTATTTTGTTATCAACCACTACGACCGGATCCCAAGCTATTATCAACCACTACGACCGGACCCCAAGCTAAGGGAGCTAGCATAATATACCTGATGTGACCTTACTACGGTAACAGCAGCAAACATTGCTCAGCACAGTTGAGTGCTAAAACATTTTTTTTTTTAAAGTGTCACCTTCAATGAACCCAAATGTACCCTAATGTGGCTTTAAGGTCCGAACACAATCAGATTTGATCGCCATAAGGGACTGAGCAGGACAGTGATGTAGTGGGTAAAGCAATCTCATACACAAAGACAGATTTCTCTAGGTACTCCTGCTTCCTACCACAGTCCAAAAACAGGCATTTCAGATGAGTTGGTGACTCTTAATAGGCTGTAGGTGAGAATATAAGAGGCTGTTTGTTACTATGTGTGAGTTCATGAGCAAACGCACTTTTAATCAACATGATTCTGATGTTGAGAAGCTCTATGAGTCAATTTCTCCTTTATTTTCGGTTAATTGTGCAGCCCTAATCCTTAAAGGTGTTAATTCAGTGATTGCTTTCACTGTCCATGGTGCTGAATTGGCAGTGGATTTAGTCTTAACTGGCTCTTTGCCACTTTGTGCCAAGGCACTTCCACTAACCCTGACCTGCTTTAAACTAACTGACATCAAACTAATGCTGTAGTTGTTTTTGACCAACTAATTAGCCTTGGAGCTTGGAGGAGTTCACAGACAAAAATGTAACTTAATGCATTCTGTCATCTAGTAAAAGCAGTCCCTGAATGGATTGTCTGATCAGACAATACAGCACCTTATAATATTGTTACACAGGCTGTTTCTTCTTTGCCACGTCTTTCAGTTGGAATGTTCTCACTTTCAATAGTTGAAGAGGAAACACAAAAGTCTGGTTGGATTCATGCTCAGTTCGAGGTGTCAGTTCAGTGCCAGCGCCGTGAAAAAAAAAAATCTGGCACAAGATCATTTTATGTGGATGTTCACACCTCCACTTCTCTCTCATTCAATACTTCATTCTCCCATTCACTGCATCCCTCATTCATTCCCTTCATCTCCTCCTGACATCTGTCCACAGGAACATGACCATCCGACTGCCTCTTGACTTTTTTATTTTGTAGCACTTATTCCCAGGTCTGCACATGACCAAAGCGGTGCCCTACGCGGAATTTTGTTATGGTTTCCTTCATCACACAACACTCCCATTTACCTAGGCTCAGGATCGGCACTAGATGTAGCTGGGTAGGCTGGTAGCACTAACGACCCACTATGCAATCCAGAGCTATCTATTATTTATATATTTTTGAAACATATAAAAGAAAACTGTGTGAATGAATGTCCAGAACAGGTTTTAGCACAGACTCTCTCCTCTCTATATCTAATGTTGTGGTGAACTTGAGGTTAAGTATGTAAGAAATTAGACTTATAGGCTTTTATTTTAACATGCCTGCAGATGAAGCTCTGCATCTCTCTCTCTCTCTCCACCTCTCTCTCTCTCTCTCTTTCTCTCTCTCCCTCTATCAGAGCAGACTACGTGCTCGCTTCCTGTCATGTGTGCGTGCTGCTCGTCGTGTAACTGCAGTCCTGCCGTTCAAATTTTATTGATCATAACGCATTGCCCCCGGCTGATGGTGTCCCCCTCGACCATGATGCCCTAAGCAAGCGCATAGTCTGCGTATAGGGAGGGGCGGGGCTGTTTATTCCATTCATCATATCCGTCTCTTGTCTGTTTTTATCGGCCTGTTGTAAGTCTCACACTTATTTTCATTTCAGTCCTGCTTTTGTCTACATTGCCTTTCGCTGGTCCTGGAGGTGGACCAGCGAACAATCTGTAACTAGGCTGTTTCACTGTAGGGTGGGTGTTCAGGACTTTGCCGATAGACACATGCATGCAGCAAGACCTGATCCAAGTGTCCCAATGCCCCGATCTCACACTGCTTCAAAATCAGCTTGGAAAAACAGGACAGCAGAACAGTGGGGTTCCCCTGGAGAGGAGCTTCTGCGAGCGTAACTGAGCTTGTGATAGCTTGTGATGAGCTAAACTTGGGCTGGTCGATTATGGCTTTTTTTTCTCTCAGGGTTGCGATCACGATTCATTCTTTCAGTCTTTCATCTCTCAGTTCACATCATATTGACTTTATAATCCACATGAGAATTTAAAAGTGTCAATCACTGTCCGTGTGTAACCCAGATAGATGTATGTAGGCACGAAAGGGTAAACTCCCACTACATGTACTTCATGAAGCTACGAGATAGAGAGATGAGTAGCTGTCATGAAGCATTGGAAAAATAACAAGTAGAAAGAGGAAAAATATAAGATAAATGACCTGAGAAGGAGTTTGGGAGAGGAAAGAAACTACCAATCCTGTTTCTGCCTGTGCTTCGTGATGTTAGCTCCCTGGCGTCTCATCCATTTACCGCTGGCTTAGCTTAGTTTAGCTAAGTAAGTTAGCGCCCGGACAAACTCGCTCTTTATCTTTAACAGCCAGGATGCACACACAGCCTTACTATTGATGGGTCCAAGTGACAACAGAAACAACAAAGCTCTCAGTTTACCAGTCCATCTTTGGTCATGAGCTCTGGGTAGTGACCGAAAGAATGAAGTCAAGGATACATGCGGCTGAAATGAGCTTCAATTTAAGGGTAGCTGGGCTCAGATGAGTTGCAGAGCTCAGACATCTGGAAGGAGCTCAGAGTGGAACCACAGCCACTACGTGTCGAAAGAAGCCAGTTGAGGAGGTTAAGGCATGTGATCAGGACGCCTTCAGTTTTCCAGGCACTCCCTACTGGGATGAGACCACAGTCCAGACCCAGAACTCATCGGAGGGACAATATATATCTCATCTGGCCGGGGAACGCCTTGGGGTTCACCAGGATGAGCTGGAGAGTCTTGCTGGGAGAGGGGTATCTTCAATGCCCTTCTTAGTCACCTGCCACCGTGACTCGACCCCGTATGAGCTCAAAAAAACAGATGAATTTATGGAATATCAAACCAACATTTGGATCTATATAACTGAGATGCAGGAGTTTGAAGAGAAAGAAGAACAGAGATGGAAAATCAGCAATAATAAGTGTGTGAGTGTGTGTTTGTGTGTGTGTGTCTGTGAGTGCATTTGTGTGGGTGTGCAAATTTGTGTGTCCCTATTTGTGCCCGTGTATGTGTATGTCTGTGTCTGTGTGTATGTGTGTTTGCGTGTTTTTGTGCATGTGTGTGTGCCTGTGTGTATCTGTGTGTGCATCTGAGTGCTTCTTTGTATGTGTGCGTATCTGTGTGTCCCTACTTGTGTGTAAGTGTGTGTTTGTTTGTGTGTGTGTGTGTGCATATGTAAGGGTGTGCATATTTGTGTGTCGGTGTCTGTGTGTGTGTGTGTGTGTTTGTGCGTATTTGTGTGTGTGTTTGGTTGCGCGCTCATATGCGTGTCTGTGTGTGTGTGTGTTTGAGTGTTTGCAAACCTGAATACCTGAATAGTTTACTTGTCCAGTTAAAACACAAACATAACCATATAATCTTTTCTTGCCCTCGTCCATCACTCCATCCAGCCCTCACTGCAACTGTCTCTCTCTCTCTCTCTCAACGCCCCCACTTACATTAACTCGTGGTTTTGTACAGGATACAGAAAAACAAAAGAACATTGAAAGAAAAGGAAACATCTTCAGATGGCTGGAGAAGTAGGGTGTAAAGTGGATGAGGGGGAGGGGGGGGGGGGGGGGGGGGGGGGGGGGGGGGGGGGACTCAAAGACTGACAGCTTGGAATATGAGTAATGAACACAAGTCAAAAAGACGTCAGCATAATGGAAAATTGTGTTGGAACAGTCAAATTAGATGATGTGAAATTATTTTGGAGAGATACTCAGATTGAAGACAATATCATTGTGATGACTAATCCAACTAACTTTTCATTTAGTCACCGGAGTTTAGATGCGGAGTTGTCGACACATAGTCCTTTCAAAGCACTCACGGAGATGAAGTCGAAATAAATCATGCAGAATTTATTGACTGACATCCGGGTGGACTTTTCCATACTGTATTCTATAGTGCACCAACACTCACACCCAACCATGACAGCAAACCGACACCCAGAACACTGAAGATGGATTAAAACTTCAATATATAAGAAGCAGGAGCAAACGCTGACATTGAAAGCTGTAATTATGCAATGGTCGTGATGTTTTAAAATGAGGCTATATACTATTTCCACATTTCATTTGTTTATTCTTGCTATGATTCTCACATCTGCGGCGTGTAGAAAAGAAAAAACACTGTGACCATGTATAAATAATGAATATCTAATTCTACAGTGGCTAATGAAAGTAGAAATCAGGACACACAATAAAGTGCTACTGTCATGTAACACTAACAATGTCTGCGTGCGTGTGTGTGTGTGTGTGTGTGTGTGTGTGTGTGTGTGTGTGTGTGTGTGTGTGTGTGTGTGTGTTAATCTATAACTACTTGCTCAATGCTTGGCAACAGACCAGTGCTTCCTGGCAGTCTGTTGTCCTTTTTACATGTGCAGTAAATACAGGATTTACTTGAATGGGAGTCCAAACATTTGACTGGTTGCTGTATTTAACAACAAACAGTGTGGTCTAGTTTATTTTCGTCCTTCTATCTTTTCCTCTGTGTCATGCTATGGCTTTAATGGCATGAAAACACAACTATACTGCTATCCTCCAATGTCCCGTTTTGTACAAGATATCCACCTGACTGAAATCTTGAAAACAGTGGGGGGTTTTTTGCAAAAACTTTCTCCTTGGTGAATAAAATAGGAATTAATAGAGTAAAATATGATATTTACAAGAGAAATCTCCTCGAGCCGATTCATACGCACCCAATTTGGACTAAATCAGACCGACGGTTGCATAATTATGGCCAAAAACCTTTCGGAGCTGAAGCTACCCATGGTGTCGGTAATATGCAATGGACCTTTACCGGGATCAATCCAGTTCTTCCTCGCACTAAGGTTGATTGAGCCGCCTATCTGGGGACCCTGAGCTGAACGTGTGGCTCACTGTGTTCACTGTGTGTGTTTTGGTTTGGTCAGCACGTGTAAATGGGCCGTCATCTCCATGCCAACGATGCGCTGATAGGCTGTTACTGGGTCACCGAGAGTTCACTGTTGCAGCGAGAACGTCACTTTTTTACTATCACTGTTTGAGCAGTTTGCGTATTGACTGTAGCTCTGGTGAAGATTTCCAGTTTGAAACTGCATTATGAGACCAAACATAGGAATTTTGAAGAGACCTTTCCTCAAAATTCAGAGGTAAGAACAACAAAAATCAATGGACTGAAATGATCATATCAAGCTACAAGCAGGATTCTTGTTACATCTGTGACACAACAACAAAAAGCTGAGTGCTCACACAGAGTGGCATGGCTGTTGGGTAAGCACAAGATGCCTTTTCTTTCATTAAGCAGCAGAGTTTGACACAATGTAAAATAGTTTTTCATTTTACTTTGATTCCTGAGATCTTGATATATTTGTTTACCAAAGCATTCTATGGAGGGTTTTGTTTTATTTGAGTATTTCTTTGAACTTATATCAAAATGGAAATGGTATTTTATTTTATTTTAGTATGTATTTTTGTTGTTGTTTTGAATTAAAAGGATATTTTGCTTTGAATATATCAGTATTATGGCTTGACCGACCAAGATAAATGGATCTTTTACTCATTTACTCAAATTTCTTTGTGGACCTTTAAGATTTGTGTTTGAGCACCCCTGGTTTGTTGCCGTAAACATGAAGGATCTCCGACAGTGGCCTTTTTGCGTCATTGAAGTTGGTCTGATTGAGTCCAATTTTGAGTCGATTTATAATGCACCAATCCTGTATACCTCATCTACCTGTATACAGCGTGGTTCACTCTGATAATGAAAGTTTTAATCTTAATCTTTAGTTTTTTTTAAACCAAAAACCACGGTTTTCCTGACATTATATTTCACATTCAAACAGGAGGATTGGTGCGGTTTTAAACGCAGGCCTTGGTAAAAGATTATAATGTTAAATGGAAAAAACAGTGGGGGGGTTTGATAATTAAACAACCGACTCTCCTACTAACTTTGGCACATTAAGTCTTAAACGGATGAACATTGTGTCCATAAAGAGGGGAAGAGATGGACTGTAAAGAATAAAAGGGAACTAATGAGCGGTACAGACACTATGCTGGAGTTCAAGAGGAGGAAAGGAGGGATGACAGCTGAGGGAGAAAAAGCAAGAGTTGTGAGGGCAGAGTGACACAAAAGCAGGAAGTCAAATAAAGAAAGAGACATACAGATGGAGGGAGAGACAAGAAAGAGGTCTGGGATTACTGCTCTCCTGTCAGCTCATGTCCCTGTTGCTAGGCTACTGTCCTTGGATGAACGGGCTAACATCATCTCAGGAGCAACGGTGACATAGTTAGCTGGTCGCTATCACACAACACACACATACATGCACACACACATCCACACAGGGCACCAAAATGGAGCATCTCGGAAAATTGCATCTACCCCATTTAGATCTTGCATTGCTCTGAGATGATTTGAAGACTCGCCACGGACAGGAAGCCTAAACGTGGAGAGTCCATGTGCTAAAAACATGCCTTGTTCAGAGATAAATGGTTTTTAGTGTCAGGAATGTTTATAAACTAATCAGGGCGCTCCTAGGTAAAATAAATCACCATGAACATGCAGCAAACGGGGAAGTTTTACACAACCTTTGACAGAAGCTCTAGGCGAAACTTAATAAAACATTCGTCAACCTTTAAAAATATCTTCAAATACCTGATAAGGTTTGCTGTCTACAGAGAATTTTGGATATGCATTAAAAGGATTAACCCTCTGAGGGCTGAGGGGAACTTAAAAACAGCATCATTGTGTTAAAACAGTTTGTTGGAGTGAGGAAGGTGATCTGTCAGATCAGGGTGGTCGGAGTGCCATAATTTAGTGGAGACCCTATAGATTTGGCCTAGACCATTCACGCAAGGTCATGTGATGTCGATGAGGAGGCGGGGCAATAGTGGCCATGGCGGTGCTGTTATTTGAGGCGGCTTTCTGTTGAGAGAAGAAAGAGGAAACAAACGATTGCGGACCCGTTCCTGAACGTCACAAAGAGGATTCCGTCCGTCTATCAAAGTGAATCTGATGGTTCTATGGACACCCCTAGTTCTACTCGCCGTTAAGTTTGTCTGAGACAAAGACTAAGTAACGTCCGAGACAGTACAGCCCTGTTTATCGATTATGTCATACTTGAAGACCCCATCAACTGTGGTCGCCTCCATATTTGGGTCCGATGCAGGGAACTTTGCCAGCGTGACTGTGTGAAAAAAATGTTGATGAAAGATGACGTCAAAGTGGCATGAATTCCAATCTGACGGTTCAGTCTGAGGTCGCATTATAAAAAATCCGACCAGGGTCTGATTTGGGACCAAATATGGCCCAAATCAGAACTGGAAAAGAATTGATTCCTTGTGGTTGGTGTTGTTCACACTAACATGGATGAGTCATATATGAGCAAAACATCTAATCTATAAGGTTATATAAGAAAAACAGATTAAGCTCGGATGTGTGAGTAAAGATTCAAGTAGCACATCTGCAACCACGTAAAGAGGGTTTAGTGGAAACCTTTAGATTCAGAACCGGCTCTCAGTCTCAGTTCCTGAAATCCCACCAACGAACTGAATGACCCTTTATCCCGATAATCATACTAGGATACATCTTTAAACCCACAACAGCATTGTCCCTCCTCCAGCGGTTAGTGATCCATCCAACAGTGACTCACATCTTAGACATTAACAATACAGAGTACTGAGACGGAGAGGCAGAGTGGACGAATGATGGTGTTAACCCTTTAATGTCCTCACCAAGATAAAAATACTTTGGATTTACTATTATTTTTTTGCGTCTTTCATGTCTTTATTTAAATTTTCCATAAAATGACAAATCGTTTGGTCAAGCATGTTTTTAAACAGTAAAAAAAAAAAAAAAGAAAGTCAGGTTCATAGCATTATTTCATGATGAAATATTGCATGTCACTGAAAATAGTCAGTTTTAACTAGATAAGATCGACCATTTAGTAAAGCAGGCATTTAAAAAACTGTTTGACCCTTATTAGACTTTTTCTTGTTGCCGTATCAAGTTACATAATTCTGTCAAGTAAGTCCTCACGTGCTTTTACATACCAGAAAAAAACTCCTAGTCACTCTCAATAGTCATGGTTAATACCTCCTCCTCCGTGGCCCCTTTGACCTGTGGTGTCCCCCAGGGCTCCATCCACGGCCCCTTACTTACCCTTTCTACTAGAACCTTTCTTTAAGGAGTTGAAGGAGTCATTCCACGGTTTCATCTTTTCTCAACAGGAAATGTTTGTCACTTCAAAAATCAAAGTGTAACTGATTTTAAATATCTATAAATTGTAAGAGATTAAATCCAGAAAAAGATTGTTTTGTTGATATTACATTAACTTATAGATAATAAAGACATCACATTCCAGGTCGAAGGTGGTATTATTCAATTTGGCACAAAACTGTTCAGTCCGAAGTAACGCTGGGATGCAATGATACAACAATTAATAATCTGCATCATGAGGACTGAAACAGGTTTTGTTTTACCAAAATTTGGAACTATTTTCATGTTCATGTTTTAGAGAGAACCTCGCAGGCAAAGGCTGCGGCTCACTGAGTACTTTCTTCCTTGGCTAGATTAATAAAAGGCCGGGGATTTGTTTCAATGCATTATTTATACAACAATACAAAGAAATAAATGAGTACCACATCCTTTTATCACTAATCCTATCACCACACAGAAATGTTGACATCCTGCTCATAGAGGCTTTATGGATGCCTGTTCACCGGTCAGAGCGGCTGGTGGCGGTCACCAATACAGCCGCCACAGGCAGAATGAGCCATTTCCTCTCTGTGCTGGATGGAAGCAGCTATTGACAGGGTTAAGTATAGACAATGGTCCTCTCTGGAACGGACACAGACTCACAATGAGTTAGCACCTATTCCTGTGCTGCAACGGATGAAAAATGTCAACAGCCAACAGGACATTGGTTTAACGAGCTGACATTTTGTATCACAACTATTTATCATTATCGTTATTATTATTAACCTTTATTTAGACAGGGAAATCCAATGAGACCGGAGACTCTTTTTCAATGGTGTCCTGGTTCCATACAACAATCAGAACTCACAAAGCAAATGAAAATCAATGAAAGGAGAAAAAAGTCATCAATGCCGCCATATGGGTCATAAATTATTACAGATAAAAGCTATATAAAAGATTTTTGCAGTCCTCAACGTCAAATTCAGGTAACTGTTCTTTGTATTTGTCGAAGGAGACAAAGGAATTTAACTAAATGGCTTCTTAGAACCTATTCAAGGCTCTAGGCAGACAATAGCTACGTTTTTCTCAGTTCTAACTTGAAATGTTAAATGGAATGTTCTTATTTAGAGCTTTTTCCAGGCTGCTCGGCCACTCGAAGCCCTTTAAAATGTGAGCCAGCAATTCACCCATCCGTAAGCACTTTCATACAGTGATGACTGAAGACACCATGCAAGGTGGCCACCTGCTCATCAGGAGCGGTAACCATTCACGCCAGCATTCACATACCAACATTGAGCACCTTGGGGTTTGAACCACTTGACCTCCAGATAAGTGGACAACTGCTCTACCAACTCAGCCACCGTCACCCCATTTGTGGCAGGAGTAGGCAAGCCTGAGATCTAGCCTCGAGAAGATTAGCGCACCATCTGATGAGGGATGTCAGGTAGCTGGGTGGTTTTTGTATAATAGCTTTGTAGGTGATATACTGCATGGAAGATATTTCAGTGATGAGTTCTGAAATGATCTCTAAACGTAGTGCTGAATGATAAGAGTGAACTATTAAAGAGGGAACTATTAAAATCAGTTCCCTCCAAGGAGCAGCATCTAGAAAGTAGCATATATTTATGTCTCAGAAAAGTCGGGGATACTATGGGATCGTCATCACCACCGCAGATCCTTCATGTCAACGTGATAACTCAAAGACCGTTTCATGGCTTATTGTCAAACTGAATACCACATAGACCTTAGTGCGAGGAAGAGCTGGATGGGTTGTGTAGTTACACAACTAGGGGGCGCTTTAGCTCCTAAGGTTTTTGGGACATAATTTCTCAACAGTTGGCCCGATATAGTAGATATTTGGTGCAAATGGATCGATTTGAGGAAATCTAACATCTACATCTACCATATTTTACTCTAGGGGTGCATATTTTACTTACAAGGGGGAGCGTTTTTTTTCCATAGATCATTTTCAACTTTATAACTGGATTAATTTGCTTGATTTGTGGAGCGGTTTGTATATTTCTGACCATAGGTAGAGCTTTATCTCCAAAAGCTTTGGGTCCAACCATTGATCCAAATTGGGTCATATGACTCGACTTGACGATATCTATTTTGCTATTTTACTCTAATAGTTCATATTTTACTCACTAGGAGGAGCATTTTTTTATGAAAAACATACAGTAACTTCCTAACCTCAGGTATTATTAAGTATAGAAGCTGGTGAATAAAGCACAGTGTCGTCAGCAAAAAAGTACAACTTACAGCTATTACAGCTATATCGAAATAGACCCAAGGTTATTATTATACAGGGTGAAGAACAAGGCCCTAAAATCAAACCCTGTGGTACTCCTTTAGTGACCTTCAAAAAGTTGGAATGAGTAGAATCTTAGAAGCTTTTTTTTATGGCAGACTTAGGGAAGGTTTCAAAGCATCCAAAATACAGTAGACTCTGTCTTTAGTGTCTGTCAGTGTCAATCCAAACTGGATCATGGAGTAACAGGAGAAGGTGTTGGTGGCGTTATCTGAATCACGTTTTCTTTTACATAAAGTGAACCGCCAGGTGTGTGTATGTTGCTTCCTAGAGATTTGACATGGTAACAAGATGTACTAGGGTAAGTAGGCAAGCGGGGGCAGGCAGTGTGTCGCTTTGGGCAATGTTCTTCTGGAAAAGCTTGAATCTCGGAATTCAAGTGGATGTTACTCTGACATGTACCACTTGCCTCATCACTATTAGAGACCAAGTACGCCCCTTTCATGGAACTAGTCTTAGCTAATAGTAGTGGCCTCATTCAGCAGGATAAGGCACAGATAAATGGTTCAGGACTGGTTTGAGGAACAGAGAAACAAGATCGAGGTTTTGACTTAGCCCCAAGTTCCCCAGATTCCAATCCAGTCAAGCATCATGTGAAGAAGAAACAAATCCAGTCCACGGAGACCCCATCTCACAACTTGCCAGACCTAAATAATCTGCTACTTGGTGTCAGATAGAAGGAGGACCTAGATAATATTAGGTGGGCGTTACAATGATATGGCTGATAGGTGTATACTTTTCATCTAGAGCCTTTTAAAAAAGGCTCACGGAGCCCAAAACACACCTCCACCCTTTTATTGTCCATGTGATGTCAAACTAGCTTGACCCACATTGGCTGCTTTATCCGTCACAATATGTCTCCAAGGTGTTACCGTGGCAACAGTGTACAATTGCTGCAAATGTCAGCAACAAGGGCAGCCAAGCCCTGAAGGAGATAGTCTGTCAATCTTTGACTGAAAAAAAACACTGTCAGCGATCAGTGTCTGAAAGTAGCGAATGGAACCCGTCCTCTGATAAAATTAAGACTGTGACACTCACACAAAAACACACACACACACACACCTGTGAAATAAAAGACACACAGCAGCACCAGGTTGCCACCACTGATGGCAGTTTAACACAAACAGTGAGGACTTCTGTTTTAGTGTAACGTCTTTACTCCCTCACACACTTTTCTGCGTAATTTCACCAAACCATCTTACGCACATATGGCCCGTTTGTCACATTAGTCCCACACCAAAACACACTCACACTCACACAGCTGCTCTTTAACACCTTCCAAATTAAAGCGAGAAGAGGAATAAGGGTGTTAGGAAACACAACGGGTATTTAAACAAAGCTCTAACTATACAATGCACATCACAATAGCGCGTCTCACTTTGCACGAACGTGTGGTTAAAACTGAAAATCAGCTAAATTAAAACACAGGAAATGATATAAGACATGTTTTTTGTCAAAAGTTTATATCACATCCCCCCAAAAATTAATTTATTACGTCCCCTTCATCTACCTCACCGATAATAATCAGAGTGAGCGTTTCCCACCTGATGTCGTGGTGTCGTGAGCACAAGCGGTTACAAGTATGTTGTGTCTGAAAAGCATCAGGGGAATATAGGAAAAATCAATAGGCTATAATGTTGCAGTATATTTGACCCCGTCAATAATCTCACTGAGGTTCCCTATCAAAGTTGTCGGACAAACTACAGTGGCATGAAACGGAACAATGGCATTATATAATGTGAACTCTTGAAAAGCTGAGAATAAAGTCCTTGACAAACTGTTTTGATGAGGTCAGTGCTTCACAGACTAGAGATGCAGATCGACCTGATGACTCACACAATGAAGGCGCAACATTTTAAAAGATTTTTTCCGCCACATTTGTGACCTGGTGGTGAAAGTCGATAGTGAGACTGGTGTTTTTAGGCCGCATATCGGCTGTAGGGTTGGTTAGCAAAAATATCCAAATATCTTGTTCCATCCACCTTAAAGAGATGAAGGATGTTATATGATCACCCATTTTTCTATGTTTATATTTCCAGATTAAATCTCAAAAACTTGTAATGTTGATGATTCAGTTTCTTGCAGTGGTGGATTTTGGATGAAGGAAGAATTGGATCCCAATGAGAACATATATTAAATTTTTCCACTCACTCTTTTACATTGTGGGATCACACCTTATTTTTGTGATTTTTTTTTTGAAAATGATAGTTGGCCAGTTCAAATTAAAAAATGTCCACGCATGTACAACTTATGGAGATCTATCGAAAGTTCAATAAGAAGGACTATCCTCTCGCACACTCGGGCTACAGTTTACTGCTCATACCATTCTATTATCCTCACCTTTCAGACATGCTCAGTCTCTGTTACCTGTTCATGGTCTGGAGCATCAACTGATAACAGCTGCTTTCGTTCAGGAAGCCTCATCCATCCAATCAGTGTCTGCTGATGCCATCAGCCACCACCACCAGTATCCAGATGTCTAAATTGGGATATCCCCTGTTGCTGCTCAGGGCAGAGACCCTTCAATCACAATCTCCTTGAAGAGTCTTAGCGGTCAAAAACTTTCTAAAAGACTCATTATGACACATCTGTTGTTGAAATAAATCATTCTGTATTCTCTGCTTGAAATGATGTTACAGCACTGCAAGGAACTGAATACAAATATGGATCATGATCAAACTGTACAACTAGATGAATAGATATGAGACCACCGTAATAAAAAATCATATTATTGCCGAAAAATCATACTCATGCTGAAGATAAAAATATGATTTAGAAAGCAAGGAGTGGGATTACAGGGTTCAGGATTCAGGTGTTATGACTACATTTGAAATGTGTGCTGAGCCGGGGGTGCTATGATAGAACATAGAACTGATGTGTTCCTCATGGTGATACAAAATGGAATGCATGTCCAGTATTTTACAAACTCAGAGATGTATCCATGTCTTTCTTTAGAGGCAAAAAGGCTGGTAGAAACTGCCAAATGTGATCTTACATTGGAAAACAATGTTCCCATTATTCAGGTTTAAGTGACAGAGGCATTTGAAGAATGTTCCCCGCAATGTGATATTTAAGTACTTTATTCATCCCTTAATCTTTCATCTGAAAACACAATCAGACAGTCAGTTTGTCCATTACACTGTTTTATGTAAGTCTGTCACTCAAAAAATAATAAAACCTAGTTAAAACTTAATTAATAACTGTAAATTATTAATTAATTTAAAAATGCTGTATCAAATTCAAAGCTGTAACCAACTAGAATTATACTGAGGAAAAACGACAACCACATTTCCCTTAAACAGGGATCATAGTACATTTATCACTCATTAAGAAAATAACTAGTAAATTACTGTAGATACAACAAGAAGAGACAAGACACAACCTAAAACACAAAAACAAGTGGTGGTATGAATCTGGTGGGTACGTCACAGACTTAGTGGTGGAGGGGGCAAAAGTTAAAATACCAATATTGTCATTTTTGAGACCACCGTTGTCACTAATACTGATATTAGTGTCAGTATTATTGCCGAGACTGGCCTCATATTTTTATCCATCCATCCATCTTCTTCCAGTTATCTGGGGTCAGGCTCATTCTTTCGGTACCAAGAGCTCCTGACCATAGGTGAGGGTTGGAACAAAGATGGTCTACTGCTAATGTTGCAACAAACTGCCTGTCCATCTCCCGGTCCATTTTCCAATCAGAAGAAGACCACAAGATACTTAAATTCCTTTGCTTGAGGCAGGAACTCACCCCCAGACCGAAGGGGAAAGTCCATCGGTTCCCAGAAGAGAACCATGGCCTAAGATTTGGAGGTGCTGACTGTCATAACAGCCCGTTCAAATCCAGCTGCACCGCTCCAATGCCGCTGGAGGTCCCTGACTGATGGTGCCAACAAGACCACATCATCTGGAAAAAACGGCGGTGCAATTCTATAAGTCCCCAAACTGGGCCCTCTCCTCACCTCCACTGTTCCTTGAGATCCTGCCCATGGTTTGTGTACTTAAACCCATGAAACTGCTTTACATCAACAATAAAACTTAGCGGAAATAATACTTTACAGTAACATTACCAAACAATCAGTTTTAAAGGTAGGTGGAGGATGAGTAATGTCAATATTATGGAAATATTTTAATGTAAGCCATGAGGACAAAAGCAAAACTGACTGCAAACAAAGTTCTGCTAAAACATGGAGAGGAGGTTTGAAAAACAGCCGCTTTTATACGAGCAATTTCATAAATGATTTCACAGAGTTTGTTAATGCTGGCAGCTACAACTTTGCAGCAAACATTGTTGAGGCGGGGAAAAAAAGTCCTGAGTCAACCCACAGCTTGTACGGATAATGGAAGTGCTGTAGCAGTATATTGCTCTTAACGATTAGTCGTTATTTGTTGTTAATATGCAGGCTATTTTTATCTATTAGAGCCCAAATATCAAATTAGCCGCCGTCACTACATCATAGTCATCGTGCTACCAAAGAAAGCTGCCCGACTTGGAAAAAAGAACATTAGCTGACCAGAATTTCAGACTTCAGCTGAACAGTAACATCTGGAAATAAAACATGACTTGAAGGTAAACTGTAATGCTATCGTTGAGTACTTGTATCGAAATAAGCAACAACTCAAATGCAAGGATTCCTAAGTATTCCGGACCTGGTATTAAAGTGCCATCTGGGCATCCATTATTAAAATGTTTCCTGTACGTTCCTGAATTGGATCATGTGACTTTTAATGTAATTTTATATCGCCGAAAAGTTGGGGATATTATGGAATCATCGTCACCGCGTCCAGTACATCAACGTCCGCATCCCAATATCCCTCATTTAAACTCAAAAACTATTTCATGGATCAATTTCCAATTTTATACCCCCATAGATTTAAGTGCGAGGAAGAACTGGATTGATTTTGTTAAAGGTCGGATGTACATTTCCAACACTAGGAGCTTTATCTCCAAAAGTTTTCAGCCATAATTCCGGAACCGTTGGTCCGATTTAGTCCAAATTTGGTGCATACGAGTTGACTCCAGGAGATCTATCTTGTATAAATCATATTTTACTCTTGTAGTTCATATTTTGCTTACTATGGGGAGCTTTTCTTTTGAAAAACACGTGTTTCCGACGTAACTTCCCGTTCAATTTGAGGAGTTCAATCAGGGGATTGGTTGTACAATACAGGGGATGAGGCCCTTTTCAGAGATATACCCCTGCTTCTGGGTACGACAGCTTAGGCCAAGATTATGAGGAGTAAAAAAAATTTCTCCATCTATGGCGAATTTCAATGTTGTTACAACACGCTTGTAAAGTTTATAAAATAGTTTAAATAGTGGAACTCTCATTCTATTCAACACATTAATTTCATAATAAACCTGCAGGCCTTTCGGGCCACAACCGAACTGAGAGGCAAACCATCACATCTTCATTCTCTATTGGCTTTCTTTTATCACGATAAACACCTCTGTCTGCCTCTGCAGCTTTTTTTAATCCTTTCCCTTTTTTCTTGCACTTTTCAACGCTCTTCTTTCACACCTACACACTAAGCCCTCCATCATCTACCCTCACCACTCCTTCATCCATCCATCCATCCATCTATCCGTCCTTCCCATTTGGTGGTACTCTCAGTGGAACACTTGGGCTATTTATAAAAGCATCAAAGCCCAAAGCTTCCAATACACAGCCACTACAGAGAACGAGGGGGAGCTAGAGAGCGAAGCGGCGGGAGAAGCGAGGAGCTTGAGGAAGGAGACAGGGAATTGAAGATGAACACAGAGGGAGCGAGAGAACGGGAAACGTATAATGGGCACAGATGGAGAAGAGGCAACGAGAGAAATGAGGAGGACGAGCAAGAGAAGGAAAAACCAAAGAGGTAAGAGAGTGAGGGAGAAAGGGAGGAGCATTAGGTCAAAACAGAAGAACGGATGACAAATCAAAAATATTTTTCTCTATTCATTGTTGTACTTTTGTCTTCCTGCATGCCTGTGTCATCTGTGTGTGTGTGTGTGTGTGTGTGTGTGTGTGTGTGTGTGTGTGTGTGTGTGGGTATTCAGCAATGTTTATGTGCACATGCGTAGGAGGATTGTTTCAGATCCAAAGACCTCCTGCCCACACAGGTCGGGATTGCAGAATCACCTGAGCTGCGTTCGACACCGCCAATAAACACGGATGATTTCAAGCGTCCACTGACTCGTTTGAACCTGGACCGGCTCATGAAAAGGCAGAAAGACTGTTATGTGATTCCAGAGGAAGTGTGGCCATGTTGCCCAACAGCAGCCTGACGGTTGCTGGCAAAAGCAAGAGACACCTTATTAAGCCCAAACACAAAAGGCAGCATCAATCAATGCAGCATCTTGAACGCTGCTTTCTATAAATACATACATTTCTCCTTTCAAAGAGTGAAAATAGCTGCAGCAAACAACACATTTATGGGCATGCAGGTGCATTCTACACCTCATGCCTACACCTTTATTTTTTTTATTCCTCTTGCCTAGTTTCTACCTCTTTTTCATGTGCATGTTCTCACCCACCACCTCTCAATCTGTCATTCCAGCACATACCGCAGTTAAATTAAACCATTTGCTTTAGCCAATTTATGCAGTGTTTTTTTTTCCATGTGTAATTATTCCATGTCATGAGGAAACCCATGCTGAGGTTTGTGCAGTTGTCTAAAAAAAAACATTTTGGCGACAGGAGCAGAGCGAAAGCCTTTTCTGCAGAGAATGCACAATAAGATCTCAGCACATCAGAGAAGGATTATAATTAGGATGGAAATCGAGAGCAGTAGATGGTGAAGTCAATACAGTGCTGTGGAACGGTGTTTGCCGCCTCCTGGTTTCTTTAATCTTTGCGTGTTTCTAATAAAATAAAAAAAGGTGTCAGATCTTCTAACTAAATTTTAAATAAGAAAAGATTTTAAAAATCGCAATAAAATGATAATTGTAGTAATTGAATGAAATTCATAATCAAATTGCAACTGGGACTGTATTTGGACCCTTAGAAGAAAAAAAATCCAGAGAACTACCAGACTGCTTTAAGAACCTGGCTGAACATGGTCCAGACACAACCAGACCCGATCGCTACCAGCGCTGTTCCATATCATCATCATCACCACAATGGTTCATTCACAGGAGAATGAAATGGCTTGAAGTTCTCACAGGAAGCAAGTTTTTCCAAAATCAGTAGAAACTAGATTTTCTACAGGTGTTTTGGGCGTTAACATTTTTTGGCATATTAATATTATTATCATATAACCCGTACTTTTTGTTCATTTCATTTCATTTAGAATGTTAAAATCTAAAAAAGTTTTTTTTTTAGACCCACACACCTTTTAGACAGGTGTGTGTGTGAAACACACACCTGTTTTTAAGTCCTCAATCTCACTTTCCACTACTTCCACTTTTCCTTCACTATATTGTCTGATATTCTGCACCTCGTTCTTAATGCTGCGTTCGATACGACCTCAGCTTTACGATGGATTCTACCGGCTCTTTAATCTATATCTTTTTCTGCACTTGCTACGTTCAATGCAGCTTTCAAAGGAAATCACACGTGATCGTCTTCATCCTACACCCTTCCCACTCACTTTCTCCCTCTTTTGTCTCACCCTATGAATTCCACCCCCAGTTTTTCTTTCGTTTTTCTTCCCTTGCGTCTCCCTCCTCCTCATCACATATCCCTGTTATTCATCTTAGCAAGCATCTGATTTTTTTTTACCTGTATTATCTTCCCTCCTCATTCTACCGTATTCCCTGCTACTCATGGTTCCGGCACCCCGGACCCAGCCCCCGCCCCAGCACCCATCCCCCATCCCACACAAGCTCTCGAAAGGGATAATATGGACATTGAGTCCGTGTGGAAATAGTTGAGGACACTTGACAGCCTCTGACACATTGAAACCCAACTCACTTTTAACACGCGGATTAGGAAAGCGTGTAAATCACACACACACACACACACACACACACACACACACACACACACACAAACAAAAGCAATCACGCAGAAACAGAACACCGAGTAGTTCCGCACAAACACCCATTAAAGAAATAAGCGCTCACTAACTTATTAAATGGAAGCACACACACACACACACACACACAAACACAGAAAATGAAATATTCTCACCAGTTATACACACTTCCTAACAAAATATCATGACATAATACCAGCTGCTTCCACCCATCGTTTCCCTGCTCTCTTAAGTTTCATGGAGATTAAACGGCAGGGTCCCACTGGGGCCTCACCGTTTATTGTTTACAGGTTCAAAGACATTGAGGCCGTGAGTCGCTCTAAACAGCGATCATGTATTCAGTTGTACACTGTGTCAAACTCATCCTGTGAAGACCACCGCAGACACAGCTGCTTTTGTCTTCGTCGTCAGCTACTGGAATAGATTAAACCCTCTATCGCAGATGAATGTGAGCAAAGTGTCTCGGTTCAATTTTATATAAAAGAATATGAAATTTTCCAAACTTAAGAAAGGCATTGGGAAAAGAGCGGCGCCCTGCAAGGCTCAGCGGAAGGAAAAGAAAAACGAGAATTATGTGACAGAAATCAAGTACAAAGAAGTCAGGACCAGGCCTTCGTCATCCCCAACAGCAGGGGTGCATCCCTGAATAGCCCCAAATCCCCTGCATCGTACAAGCAATCCCCCGGATCTAACTCATCAAATTAGATGTGAAGTGTTGAAAATGATGTGTGTAGTGATAAATCTATAATATCTTTGACATTTCAAGGACCTAAATATTGAATCAGGATCCTCTGGCGCCTTGTGTAAATCCAAACAAGGGGTTTCAGTCACCATGAACCATGATGAGGCTCCTGCCTTTGAGATAGAGAGAGAGAGAGAGAGAGAGAGAGAGAGAGAGAGAGAGAGAGCTTACACTGCACAACTGAAGAGGCAGAAGGCAACACAATTCTCTCAATCTTTAAAAGATACGAAAAAGATGGATGTTGTTTTCAGGCTGATATCACTTGTCGCCTGAATTAACTTAATCTTAAACTACAGGGTAAGGATAAAAAACAGTTTGACCTGATGACAGCTGTCTGCTCCTTCCAGAAGGAACTTCAAGCTTGAAACTTGAGACGGGGCACACTTCGCATCAGTGGAGGAACAAGATCAGGGTGAGAGATTTATCTGCTGTTGTTCATTTTGTCAACAAGACAATAGTGAGGTTAAGCAAATGTCTTGACAGCTTCAGTATTGGATAGCAGCTCAACCTGTCAGTTCAGAACCCATTTCTCAGGAGATATCACAGAGTTCTCAAAGGAGATCACGCTGAGAAAATCATTGGCTTCTCATGATGCAACAGACCGATCTAAAAGCAGGTGTGGTGCTGAAACAGCGTTTTGGAGGAACTGACCCAGCCCCAATCTGGCTCCAAGCAGGCTTAGAGACCTTTTGAAGAAAGTATCCCTGCACATTCTGGCCATGTTGCGTTCCATATACAACTATGAGGCAGCTTTCTCAGCTACGAATATAAATTAAACATAACGTAATTAAAATAAAATATGCGTCCAAGCTCACCGACGAGCAGATACACGTGCGTGTTCGGCAATCTCACCTTTCCAGGCCTGATTTAAAATCTTGGCAGGACAAGATGTCTCGTTAAACAGGAGAACGAGGGCGGGTGGGATTTAAGAGGAGAAAAGGGATTTCTTCTGATAAGATCTGCTGTAAAATAGAGACCTAGTGAAAGTACAGGAAAACTATCCTCTTGAACACTCGGGCCACAGTTACTGCTCATACCGCTCTACCATCCTCACCTTTCACACATGATCAGTGTGTCAGCTTTACAGTGTGGGGAATCAATGGATATCAGTTACTCTCATTCAGGTAGCCTCATCATCCAATCACTGTCACACCTGCTACATGTTTAGCGCTTCACCGTGAGCTGCTGTCTTTAAATATGATTCTCTCCCCTCCATTCACCTAGTTCTTCATGTGGCTGGTTGGTGCGCACTCCACCTCCCCATCCCCACCTACTTCTCCAAGATCCATAAGCCTCATCATTCATCGCCCTCAGCAGAGTCATCAACCACCACCACCACTATTCACACTCAAAGGGGGGGATATTCCATGCATGCTGAGACCCTTCGATCACAATCTCCCTTCAGAGTCTGAGCTCCAAACTTTTTTTAAAAGACTAATTTTCACACATTGTCTGTTGGACTAAACATTCATTTTTTCTTCATTGTCTGTCTTCTATGAATGAAACGTAGTTAACAAACAGAAGAAGACTCAAACCACGCTTCTTTCTACAATAAAGTACTTTATTTTAAGATACCTATTTCAAAGTCCTACCCTTAAAGCATACCCTATTTTACGACAAACAACATTATCTATGTATAATTATTTTATTATTTAAGTTCCCCTACTTGATTTGTTTACATACAGACTTTGTAACAATTACTAGGCGACTTCAAAATATTTGGTACTGAATTACAACACGAGTCAATATTGTGTTCCGGGTCGTTGCCTGAGGAAATTCTCTCTTAACTGGACCTCTATGAATTTAAAGTGAATACCTCTGGTCTAGATGATCAGTATCTCAGTGATGTATGCAGGAGCTGATCCTCGCAGAGCCTAATAGCTGATTAAAAGAATCTTTAGCTCTATACCTTACTTAACCAGTGGCCAACGAATTGAGGCTAAAACAGGAGTAATACCAGAACTCAGGTTAGTCCCAGTCTTGCTGCTGCATTCTGGACCGGCTGATGTCGCGCCTAGGTGGTTTGATTTAGGCTGGCAAAAAGTTAATCAAATAAGACATGACGGGAAAAAACAAAGGTGTGAATGATGCATTCAAGGTCAGAAACAGCAACTCCCTGCATCGTACAAGCAACTCCTCTATGTCTGACGCTCCCCCTATTGAGTAAAATATGAAATATTAGAATAAAATATGATTTAAGATAGATCTCCTTGAGTACATATTTGTATGCACCAACTTCGGACTAAATCGGACTATGTTTGATCAACATAGTTTTTCAAACGCTTTCTGGGTTGGAATCTGAGAAGCTTTGTTTAGTCAGAAATGACTTGTAAATATTTAAGTGGCCCTCTATTATGGCTACTAAGCAGTTGTGGAGAGTGTTTAAGCTGTTTTAATTATTTACTTTTATGGACACTTACAACTGGGTGTCATCTGCAAACAACTGTTAGTTTTAAACCAACCTGACCGATTATTTGGGCAAGCAGAGGCAAGTTAAAAAGGAGAAGAGGAGGAGACTGAGAACTGAACCTTGGGAAAACCCCATATACCAACAGAGTAAGAAATAACACATGGTTCTAAAAAACATCTGTCCCGCAATTATGAGCTGAACCACTGTTGACACATCGCTATAAAACATTATATTATAAATGGTGTCAAAAGCAGCGTTACATGAAGGACCAAGATAGATTGTTCCCCTTCATCTGCCTATAAAATTATGTAATTTGTCAAGATGGCCATAACCCTGTAGGTTCTCTTTGGTGGGGCCATAAACATGTTCTACAAAATACTAAGAGGTTCCTCTGTAATGCAGACACGAACACAACGTTTCAGAAAAACCCCTCAGATCCCACTGAGGCTATATTCAAATTGTAACCATGGTAACAAGAAAATTCCAGATGATAAATAGGAAAAGGTACCAGTTCAGTTCTCCTTGTGGAGTTTAAACAAATGTATGAAATGACATTTGACTTTTTTTCTGGAAACGAAACCCAATATATACATAATACAAAGTAATATAACCCACTCCTCAGTTTGTGGTGGTGTATAAAAATAGAAGAATGAAGTGGAAGGACAGTTAAGTTACTGTGACAGAAACAAACCTGATATTGTTTATTAATATCAGGTTTTTGTTTATAATCATGACATTTTTTTTTTTAGTATCTAATAATATCTAATAATAACACTCTGGAACTGCTTACTTTAAAGAGTGTTATACATTATTAACTAAGGATATTATATATATTACTAAAATATGGCTGAGTTCCAACAAGGTTAATGGTTCACACAGGAAATATACTTTATATGCATCACGCCATAATACAGTATATCTAAATGAGTGAATCTGATGATGTCTGAAAAGCTGACATCTGCAGCAGACTGTTCCTAGCATTCATTCTACCTGCAGCTCCTGCTGCGTCTGTCAAAAGGGGGCTTTTAGGGGGGCTGGCCTTTAAACTGGAGAACACTGTCCATGCCTTCATGGTTAAACGCAATTGAAAATATATCTAATATATTTCAACAGAGGCAAATATAACTTCTGTTTTTGCATGTATGAAGTGGCAAAATGAAAAAACAAGAGGAACAAAAGCCAAACGTTACTCATATAACTCAGCTTGGTTGAACTAGTTAACCTTTGATTTGCATGTCATCTTAAACCTTTCAGACAAACCGGGGTTGTGTTATGATCATTGTGACCTCGGCCATTATGTTGGGACTTTGCAGGACAAAAGGCCCGCTACAATTCATGCACAATCTTTTAAAATAACTTCAGTATAAAGGTGTAACCGGTGCTCACTCCTCTGACCCACCCTATACTTCAGGAGACTCAAATTGGGGGATTTTTGGGGATATACCCTTGCTGTTGGTGATGATGGCATAGGCCTAGTTATTGTAGGTAACTAAACATTCACGTAAACAAAGACAATTATGTTTTATGTTTTAGACTCCGTTGGTTACAGTCATTCTGCACATGAGGAAACTCACTGTTTCCACCTCACCCTGCATCTAGTCCTGACTTAAGGCATTGATATGAAACATTTGATAGTATTTCTATAAAATCCACTACAATCAGACCGATGTTCAGTCATTTTATAGTTTGCACCAACCATTAAAATAAAAATACACAACCTTATGGCTACTGCTGAAGAAGTTCATTTCATTCTGTCCAGCGGTACTTGAGGAGATGTGGACAGACTATTTCCTGGCATTGCAGGCCGACAAGGGTAACCGGATACGCACAGGTGGTGTTTGGGTAATTTGATGCACATCTGCTTAGAAGTCCAGATTTATGAGATTTAAACCGGTTTCCATGGGGTTTAGTTGTGGTAGCAGGGCTAGGAGTTTGTTTTAAGACAAGGTAAGGTAAGGTATGCTCTGTACTGAGTGCCATTCTGGGTTTAATGTTTTGGAAATCTGTTCTTTAAATCAAGTTTAACATAACACAATTGAAGGATTGTGGTATACTGCTAACACTTTCTTTTAATCTAAGTCACTGTGGAAACATGCAGAGGTATGGTGATGTAATTGATATGTTTGAACCAGGAAAGAGAGCTCAGAACCCAGGTGTTCACTTGGGAGGAGCAGAAGAAGGAGAAGAGGAAAGATGGATAGTGAGGAAAGGAAGAGGAAGCGATTCAATGGGGTACAAGATAGGTTTCACTAAAATAGATATGGAAAGAAAACATAAGAAAGTCAAAAGAATAAAGTTAACATATATGACATCTACAATTCAGTTGTAGAGTACAACCTAAACGTTAGCTTGGTGTGTGTGTATCTATGTGTCTCTGTGTGTGTGCGTATGTGTTTGTGTGTGCATGTGTGTGTGTGTGTGTGTGTGTAATCAACGTACCTTGACACTGGAATCCCTGCTTTCCAAAACCCCTGCGGAGAGAAGATACACAGAGAACAGGTTAAACATTGTATAGAACGAGAAGTGCGTCCACTTTGCATGTCTCTCACACACACACACACGCATAAACACACACACACAGAAAGAACCTGAAAAGGAAGTTCTCTTTCTCTTTGCCTCAAAAATAGCTCTCAATGAAAATACATAAAACTGTCCGCCTTTAAACCTTTCCATTCAAAACAGCACTTATTACACACACAGACACAAACACGCACGCACACACACACACACACACACACATTGAATGAATTAACCAAACAGGTTTTTGGACTATGGTGTAAACAGTGCAGCACATGCAGTCACACTACATTCTGTTTCAGTAGGCAGTTCTCGAGGGCAAATGGTCAGCTATACCCAGTCAACAGTATAATGGTATGGGGAATTCTGGGATGCCTGGAGGTGATCCCACACACACACCCACAAATGTTCACACACTCCAATTCAGCCCTGCTCATTTTCATATTGTGGCTACAAATAGATAATCTGAAGGGGTGTGAAATCACTCAGCGCTCACATTGTTCTTTTTCATCACGCCTATTGACCCAGATAGATGGATGGATGGATGGATGGATGGATAGATAGATAGATAGATAGATAGATAGATAGATAGATAGATAGATAGATAGATAGATAGATAGATAGATAGATAGATAGATAGATAGATAGATGGATGGATAGATACATAGATACATAGATACATGGATGATAGATACATGGATGGATGGATGGATTTGATTGGATTCCCTCTCAGACAATCACAGGTCACATCATTTAGCCTTTCACAAATTAAAAGGCCCGTCGTGTCAGGACTTAAATAACTGTTTGGGGACCAGATCAGAGCGTAGATCATAAAAGACAGGACTATTAGACAAACAAAGCCAGAGAGTCATTTAATAACCTGAACACAGACACTGTCCACTAAACCCTGCCGGGCTGTAGGGAGACATGTCTGCACATGTGATTGAAAGAAGAGGGAATGATGTGCAGCAGCAGCAGCAGGAGGAGGAGGAGGAGGAGGAAGAGGAGTGTAGTGGTGGACAGTTTTCCCCTCATGCACTCTTCTTAGAGAATTGTTTTGTTTATTCTCCGCCTCTGTCAGTTCCTCTGCCTACTTAATTCCATCAAACAATGGTCTGCAGCTATTCCTTTTCAACCCACACAACTCAACATCTCGCCTTATGCCCAATCTTAAAAATACACCGACCAGCCACAACATTATAACCACCTGCTTATTATTGTGTAGGTCTTCCTTTTGCGGAATGCGCGGTGAGCTCGGACAACTCTCCAACAGAACCAGCATTAAAAACATCATTATCATCCTTATCCGATTCTAATGTTCAGAGCCTATCCCAGCTGACATTGAGGGAGGGGCGGGGTACATCCAGGACAGGTCGCTAGTTGATGGTCTCATTTCATTTATGGGCACCTTTCAAGACACTCAAGGTTAATTTTTAGATACAACTATTTAATTTCAACAGTTAATCCATATGATTAATTGTTTTTGGTTTTTTCATTATTAAGAAATTATATAGGCCCAACTTAATATACTAGGGTTGGTTGAATATTACTGATTAGTTTGGATTCAACTAGTTACTTCGGTTAATTACAAATGTATTTAGTAGGAATTGGGAGTAGTGAAATTACACAATTAACCCTTTAATGTCCTGCTCAACTGTTTGGTTGATTTCTTATTGAAAATGCCTCGAAGAAATACATTTCCATCGCCTTTTTTCTTGGTGAGGACATTATTAATCATAATAATAATAATAATACGTTATTATTATATAGCGCTTAACACGAAAACACAAAGATGCTTTACAGAGTTTAATTCGACGGAGACGTTCTTCTCCACCGTCTGGACAGAGAAGTTGCGACTCTCCAAATATCTACATGTAATGATAATTATCCTTAAGAGGATCAAACCCAAATTTATTAAGTTGGCCCGACATCATTTCTCAGTGCTGAAACAAACCCATTGAATCTAATTAAATGATTTTATTACATTCATCCGAAGAACACCCGATGAGTGCAAACAATATGAACAGTAACAGAGACGTAGGTTTGAATACAGCTGGCGTGAAGGGTTGACAGAAAACGAAACAAACAAAACAGGAAACTTGATTTAATCAGTTCATGACAACATGACTGAATCCTCTGAAAGTTCTTTATGATCTTTATGATTCATGTATGCCGGTTATGATTCAATCACTTATATCTGGCAAACATGAACCCATTCGTATCGGCTGTCACTGGTATAGTTAGCCGGCAGGGTTCCGACCTTTAATAAAAAATACATGTTGCTTTTAAGTAAACGTAACAGCCGGCCTAGTTCCTTTTTTTAGAGTGAACCTTCTTTAATGAGCCTTGAGCAGTTATGAACCTGTCCTTCCTTAGACCACCTTTGGTTTTGGAGACGCCATGGCCAGATCATCTAATCACAAAAATGCGGTTCTTGTCAAAGTAACTCTAATCCTAATGCTTGACCATTTGTCCTGATTCCAACTCATTAACTTTGAGGACAAAATGTTGACTTGCTGCCTGATATATCCCACCCACTGTCTGACAGGTGTGATTGAACTACATAATCACTGTCATTCTGACGTAACCTGTCTGTGGTCATTACGTTATGGCTGATTGGTTCATAGCATCAAAAAAGTAGATGCAAAAAGCTGAAATCCGGTTTTATTTTAGGAAAACTGCAAAGTTTCTTTTTATTTCTGGTCTAAATCTTTTCTCCTTGCTCCTCGCTACTGTGTATCACTGCTAAACAGTCATACACGTCTTTTGGATTCTATTTCTTGGAACATCCATTAATGCCTGATAAATAATACAGAGTCTAAATGCCATTATAGCTCGATATCTCTTTCACTCCTGTACATGTGTTTCCGAACATCTCACCAGATGAAGTCGGTGCAGTGGCTGCAGAAGGTTGGCTGCTTGAAGAAGCGCGCGATGAATTTGTGGTCTTTCACCTCGTGCACGTTCTTCTGGCGGAGGGCTCCCTGGCGCGCGAAGCCCCGCATGGGCTCGCGGGGTCCATCCTCTCCATCGCTGCTTGCCGCCGCCGAGTCTGCCATTCTCCGACTCTCTGTGTCTGTTTCACGGAGCAAACGTGAGCTGGAGGCGACAGTGGCGTCTCGGGTGAACAGTTGTAAAGAGTTCTGTCGTTAGTTCGGGGTGGCGGTCACCGTTTCTGGAGTTTTTTCGGATTTTTGTTATCTTGTCTGTCTTCGATGAGACGAGCGCGCGCGGCTCTCACCGCTTCCTCCTTTTCTGCTGAGCGCACAGAGAACTGATGACAGAGAGCCGGAGAGAAACAGCGCGAGAGAAAGGAGAGAGAGAGAAAGGAGAAACTGGGCGAGAGAGAGAGAGAGAGAGGGCGAGAGGGAGGGAGGGTGAGAGAGGAGATTTTTTTTCATTTTTAAAAACACTTTATTTTCCTTATCACATCAAATCAAACTCAAACCCAAATTTTTAAAAAAAAAACGAGAAGAACTCTGAGAGTCTCTCGCACTCGGTGAAAACAAGGAACACCATTTCACGAAGGTCACAGAACGGACATTTGTTTGTAACAGCAGGGTTAATGACTGAAATAAAAGCATGGGATGCGATAGGACCATGTAGGGACCTCCACTGGAGGTCCGCTGTCCATTTCTTTATGGGGGGTTTGTATAGAACCCTCCACTGTGGGACCGGCCCAGAGGTTCTTCCCAGTCTGCTCATCCACATGCTCTGAGGTCTGCTCCTCAGTCCAGTCCTGTTCAGCACCTTCACACAGTTCATGTACAAGGTTCTCCTGTCTGTGTTGTGCAGACTCAGTGTCTGAGGGTTGCCTGCCGTCAGAAGAGGTCGACAGAACTCTCCAAACACGGGGTCCAGGTAGACGTCAGGGAAGGGGTCTCTGTGGTTGGGTTCTGTAGCTCCTCGACCGAACCTCAGTATGAGCTGTCTCTCTGTGCCAGTCAGTTTTCCCCTCCAGAGCCCCAGAACCCTCTGAGCCACCCGGACGGAACGGACGCCCAGTAGAGAGCCCACTGCACCAGAACCGGTCAGCTCCGGACCTGCTGCATCAACCAACTGTTTTAGCCTAACCCTAACCCAGTGTAGACCATCCCAGAATAAATGTACCAGTCTAGTTTGGATCTGGGCAAGTAAGCCTGAGGGGGGGTCCAAACATGTCAGTCGATTCCAGAGAAGTGAGGCTACCAGGTTGTTGACCACGAGCACTGGACCTCTGTAGGACATCTGAGGGAGCAACTATTTCCATCTCTCTAATTTACCTTCTATTGTAGCGGTGACGTTCTCCCAGTTCTTCTGGACCGTTCTCTCGTTCCCCAGGAAGATGCCGAGGTATTTTTGGCCATCCTTTTTCCAGGACAGGTTCTGGGGAAGAATTCGGAGACCGTCACTCCATTCACCAACTGCCAGGGCCTCACTCTTCCTCCAGTTCACCCTCGCAGCTGATAAGGCATTAAAACGGTTTGTGATGTTGGTTAAAAGGTCCACATCAATCTGTTTTTTTATAAAAACAATGACATCATCAGCGGAAGCAGATAAAAACAATGTTCTCATTAAAACCAGGTAAAATCAGGCGGTGGATGCTGCTGCGTATCTTCTGCAGGAGGGGTTCTAGGGAGAGTGCATAGAGCATACCAGACAGAGCACACGGACCGCCATTAACCTTCAGCACACTCTCAACGCCGCTGTACAGCACTCTGATCTTAGCCATGAAACCTGCGCTGAACCCAAACCTCTCCATGACCTTTCTGAGGAAGTCTTGTTCAACGCGGTCAAATGCCTTTTCCTGGTCCAGAGAAATCAGACCAGTGTTTATCCCCAATGAGCTGGAGACCTCCAGAACATCTCAAATTAAGTAGATGTTATCTACCATGGACCTGCCGGGCACACACTACGTCTGGTCCTGATGGATGACCTGCTCCATGGCTTACCTCAGCCTGTTGGCCAAGGCTTTGGACAGAATCTTGAAGTCCGTGCAGAGGAGAGACACAGGGCGCCAGTTCCTGACGTCCTGCAGGTTACCCTTCTTGAGTAGGAGGGTGATGACGGCCCGGCGGCAGGACGTTGGCAGAGAACCGAGAACCAGACTTTCATTAAACACATCGAGGAGGTCAGCTGCTAAAATGTCCCAGAAGGCTTCATAAAACTCCACAGTCAGACCGTCAATGCCCGGAGACTTCCGTCCCAGCATGCTTTGCAAAGCGGCGTGAAGCTCCTGCAGCTGTAGAGGTCCCTCCAGCTGAGAGTTGGTATCTGCAGGGATTTGAGCAGAGAGTGGACTACCTTTTTCTGTCCCCGTCTTTTCTCCAGGCCGAAGAAAAAGCTAGAGGGAGCATCCATCTCCGTGATGTTCTGGACTCGGGACCTGACCAGTGCACCCTGTACTCTCGTGTCCAGAGTACATTCTGGAAACGAGAGTACATTTCTGATAAAAACGTGACACAGAAGCAGGCGGTGATCGGTATAACCCACAGGCAGAATCTTACACCTTTTAAAAATATTAAAATGGTGTTTAAAACTGTCGAGTCGAGCCGAGGAGATCCGATCTTCTCTGAGGTGGGACCATGTGTACTGTCTGGAGTCGGTGTGCATCCTTCTCCACACATCCACCAGGCCATGAGAGTGGACCAGCTGCCTCAGAGCATGCTGGGAAGCTGGATGAGGCTCTGCATGGTTGCGATCTAAAAACTCATTCTCAAAACAATTAAAATCTCCACCCAAGATTTAAAAAATCCTCCGAGTTACAATCGTTCAACTTGTCTCTGATTTTCTCCAGGAACAACTTCCTCTCTGCACCGTTGGTTGGAGCATAGATGTTCATAAAAACATCAGTAAAAGCATCAAAGTGAGCTCTGGCTAACAGAAACCTGCCCTCTACGATGTGCTCTACCTCCAGAGAGACTGGAGCGAACGCTCTGGAGAACAGGAGGCCCACTCCTCCACTGAGGGTGGTGTTGTGACTCAGAACCACGTCTCCCTCCCATTCTCTCCTCCAGTCTCCCTCGTTGTTGACATCGCTGTGTGTCTCCTGAAGGAAGAGCACATCCATGTGTTTCATTCTGGCCGTTTCATAGACTGTTGTCCTTTTTTTTGCCTCTCTGGCTCCATTAATGTTCAGACTTCCTCTCTAAAAATGTCCATCATAAGTGAGGTGTTTAAAAACCAGAGAGATACCAACCAATAAATAAGTGAAGGTGTACCGTGACGTCTTTTTAAACATTACAGAACATTTGTTTTTTCACTTTCAGAACAAGTTTCTTCAGCCTGAGGATCTCCTGCTCAGTGAGACCAGACTCTTCCTTGTGTCTCATATGGAATCTGGCAGAGGTGTAAAAAAAACCTCCAGGTCTGGAAAATGTTCCTCCACCTTAACTCCCTTTATGTTTTTGGTTTCCTGGAGGAACGATTGCAGCATTTTTGCTGAGTAACTTTTGTTATCTTGGCTCCAGCCAAATTTGGTCACAAACACACTCCTCCACACTCAGCATCAGCTGGTCGCTCCGAGGACCCGGACAGCTCCTAAGCAGCCTGCTGCTCCGCGGCGGGTCTGTCTGTAGTGGACCGCTCTAAGCAACCGGACCGCCCGGAAACAGCGGGCTGGAAACCCCACAAACCCCCCTCCCCACCAGATAACCCACAAAAACTCCCCAAACAACCGACTATGTGACAAACAAACTACACAACAACACTACATTCAACTAACAAACAGTATTTAACACTTATACAGAAAAAAAAATTTTTAATTCACACTCACTCCTTGACCTCAGTCCGCACCACGCTCACTCCCAGCATGCACTCCGACAGAGAGAGAGGAGAAACTGGGTGAGAGGGAGGAAGAGAGGCTTCAACTTCTCTTCTTCTCCTTGACATTTAAGGAAAGGGTTATTGAGGGATATTTTGACTGTCAACACTTTATGTGTGTCAGCAGTGAACAGTGAGATTCATTCCTGTCTGACCTCATCAGTCCACCTGTCCATCAAAAACAATAAGGAGCTCACAGCCGATCCTTGGTGCAGTCCCACCTGTAAGCAGTGTAGTGGTGACTGGAACATGGGACTGTTCCAAGCAGAGGGGGTAACCTGCCCACACTGTTCACTCTGAGAGTAAACGTACTGGACTTCCACGCTCAACACTACGACACCTTTTGGACTGTATGATGACTTTAACTCCAAATCTTTTCTCTGAACAGACTTCAGGCTATTGAAACATACATCCTGGATTGTGGCGATAATCTACAGACAGACCCACAGGAACCAATCATATAGCACTTCCTGTTCACCTATTACTTTCATCCTTTCATAAGTTTATCCTCAAATTGTGAGATCAGAGGCCAACTGTATAGCGCCTGGTCTAAATTGCTTGATCTCCACCACATCTTCCTCTTGCTCAGACCAAGGCTTGATTGGCCAAACGATAGCAGAAGTAGGAATAAAGACCCAACGGATTGGTGAAATTGAGATCTATCTAATTACACGTGTCGTTTTTTTGTTAGAGCCACCATTTTCCTCTCTTTCAATCAGCGGGGTAGCTTGTACAACGCAGGGGATTGAAGGCTTTTGTGGGGATATAACCTTACTGTCGAGGACAACGAATGAATGTCTAGTTTTATGTGACATGGCCTTAACGGGGCAATGTGCAACCTTTTCCCTCATTTTAATTTGGTTATCCGATTACTACTTTCCCTACACAAACGCTCTATTGGCAGTGCTGCATAGTCAAATACAGCCTTTAACACCACAACACCCATCCTTGTTTACTGAACACACACATCCACCCCTATGCCGCCTGTGCTGCGGACAGTCACACAGCTTCAAACATGACGGTGGTTATGCACTACCAACAAACACGCACAGGCGCACAAAAAGGCGCAGAAGGGAAGGGAGGCCCAGATACGCACATGCAGCGGGAACGCAATGACATCAGCTCTCTGTGGTTTCAGATCAGAGTACTTACCGCTGTGTATTAACGTCTCTAATGTACCTGTGAGTGTTGGTATACAGTATTTGTGTGCGCATCATGTATGATATGTCAAAATATTAAAATGTAGGAAGGATAGGGGGCTTGGCGAGGGGGCAAGACTTTAGTGTGAAGAAGAACTTCATGGATTTTCGGAAAGGTCAGTTGCATATATCCAACACTAGGGAGAGCTTTATCTAAAAAATCTTTTTTTCGGGCCATAATTTCTCCACTGTTGGTCAGATTTAGTCCAAATTTGATTAATATGAATCGACTAGAGTCCCTCTCGTCATATTTTACATTTTCGGACATAGCTTCACATTAAATCTGAGCAGTTCAATCAGGGGGATTGCTTTTACATCGCAGGGGATTGCGTTCTTTCCGGGGATATAGCCTGATAGTTAGAGACAACAGTCTGGGCCTAGTTTAGTATAGGATTCACACTTTCATCCTTCATGAAAGGAAAAGAGACAATAGAATCGCATAATTCCTTGCAGGAGCAAGATTTAAATCAGAACACAATTCAGCTCATCACAAAATGAACAGATATTCTCGCCTTTATGGACCATACCAACTTCAAATTAACATTATAGTAAATGTATATTGTGTTTACAGGGGTGGAACCTGCTTTCCGTTTCCCTCCTGTGGCCGAGGAACAGGGGCTGAAGTGGGACTTTCAGGGACTTAAGGGGAATTTTTAATGAGAGTGCACCAGATTAGGTTCAGAGAAAATTTATTTAACATATTTAAATGAGTGTCCTTAAAAATAGAAAAAACACATATTAAAATTATTATGTATTTTTTCTCTTTTATTTTGAAATTAATTGTGAAAAATAATTATAAATAAAAAATTAAAGACTATCTACATTATACCTCGGCAGCTTGAACGGAACCCCTCAAACTAAATTGAAAGTCATGTCCCAAATCTCTTTAAGACGATTCATATGAACCAGATTTTTTCTAAACTGGACCAACAAAATTATAACTCAAAACCTTTTTCAGATAATGCCATTAACTCCATTCATATGCGCCAAATTTGGACTAAATCAGACCGGCGGTTGAGGTATTATGGCCCGACAACTTTTGGAGATGAAGCTCCACCTAGTGTCTGAAATATAGAACTAATCTTTTCCAAAATCAATCCAGTTCTTCTTTGCACTAAGGCCTATTTGGCTGTCATTAGGGCAGCCAACAGGGACAAAGGCAGTGTAGCTTAAGAAAAAACGTGAAAAAGATCAAACGCAAGCAAATAAAGAAAACATCTTCATCAGTTTGACGAAACGTGTGCGATGCAAAAGCCACAATACAACACATTAAGAGAAACGGTCTGCAAAAGCCACAACAAAACGGAATCGTTTGCAAAGGTCAACTAAAATGCAAGCCCGCGTTTTTTAATGCTTCATTTAGCGAATAAAACAGATATAATACACAATGATTTCATGATATTTTGATTAGCAGCGCTAGCTTTGCTTAACTTCCGGGTGTTGCGGTCATGTGACTTAGAATAAAACGTTAATCAACATCGTGAAAACTGCAAATAAACGTAATAATTACCCAGCATTCACAAAAGCTACAGAAAAGAGGGTGTTTTATACTTGCTTAAGAAAACTCTAGAACTAGTGACCCGTCCATGGGGTTTCCTGGACTCTCAGTCCATGTCAGCTGGGATAAAAGGCTAAAAGGATAAACGGCCGCACTGTTTCAAGTCCACTGACAAATAGTATACTACATACTAGTGGGTGGTATACTAAAGAAGTAGAACTATCTTCTTTTTTCAACCAGAAAAATGTTACTTCAGGTATTTCCTACATTTTTAATAAACCCAGGAGGCAGCTGTAAACTAAATGCTTAAACATTTTGACTCTTCATTTTGACTCTTCATTTTGACTCTTCATTTTGACTCTTCATTTTGACTCTTCAAACACAGGACATATACTTCTGTTAGGAGTTTGCTCCCCCATTTCTGGCTGAGCAACAGCAAAGAGCCATTATTCAGTTACTCTTCTTCGGCACCGCTTACAAATTAATACTAAACAGCGTTCACAAAAAAGGTCAGTCCAATTTGAATAGTGTAAACAAACAGAGGAAGAACGGGAACGAGATGAAACAGGAAGAGCCGGGAAGTAATAATAACGACAATGTAAGCCACATTTAATTTGGTGCACCTGCGTTTATATTATCTACAATGAACTTCTCACTGTAATAATGGTGAAGGTCAAAAAAACATGGTTTCATGCTGCGAAGAGTTATAACCTCAAGCATTAATGATTTGAATTGCGTGTCTATTATTATCTTAAGCATTCTGTGTAAGTGGCAACAAGAAAACGTAAATGTGAGGCTCCAGTAGATTTAAAGCCCTGGTAGGACTGATGGCAGTGTTTGAACTTATTTTACGACCAATTCCTTCCAGAACTGACTGGAACTGACTTCTCCAAAGCCTTAGTCGTATTTTTGGTTTCATTCTAAATCACAACATTTGGGTATGACGGAACATCAACGAGTTAGCATCGCCACTGTTACCCTCTTTTTAGGAATCAATGTTGTTTTTCTACAGGCTACAGGGCCACAACACTAGGTCACTGCATATATCTTGGGTTCGTCTACGCCTTCTGTAGTAGCGGTGGCGCTGAAGCCGACATCAACATCAGCGCCCACCGTCTCTTGGCGGGTTTGGACACTGGATTTACACACAGTGACGTCCAAGCATGAAAGATTTACCGGTATCAGACGCTAGTCGTGGCCGCTAAGGACGGGGAAATACTCTACGTCTTAGAAATAAAGTAATTACCTACCAGGCTCTGACTCTTGGAAACACGGAACATAAGATGTTAATGCTAACGTCTGTAAGCTTCAGCAACGACAACTTCAACAACTTGCAGCGTAGCATCAACTTCACTGCTGCCTGCCTTGTTGCAACTTATCAGGTAAGTTAATCCGACACTGTCGTCCCTGACAGCAAGGGTATATCCCCGAAAAGCCCCCAATCCCCTGCTTTATACAAGCAAAAAAAAGAACACAGAAAAACAGTGTTTTTAATTTAAAAAAACTCCCCCTAGTGATTAAAAAAAGAACTATTAGAGTAAAATATGATATACAAGGGAGAGGTCGATTCCAATTTGGACTAAATCGGAGCAACAGCTGAGACATTATGGTTTTTGGGAGATAAAGCTCCCCCTAGTGTTGTAAAGTTACAATTAATCCAGTTCTTCCTTGCACTAAGGCCCATGTGGATAGAAAATAAAAACGTATCTATGGTCGTCTGGCGGAATGCGTCAGACGCGAATACGTTGGCGGCGATGACAATCCCATAAAATAATTAATGATAGACAGAAGTTCATCTTTACAGGTATCGTGATCGAGCTGCTAGCATGGCTGTAGACGTTTAGCTTCACAAGACAGGAGTGAGGGACTTAAAGAAAGTAAGTTAGGTTTTTAGAAGAAAGGAAGGGAAAAGATATTTTTTGTGAAGATGAACTGTCATGTACTTCCTGTTGGACGTCCCACCTAGCCTGTGCTATTAAACTAGACGCCCCAGTTCTGAAGCCCAGAGGAATAGTTACATAAGAGCCGGACTATTGATGAAATTGAAAGGGATCAGCGGCTTATGGTTTAAAATCTCCGTCTATACATACACAGAGGTCCATTCGGTTCCTCACAGGCTCGATTATGTCACTACCAGCGTCTCTTGATAGCCGTCACCCTCGAAAATTAGGCTGTTCTTGTCATGTTCCAGCCTGCCGTCGTTGAGACAGAGGATTATGTAACAACTCAGGTGTGTGTGCCTCCAATGTTTGAATGAATAAGCGACATAAGAGGGGAGAAGAGAAGTTTTAGAAATGAGATCTGAGTAAACTTGTGTTTATGAGACCAGAGTGAAGAGCAAGCGGTAGCTGGGTTTACAGTTCAATACAGCTCAAAAGCTCATCTTGACTGAAAAAGATTCATAAGATACCTCATTCAGAGCAAACAAGAAACAAAACAAAACAAATAAAAAATGCCGGAACCAACTGAAAGTTACAAAGGAGGCATATAAACATTTGCCTAAACTGATCATCAGAAAAATTATACAGTATAAACAATGGAACGGGTTTTTCTCGGGTTAGATTCTCTCCATGTATTCCAACTGACTGGATGTAATGCAAGAATATGATTTGACCAAGCAGAACAAGACCAAAACAGCAGGTTTGTTTATGAAACTAACTCCCAAAGAATGTATCTTTATTGGATAGTGTTGAAGATGGAGTTAATACAGTTAGAACTAGAGTTATACAAGCAATCTCCCTAATTGGAAGTCCAATTAAATGTGAATTTATGTCCAGAAAACAAGTTTTTTGTAAAAAAAAAAAATAAAAATAAAAATAAAGCACCCCCTAGTGAGTAAAATATGAAATAATAAGGTAAACTAAATCAGACCAACATTATGGACATTATGGCATGAAAACTTGAATTAAAGCTCCCCCTGGTGTTTGGAAATATACATCCAACCTTTCCAAAAAAAATCCAGTTCTTCCTCGGACTAAGGTCTATTTGAGTATGAAATTTGAGAATGATCCATGCGTCACGGAAAAAAAGTCAAGTTTTGATTAGATTTTTTTCAACATTTTGGTAAATCATGTTTTTAGAAAACTATTTAAGCCTTATTAGACTTTTCTTTTAGGTTATTTTTAGTTACATCACTCTGTCTAGTAAGTCCTCACATGCTTTAAAATGCCAACAAAAAAAAAATCCAATTTAGTATAAAACAGGACTTTCTCAGTAGTCATGGTAAATGCCTCATCCTCGGTGTCCCCTTTGACATGTGGTGTCCTCCAGGGGTCCTTCCTTGGCCCCTTACTCTTTAGCATATACATGCTGCCACTGGGTCACATTATAAACAGGTTCAGTCACATTTTTCAATAAGGGATAGGGACTGAAAATGTGCTCAACCAAGAAATTTGAGCAGGACATTAAAGGATTAAAGCAAAGTTTGTTGAAGTGGGGGGAAGATGTATAGCATTATCATTATGCCAATCGAGTGCATGCAGGCAGAATGGCAGTTTAGGTGAGGAGTAGTTCCAACGACTGTAAGCTTGAATCTACATTCAAGTTACTCTTTTCCTTTCTCTATAGCACAGGAAATGATTCTCTGTCTCTAATTCTCTCTGTCAAATGTCTGTGGTGTTGGGCTCCAGCAGTACACACACACATACACACACACACACACTTACACACACGCACACACACACACACGCACACATACGCACACAAAGCTTTTGCTGTAAAGTGTATTTGACAACTTGACTGAAGACTGAAAGATGCTGTGAAAATGTTTTTTTCATACCAGGTCTCACATCTTTTTCCACCTCATGTAAAGAAATGGCCAGCGATCACTTAACACCGACGTGCAGACAGATATCGGAGGGGAAACCCAAGATTGTTGAACTACAACTGTGAATAATCAAGTCAAGACAAGATGAGTAATGTTAATAAATCATATAATTCATATAATTATTAATTAAAGTTATTCATTCATATGATCAGATTAGATTTTTATGGAGCATGTTAGTGAGGAGTTATCTGTGACAGAAGAGTAGCAGCAAGAGTGAAAGATAAGATAAGATGAGATGAGATAGAAGTTTATTGATCCCAAAGGAGATACTTGAGAGTAAAAGGTTTCCAGGACGGAGAGGAGAGCAGCTCTGCTAGATGGTTTAGAGACGGTGGCTCGGAACAGAAGACAGGAGGCAGAGCTGAAGACCTGAGAGGAACTTTGTGCAAGACAATGTGCTACCAGCTAGCAAAGACTAGGAGGTAGCTCCTAGCAAAGTGCTAGGAGGTAGCAAAGATAGTGTGCTAAAAGGTAGCAAAGATAGTGTGCTAGGAGGTAGCAAAGATAGTGTGCTAGGAGGTAGCAAAGACAGTGTGCTAGGAGGTAGCAAAGACAGTGTGCTAGGAGGTAGCAAAGACAGTGTGCTAGGAGGTAGCAAAGATAATGTGCCAGGAGGTAGCAAAGATAGTGTGCTAGGAGGTAGCAAAGATAATGTGCTAAGAGGTAGCAAAGATAGTTTGCTAGGAGGTAGCAAAGACAGTGTGCTAGGAGGTAGCAAAGATAATGTGCTAGGAGGTAGCAAAGATAATGTG